>CM034539.1:15972603-16188457 GCA_020002185.1 Paraescarpia echinospica | reverse complement strand
CGACATCACACAAGGTCGTTCCTCTAGAAGATAGTGCTGGAAATATAATATCAGAAGGATTCTTAATGGTAGAAGACCTGAATGAGTATTTTAGTTCAGTGTTTACCAGAGAAGACACTAGTTCACTGCCAGTACCAGAGGCTAAGTTCAAGGGGGCAGAATCAGACTATTTAAGACAGTTAATTGTAACCCCAGAAATGGTAGCTAAGAAAATTAAGGCTATGAAGGAAAATAAATCACCTGGAGTGGATGGTATTCCACCCAAACTACTATTGGAAATTGTAGAACAAATTAGCATACCGCTTGCAACAGTTTCAACTTGTCATTAGAAGAGGGAGTGGTTCCTTTAGAATGGAAAGAAGCAAACATTATACCGTTATTTAAAAAAGGTTCGAGAAACAAGTCAAATAATTATAGACCAGTTAGTTTAACATCGGTGATTTGTAAATTATTAGAAAGACTAATTAAAGATCACATGGTGGATTTTCTTGTTAAACATAACTTGATAAACCCATCTCAACATGGGTTTCTAAAAGCGAGGTCATGCTTAACAAATATGTTATGTTTTTTGGAAGATATCACTAAGTGGGTAGATGATGATCACCAGTAGATATCATCTACTTAGATTTTCAAAAAGCTTTCGACAAAGTGCCACATCAAAGATTACTGCTTAAACTAAAGGCCCATGGCATAGGAAATGGTATAATTAACTGGATAGAAAAATGGCTGATTGACAGAAGACAACGGGTAGTTGTTGATGGGGAGGCTTCAAACTGGAAATCAGTTTTGAGTGGGTTCCACAGGGATCAGTACTGGGACCTATATTATTCTTAATATATATAAACGATTTGGACGATGATATAGCTAGCAAGGTGTTGAAATTTGCAGATGATACAAAAGTGTTTAGAAGGATTAAAAGTGATGGAGATAGATTACATTTGCTAAGATGATCTTGATAGGTTGATCAAAATGGTCTGAAAAGTGGCAAAATGTTCAATTTTGGGAAAATGTAAACGCCTCTGGCCACAGGACATGGGAACGAATATGTAGAATATACAATGGGGGAACTGTACTAAATACTACTGTAAAAGAAAACGACTTAGGGCTGACAATTAGTGCTGACATGAAGGTTTCAGAGCAGTGTGGAATTGCAGCTTCAAAAGGAAATCAAATCCTTGGATTGATTAGGCGAAATATAGCATATAAAGAAAAAGAACTAATAATAACGCTGTACAAAACAATAGTTAGGCCTCATTTAGAATATTGTATACAAGCATGGAGGCCATACCGCAAGAAGGACATAAATATGCTAGATAGAGTACAGAGGAGAGCGACTAAAATGATACCAAAACTGAGGGATCTTAGTTATGAAAAACGCCTAAAAGAATGTGGTTTAACAACACTAGAGACCAGGAGATTGAGAGGAGATCAGATAGAAGTGTTTAAAATATTGAATGGTTATGAAAATATTGATAGAAATATATTTTTTTCAGTTAAGAAAGATAGAAAGACCAGAGGACATGAAGTTACATTAGTAAAGGAACAGTCTAGATTAGACGTAAGAAAGTTCTCATTTTCACAAAGGGCTGTGAATGAATGGAACAGATTATCTGATGATTGTGTGGGTGCTAGTAGTGTGAATATATTTAAAAATAAAATCGACACATACCTCAGAAGGGCTGGATAAAAGGGTTGGACTCTCGATAAGCCAAAGGGCTTCCTTGTACACCTGCCATCTAGAGTTAATTCTCTGGATGGCAATCTTGTTAAATCTTGTTAAAGACGCTGCTTAACAAGAACGTGCACTGAATACACCGACACACAGCTGCTTAACAAGAACGTGCACTGAATACACCGACACACAGCTGCTTAACGAGAACGTGCACTGAATACACCGACACACAGCTGCTTAACGAGAACGTGCACTGAATACACCGACACACAGCTGCTTAACGAGAACGTACACTGAATACACCGACACACAGCTGCTTAACGAGAACGTGCACTGAATACACCGACACACAGCTGCTTAACGAGAACGTGCACTGAATACACCGACACACAGCTGCTTAACAAGAACGTGCACTGAATACACCGACACACAGCTGCTTAACGAGAACGTGCACTGAATACACCGACACACAGCTGCTTAACGAGAACGTGCACTGAATACACCGACACACAGCTGCTTAACGAGAACGTGCACTGAATACACCGACACACAGCTGCTTAACGAGAACGTGCACTGAATACACCGACACACAGCTGCTTAACGAGAACGTGCACTGAATACACCGACACACAGCTGCTTAACGAGAACGTGCACTGAATACACCGACACACAGCTGCTTAACGAGAACGTGCACTGAATACACCGACACACAGCTGCGTCAATAGTATCAAATCATTTAATCCAGAAAGGATACTGCAAAATAAAAACGTTCCTTTTGAGTTTGAAGTAGGGATTTGGATTCTCTGTATTTGATTACAGCTCCATTGTGTTCTGTTTATTATGCACACAGGCAATACGCAGAGGTGCAACTACTTGATCTCACAATTGAAAGGGTGTTCGAATACGACGGAAATTGTTGCAGCCATTGCGTACAAAATGGCAGACGAACAATTAACGTTGATTTTTAAATGGCGTTCCTCGTTTGTTATAGCTGCCGATTTGTTAAGAACCAATTAGGCATGCGTAAAATATAAAATGGAACATTTGCGATACGCATCGTCACCCCAACTGTCCACGGCTAGCGGAGTAGCGCAAGTAATCGGACGCGGTCAATGGTCCTGCCTGATTAGTTTTACTACTCCGCCACCGTCTTGGACGATTATGATCAAGCGGTGCACATGGCAAATGTTTAATCTGATATACTACTAAGAATGCCTGTCACATGACGGGATGCTTTCGTAATTGACAGTCGTGATAGTAAAATTTACCAAATGTTAGAAAACACACGTCATCGTTACATACACACCACAACTCGCTCGCTGATACTCGTTTGTTTCTTCAAAATGACGAAGGTAGGAGATAATGTGAACTTCACATCCATCGAAAGATTATATTTAAGAACATATAAATTACACAAATGAAGGCCTGAAAAGAAGGTTAAAATAATTATATTAAAATAAATTGTCCTTCGGTTATCTATATAATGTCTGACATAATGTTATACTCAGTTTGACATATATTGGCGTAGTACATATCTATAATGTAAATCAGCGGTATTTAACCTGTGGGTAATTACCTCCTTGTGGGTAATTCGGGCATTTTTGGGGTAACACAGACTTTTAAAGATATAAATTGTTCAGTAATTAATTAATCACGACAACGCTTTTGTAACACGATATAGTGTATACATGCCATGGAATGACGTACTGGAAGTTAAGAACGCCTCATACTGATTGTAAGAACTCCCTTACAATGAGAGAGGATCTCATCAAGCCAGGTCTGTTTGAAGCATCGAGGCGAAACAAGGGCGACAGATGAACCATTCGTACATCACTTTAAGTCACAACCGTGGAAATTGAATCTGTGAGACGAGCGAGATCAGTTTTATATAATGCCGTTTTAATTGCATAAGTGTTAACGCTTGATGATTTGCGTTTCAATTGAATGAAACAACATTTACATTGTCTATCGTGCAGAACTGCTTGTACCGGAAACGCGACTCTGTAAAAGGACTGTGTGTTCTCTGAACTGGTTACCACCACGGAGCCACCACTCAGCACCAGAATTGTAAATTAATGTGAACAAGTTGGAGCCGATTTCAGTTTTCTCCCAGTCCATGATTTTTATGGAGGATCGATCGCTGGTTACCATGGGGACAGCATTTCTTTGTGTGTTTGAATTAAAAGAACGAACCCATAATGTTCATGGAAGGGGAGAACCCTTGCATACCAACATTTCAGCTGACAACGTCAAACAAAGAGGCCATACATGTATTATAAAGCTGAGCTATATTGCACTTATTTTGATGAGATAAATCTGCTGAACCTCTCACATGAAAGGAATAGGGTGAATATTATCACAGTTCAAGGCACGTTTCCCATCTTCCTTCGCATATCCAGTTTTACCAACATCAACTAATATTTTCCAATCTGTCAACACCACTTGAAGCGAACGGAGAGCAGTGTACGTTTGCTGATGCTATAATGCCGCACATACGTTCCATGGAAGATGGATATTTCCAAGTTTGAAACACTGTGGAAAGAATGCAGAATGCATGGATGGTGATATAGTCCACAGAGGACGACGTAGTCGTTGGCTTGTAAGACGAAAGCACGCTGGATGAAGACTTTCTGACAAAAGGCTAAGACAATGTTCTCACCGTCGTCATCCCGATATATTGTTGTGGAGAGCTGGCATTTCTACATGGGTCAACATTAAAATCAAGACACAACATATACTGGATATTTCTGATGACCTGCGCTGTGACAAATCCTCGCATCTCAAATCTTATCAAAAATATATAACTTCAATCATACACATAAAATGTTGCTTGCCATACGTTTTATCACATTTAACGGTTGGGAAGCTAACATGTAGTTAATGTTATTTTTTATTAATAAATATATAAATTATGCAATTACATGTTCTTTGAAACATGTTCTTTTCTTGAATTTGGTATTTAAATATGGATGAGTAATTACGTTGTTGTTGGCTCGCTCAAGGGGTAATGGTGCCAACAATGTTAAATTGCCCTACTCGTTATAGTGTAGAACTGTCAAATAATATTCGTATTACTATGCTACTGGCATGGTGATAGACATAATCATATTATGTCAGTGTATACTTCATTTTGCCAAGTACATGGCACAGGGGCTGTTTTCCCGAAGTATTTGCCGCGTGCGCGTGGTTCGTGCGAGTTTTAGTTTACGTTTTATGTATTACGCGCACATTACGTTTTATGTTCCGATCAACTGATTTACCCAATAAAAGGTGACATAGTTGGGGTATTTAAAAAAAGATATGGTCCAACGTCCAATTCTAAGGGTCGTAGATTAATCCATGAACGTTTGGCGCTCGATGTTCATGACGTCTAAGAGGAAATCGTAAAACTACCTTCGTCCGCTTTCACCCGCTTTCTTCTATCTTCTCCCGCCTTTTTTTGGGTTTATTTCCCCTTCTTCTGCTTTCTTCTGCTTTCTTCCGATGTCTTCCGCCTTATTCGGCCTTATTCAACCTTCTTCCGCGTTACTCCGCATTCTTTCGCTTTCTTCCGACTTCTTCGGCCTTCTTTTGGCATGCCTTCTTCCACTTTCTGTCGCAGCAAATTCACCACGATGGCTGGCTCCCATCTCGTCTCTCGTTGTGTCGCTGATCCCTTTGCTATTCTCAGTTGCGAACATCACCCGTTATTCCCGCCGTAACAGTAGTAAAGTACTGTCTATTTTGGATAACGTCAGGAGAGAGGCTGCTAGTACGTGGCACAGCGGCTACTGTGTACGTATGCGGCTGACAACCGTTTGCGGCGACAGCGTATAGTAGTCCCCAAATTCAACTATACCGTCATCCCTAAGGCGCATAAAATAGAAAACGAAACAAATAATCAGACGCGGCCGTCCTATTATTGGTACCACTCTATCACCCCGAATTTGCACATCGCAAATATTCCATAATTTATAATGCCAGCCCTTTTCACATATCTATACTTTAAGTGTTTTAATATAACATTTATTTTGTGTTGGCATTTACGTAATCAGGAGTTAATGTAAGACATTGATTAATCGTCCCCTCTAAAATCACGACACTCTTACGTTCAAAGTGAACGTCTATACAGCCACACACAGCTACAACGGCCACACGCAGTCACCGCCAGTTGAGCGGCGCTGTTCTACCGGCAACGCTATAAGGACCCGGCACCGCTGACGGACGAAGCCTGAGCAGCGGTAAGATGGATGACGGGCTTTCGATAGTGGCTCCCCGGCCGATCGCTCTGTCGCCATTACCGCGACGTGTCTGCTGCGTCGGACGACAATCTGCCTGGCGGGATGGAGCGACGGACGGCTCCTAATCCTTACCGCCATTTAATACAGTTTGTTTAAGACCGTAACGACACCACCGGGAGCGGCTGTCGGTGATTTTCACCTCCCACTTGAGCGTACGTTATCTGGTTTACCAACGCGAAAGCGGCGCGTTTGCCCGTGCCTAAGACGAGCGGGACAGATGAACGATGCCGTACGTTTGTGCGAGTAAGAACGTGGCTCGCTGCCGCCCCAGAGACACATATATCACGTCGACTGCACAGAAAGAGAGAGGCTGTGAGAGAGAGAGAGAGAGAGAGAGAGAGAGAGAGAGAGAGAGAGAGAGAGAGAGAGAGAGAGAGAGAGAGAGAGAGAGAGAGAGAGAGAGAGAGAGAGAGAGAGAGAGAGAGAGCACGCATGCACGCACGAACGCACAAACGCACAAACGCACAAACGCACGCATGCACTCACGCATACACGCACGCATACATCCCACCCACCGGATGCTTGAGGGTGAGGGGTGAGGAAAGGTTTCAGGGAGGAGCGGGTAAAGAGGTGGAAGAGAAGGACAGACGAAAGCATAGATGAGTAAAATCTCTCAATCTTTAAACTTAGGCTCTGATTATTTACTATGATGTTCTCAATACTAGAATAAATATATTGAAGGTACATTGCCCGCCAAACTGCGGTTAATAATAACATATACGCCCAGGACAGTGTTCGCAGTTTGAATGTTGCGTTCTCGAAACGTCCAAATTGTAAACAAAACATTCATAATTATCGTAAGTACTCTTTACTCCGGTAGTACGGAGGCAGCGGGACTAACCGCAAGAGAGAGAGAGAGAGAGCACGGTTTACTCCGGTAGTACGGAGGCAGCGGGACTAACCGCAAGAGAGGGCACGGTTTACTCCGGTAGTACGGAGGCAGCGGGACTAACCGCAAGAGAGAGAGAGAGAGAGAGAGAGAGAGAGAGAGAGAGAGAGAGAGAGAGAGAGAGAGAGAGAGAGAGAGAGAGAGAGAGAGAGAGAGAGAGAGAGAGAGAGAGAGAGAGAGAGAGAGAGAGAGAGAGAGAGAGAGAGAGAGAGAGAGAGAGAGAGAGAGAGAGAGAGAGAGAGAGAGAGAGAGAGAGAGAGAGAGAGAGAGCACGGTTTACTCCGGTAGTACGGAGGCAGCGGGACTAACCGCAATAGTTATTTGATGTTCGGCGCGTTCTCGTGGTTTGGACACAATCAAGACATGATTCTACGAACGTCGTGCTAATAATTACCACCCCTGGATTGAGAGGATGATTCCGGACAACTGACCAAACACCCTCGCTTTAACGTGTCTCGCTAACAACCTGAGTTGACGCTCTAACAAAGACGCCTTGTGTTAAAATCCAAACGGTCCCGTCTGTATCGGTCGTGGCACGCGTTATTACTTATTCATATCAAGACACTTATGGTTTGATTGCCTTTCGCCGACTCTGGAATTAAGTTTTCCTGAATTGGTTCTGTTAATTAATCCGAAGACTAAGATCTGATTTAAACACACTTGCACAGCGCAACATATCGGCCCGAGCAATCGGTATGGTGCATTAACAGAGAAACTGTTCCTGTCCTACGCTAGAGGCTAGTTGTCCAGGAGACCACTATTTGTTTACTCGTGGCTTAAGTCCACCCTTGGAGCAAGACATGAAGGGCGGCAGTAACCATTACACACCACCCACTGACCATTTAATTTCTACAGTCGTCAATTACGACTTGGCGGTAATGCGAATGTAACGTCACACAACAGTGGCGCCCTCTCTCGGGTTACTCATCCCTTACTGCGACAGGGAGAAAAGCACATCGCAAACACGTAAGTGAATATTTCTAAATAACTACCTTTGTATTTTGATGTATTGCCGATTGGTAGGTGAGAGGCCAGTTACTCAAGGAAGCGAATGGACGTAGAAAGAGGCGAGTGAACCTCGATACCTGGGAATAGACGCACTTACCATAACAATAGAAAGAGGCGAATGAACCTCGGTACCTGGGAGGAGACGCACTTACAATGAAGATAGAAAGAGGCGATTGTACCTCGATACGTGGGAGAAGACGCACTTACAAAGAAGATAGAAAGAGGCGATTGTACCTCGATACGTGGGAAAAGACACACTTACAATGAAGATAGAAAGAGGCGATTGTACCTCGATACGTGGGAGAAGACGCACTTACAATGAAGATAGAAAGAGACGATTGTACCTCGATACCTGGGAGAAGACGCACTTACAATGAAGATAGAAAGAGGCGATTGTACCTCGATACCTGGGAGAAAACGCACTTACAATGAATATAGAAAGAGGCGAGTGAACCTCGGTACCTGGGAGGAGACGCACTTACAATGAAAATAGAAAGAGGCGATTGTACCTCGATACCTGGGAGAAGACGCACTTACAATGAAGATAGAAAGAGGCGATTGTACCTCGATACCTGGGAGAAGACGCACTTGCAATGAAGATAGAAAGAGGCGATTGTACCTCGATACCTGGGAGGAGACGCACTTGCAATGAAGATAGAAAGAGGCGATTGTACCTCGGTACCTGGGAGGAGACGCACTTGCAATGAAGATAGAAAGAGGCGATTGTACCTCGATACCTGGGAGGAGACGCACTTGCAATGAAGATAGAAAGAGGCGATTGTACCTCGATACCTGGGAGGAGACGCACTTGCAATGAAGACAGAAAGAGGCGATTGTACCTCGATACCTGGGAGAAAACACACTTACAATGAAGATAGAAACAGGCGAGTGAACCTCGGTACCTGGGAGGAGACGCACTTACAATGAAGATAGACAGAGGCGATTGTACTTCGATACCTGGGAGAAGACGCACTTACAATGAAGATAGAAAGAGGCGATTGTACCTCGATACCTGGGAGGAGACGCACTTGCAATGAAGATAGAAAGAGGCGATTGTACCTCGGTACCTGGGAGGAGACGCACTTGCAATGAAGATAGAAAGAGGCGATTGTACCTCGATACGTGGGAGGAGACGCACTTACAATGAAGATAGAAAGAGGCGATTGTACCTCGATACCTGGGAGAAGACGCACTTACACTGAAGATAGAAAGAGGCGATTGTACCTCGATACCTGGGAGAAAACGCACTTCCAATGACGATAGAAAGAGTCGATTGTACCTCGGTACCTGGGAATAGACGCACTTACAATGAGATAGAAAGAGGCGATTGTACCTCGATACCTGGGAGGCGACGCACTTTCACTGTGTCCAAGTTAGCGCATTAATATATGGATTGATGCCAGTTTTACATCTGTTCAAGAACCTTTATTTTATTTAAAAATTATAATAATTTATATATAGTATAAATAGCAGGTATTCAAATGTATTAATAATCATGACTTCTTGATTATTAAGCCCTTTATCAATGCTATAATTTCCGATATTGTTGTATAATTGTAGTTTGTATTTATTAATCTATTTATTATCATTTTAATATGTGTACTCCTGTCACAATCTACTAATGTACAGCGTATGTCTCATGTTTTGTCTCTTTAAAGACCACAATGGAAACAAGTGCTTGCACTTTTCTGTGTCATCCTTAGATATTTTGTATTTTGTGTTCAAGCTTCACGTATTTACAAGTTACACTAGTGTATAGTCAATAACAAATACCCCGTGGCTTCGGTGTCTGTCTATAAGTTCAACTTTCTTATAACTAACATATTATGCGTGTTAAATGTGTTTAGTGCTGTGGCGAGCGATTGTAAAACACTTTAATTAATTTATGTTTAATGAATATGAAGAAGTAACAGTTGTCAGCGACAAACGAAACCGCGACGGCACTTTAGCAATTGTGTCCACATTTCCACAGACCAGAGTCAACATCTGGTCTAGAAAACGTTTGTTGTTTTCATTCGCTGTAAAAATCACCAGACACAAAAATTGCGTATCTAAACCGGCTTCGTGTACTACAAATACTTTAAATAAAATGAGATGCGTGTATTTCGTACAAGAAGCGGAAAATCGGGTTCAGCGATACGATTCGTACCCTACAATCGTTGAACCGTACCATATACGATACCAATATGGCATGTCTATACTGGCCCACGGGTACTTATAACACAGTGGATTATGGATACCCCGTGGAAATGGACATTTATATGTGATATGTCTAATGAGTTTAGAAATAGTTCATGCAGAAATTTTTCATGCAGTATTCTCAATTGTCACCTTAAGTGTGATCTGACTAGTTGCTCGCTGTTTCAGTGCTTCAATTCTCTTTGGCAGTCAGCATGCCTCCATCCACAACATATGCAATCTTCCTACACCCTCCCTCTTTGTTCCTATGTGATCATCCGGGCCAAGTTGTTCTCACATTCTTCCAGAATCGACCTGGTATTGCTGCTCTACCGTGTGTTACCTATGTTTAGTGTGTCCTGTCTCTACCTGTTATTGCTGCTCAACCGTGTGTTACCCATGTTTGGCGTGTCCTGTCTCTACCTGTTATTGCTTCTCTACCGTGTGTTGCCCATGTTTACTGTGTCCTGTCTCTACCTGTTATTGCTGCTCTACCGTGTGTTACCCATGTTTAGTGTGTCCTGTCTCTACCTGTTATTGCTGCTCTATCGTGTGTTACCCATGTTTACTGTGTCCTGTCTCTACCTGTTATTGCTGATCTATCGTATGTTACCCATGTTTAGTGTGTCATGTCTCTACCTGTTATTGCTGCTCTATCGTGTATTACCCATGTTTAGTGTGTCCTGTCACTACCTGTTATTGTTGCTCTACTGTGTGTTGCCCATGTTTAGTGTGTCCTGTCTCTACCTGTCATTGCTGATCTATCGTATGTTACCCATGTTTAGTGTGTCCTGTCTCTACCTGTTATTGCTGCTCTATCGTGTGTTACCCATGTTTACTGTGTCCTGTCTCTACCTGTTATTGCTGATCTATCGTATGTTACCCATATTTAGTGTGTCATGTCTCTACCTGTTATTGCTGCTCTATTATGTATTACCCATGTTTAGTGTGTCCTGTCACTACCTGTTATTGCTGCTCTACCGTGTGTTACCCATGTTTAGTGTGTCCTGTCTCTACCTGTTATTGCTGATCTATCGTGTGTTACCCATGTTTACTGTGTCCTGTCTCTACCTGTTATTGCTGATCTATCGTATGTTACCCATGTTTAGTGTGTCCTGTCACTACCTGTTATTGCTGCTCTACCGTGTGTTGCCCATGTTTAGTGTGTCCTGTCTCTACCTGTTATTGCTGATCTATCGTATGTTACCCATGTTTAGTGTGTCCTGTCTCTACCTGTTATTGCTGCTCTACCGTGTGTTACCCATGTTTACTGTGTCCTGTCTCTACCTGTTATTGCTGCTCTACCGTGTGTTACCCATGTTTAGTGTGTCCTGTCACTACCTGTTATTGCTGCTCTACCATGTATTACCCATGTTTAGTGTGTCCTGTCTCTACGTGTTATTGCTGATCTATCGTATGTTACCCATGTTTGGCGTGTCCTGTCTCTACCTGTTATTGCTGCTCTATCGTATGTTACCCATGTTTGGCGTGTCCTGTCTCTACGTGTTATTGCTGCTCTACCGTGTGTTACCCATGTTTAGTGTGTCCTGTCTCTACGTGTTATTGCTGCTCTACCGTGTGTTACCCATGTTTAGTGTGTCCTGTCTCTACGTGTTATTGCTGATCTATCGTATGTTACCCATGTTTGGCGTGTCCTGTCTCTACCTGTTATTGCTGCTCTATCGTATGTTACCCATGTTTGGCGTGTCCTGTCTCTACGTGTTATTGCTGCTCTACCGTGTGTTACCCATGTTTAGTGTGTCCTGTCTCTACGTGTTATTGCTGCTCTACCGTGTGTTACCCATGTTTAGTGTGTCCTGTCTCTACCTGTTATTGCTGCTCTATCGTATGTTACCCATGTTTGGCGTGTCCTGTCTCTACGTGTTATTGCTGCTCTACCGTGTGTTACCCATGTTTAGTGTGTCATGTCTCTACCTGCTCTTGTGTTACCCATGTTTAGTGTGTCATGTCTCTACCTGTTTTTGCTGATCTATCGTATGTTACCCATGTTTAGTGTGTCCTGTCTCTACCTGTTATTGCTGATCTATCGTATGTTACCCATGTTTAGTGTGTCCTGTCTCTACCTGTTATTGCTGCTCTACCGTGTGTTACCCATGTTTAGTGTGTCATGTCTCTACCTGTTATTGCTGATCTATCGTATGTTACCCATGTTTAGTGTGTCCTGTCTATACCTATTATTGCTGCTCTACCGTGTGTTACCCATGTTTAGTGTGTCCTGTCTCTACGTGTTATTGCTGCTCTACCGTGTGTTACCCATGTTTAATGTGTCATGTCTCTACCTCTGCCTTCCTCCGTCCATTCGTGCCTGCAGATGTTCCCGCTGCACCTCTGCCCCTGATCATACGTCTTCAATAACCATTATGCCAATGTCCACAAAGTTTCCCCTGCAGTGTTTGATTTCTTTTCCCCCAAACTGATGTCCAACTTCTCACTCTACTGTCCAAATCCACAGCATTTAATTTGTTCACGTTTATACTTCTGTAATAACTTCTTCTACTCATCTGGCGCTCCTTGTAACTCGTGTCTGTTTCCACCTACTACGGTCGTATCGTCTGCATGCGTTATCTTCTAACCAACTCCACCACGATGAACGGCAACAGACAAAAGTCCCTTCGGTCGTCACTCTTCCCCTTGTGAACCTGTTTTGTTCTTCGCCTAAATCATGTTCCACTCAGTTCCGTATCCTTCCACCCTAAATCTTAAATTATCAGCACTATTTTATGTGCAGAGTATTGTCTTTACGATTAAGAATTTCGTTCTAGTACGTCAATGAACCACTTGCACAGGCGCCGGAACAAAATTAATATCGGGTGGAGGGATAGGCTGAGCCGGAGCTTCAGCATCACTCCGTCTGTTGAATCTTTAGGGGAGGGGTGCTAATGACATATTTTTCGCGAGGATGTTCAACATTTTTTAAGCTCCAATTGCACCCTCTTGACGTTCGCCAAACATCTTCAGGCTCACAAAAACATCACATCGCACTCAAAAATGCACATTAAATATTTTTTCGAGCCCCCCACCAAACATATTGGGGCTCAGTCCCCCAGCTTCTCCCCCCCGGTTCCAGCGCCTATAACTTGTAAAACGCACACTCCATTCGTGATGATAGCCATTCTGCTATCGACATGATGCGTGAAGCCCAAAGGCGCCGCCTGTTGGAATTGCCGACGTTTATATCATACCGCCACCTGGTGTGTCTAGTTGTATTTTCGAGTTGACATCGTTAAACTGATTACTATAAAAGGTTTAATGTACTGTACAACTTGCACACTGACATATTTTCAGTCTTCAGTATAATAATTAATTTTAGTTTTAATAATTGTTTAGCTTGCTATAAGAAAAACCGTGTTTTATCAGAAATAGTAAATGAGGGGCGACGCGCGCTGTATGAATATATAGCGTTTTGATAATAAAATAATTTATAATCACATTTTGCATAAGAAATATGCAACACACATTTCAGAGTCTGCCACCATTCTCTATGATTTTGTATTCTAAATATGTATCAACTTAATTTACAAGATGTTATTTAAACTTTGAACGTGAAACAAAAAAGTTACTTTTTTCTCAAAATGAAGAACATGGATATATCACGTTTTGCCGTGAAACTCTTCAAGTTTTGTTTATCGTGAAGTTTGTAAAGTGTATCGCGTATTGTATTGTAAGTTAAGTAGCGCTACTTATCGATTCATCCATGCGTTGTTACAGGCTTTAAAGTTGCAATCTGAGTTAAATTAACATTTATTTATTTTTAAAGAACGTTTATATACAACATGAACAGTATATATTTATTTGATCATCCTTGCTACCATTATATATGTCACGTTAACATTTGATATGTCATTCGATAAATTATGGTTTTGTAAAATTACAGGTCGCCAGGTCCTGCTAGCCGAATAATAAACGTATACATTATGGCACGCGGATAGGCCTATAAGTGTTCGTCTTAAAGTCTTAACATTGTATATTATGTGAAAAATGTGGGCTTTATATGGTGTTGGTGAGAGTGATATATAACGTATGGGGCATACTGATTCACTGGAAATTTGTATTTAGAAGATGAACGATCTCAGAATGCAAGTTTAATAAGACCGCCCTCCATCGAATACATGACATGACGTAATATGCCAGTGCGTTTGTAAATATTAACTGCGTGACACCGTCTTCAGCTTTACGATATCTGTCAGTCTATCCACCTGAAACAGACATGTCTTCCTGACACGAATCTGTGTCTTCCTCCCGGCATCCTCTGGGAGCAACATGACGTCATTCCCTTGGTCTCGGACTTATTCTAACGACGTCAGCTGAGCCGACAGAACATTGCCTGACTGAGCGCCGCCACATCTAAGTCTCGTGAATCGTGAATCTAATTTTTCAGCCAGGATTCGTCTCATATATTCACCACTGCGACACCGTAACGACCGTCAGACGTGCCTCGTATTTAGATGACTATAATCCTGTTTTGACAGTAAATGTGAGGACGAAAGCTTGTTTTCACCCGAGTATCAGATAAACAGATTCAGCCATTCGATGAACCTCTTGACAGCAAAAAACAAAGCCATCTCTTAGCGACTGGTCTCCTCCTTTATCGGCATCAAAAGCCACACTTTCATAAACATGTAGGCTTTATTCCTTAGCCCACATCTGTTTATTTTTCTTTGTTATATAGATCGTATTAAATAAACCGACTTCGTCTGTTCCTCATTGTTTATAAGTATAATGTTCTTAATACTAAAATAAATATTAGGAAGGTGCAATGCCCGCCAAAGTTAATAATTAAATACGAAACATTGTTCGCAATTTGAATGCTGTGATTACGAAACACTCAAACTGTGTACAAAACAGTTCAGTAATAGTAACCACCCTATCTTCAGTCCGTTAACAGAATACTGCTCAGGCCAGCTGGTTTGACAGCAAGGCCCATTTATGTTCGAAGGATCATTGTGTTCGCGATGTTCCAACACTCAAGACAACTGATTCAGCGAACTTCCTGCTAATGATTATTTTAACTGTTTTAAATTACTGTACACGGTAGACGAGCCACGAGCATACGTGCTAAAACTGCAGCAAAAGCATTAACTCGAAGCCCCGAGTGCCCGTTGACAGGCCGTACAGATGGGCCTACAGCTGTGTGCACCGTGCCCCCAATTCATTGGCTGCAACCTACACACACTGGATGACCCAAATATCTTATCTGTAGCACTTATAATGGCCGAGTTTCAACCCTTCCTCTAGTGAGTGATTGTATCTTTGATCGGCGACACAGATTATGTAACCCCAAAAAGGGTGCGACCTCTTTCTATTGACTCTCTCACTGCGACTCGAGGGTCGGGGTAAGTAGGAGTTGAGTTGTCGGGTCTGTTGCTGCGGTATGCTACGCTAGGAAACAACCCACGACGCTATGCAGTTTACTGACAGTAAAAAGAGGTCTATATAAGGGTTGCTGTATGTCGTTACTGGAGTCATTATCGAGGTAGGTAGATTCATTAACGGTCTATGCTTGAGGCGGTTCTATGACTACGTCACTTGACCTATCCACTGTGAGGTCACCCAAAACAATATTGTAACATCGCTCACGAATTTCAATTGACAAAACACCTTTGAAAATAGCCCTCTAAAGCCGTTGGCTTTAGGGGGCTATTTTCAAACGAGTATATTGTAATGACCTTATTTGTGACGACATACTGTGAACATTTTGAAAGAGTCTTATGATATAGCGACCTCAAGCCAAGCTGTAGGTGTGATACTTGTATGAATACGCGTCAATATTAACAACCTACTACATTTTCAGCCGCGCAAACATATGTGACCAAATACAGGGGCCTACCAGACGGTAAGGTACGATTGATCTTCTGTTTATTTTAGTCAAACACAATGCACGATTCTTGATAAAACAAACGACAATGCATTTGTGCGAGTATTATATATATATATATATATATCCATATTGCTAGCCTAACAACACCGACTTAGTGCACAGCGATGCGTGGAATTCCAACACAGATCACGTGCAATCACGTGATTCCATCGTTTGGGCTGCATCGTTCGTTGTCCCGCTTACATTTATCCAGCGATAAATGTTTATTCGGTTGACGTTTCTACGCATGCGCGAGCCAGTTGTTGACATTAGTTGCCATTGGGTACGTTCACGTTGCCGTCAGTCTCCCACCCCGCGGCACCTACCGTTAGATAAATTACTTCCGGACAGTCGTTTCCGCGGTAACTGGCCACTTCGGCAGCGTTACTCACGAACCTCCATTTATAAATAGCGGTCAGTGGCGTTAACCCTAACCCCAAGCTCCCCTCCCGGTCCCGACACCTAGGTATATCAACATAATAATTAATTATTACAACAGTGTGTAGACCAAGGGAAATACAGAGTGAATTTCCACTTTCTTCCGTGAATTACTTTCCTCCTCAAGTTCGCCCACTAGTTAGAAGAACGGCAGTCAATTATTTAACCATAAGATCATAATAAAACAACACACACGCACGCACGCACGCACGCACACACACACACACACACACACACACACACACACACACACACACACACACACACACACACACACACACACACACACACACACACACACACACACACACACACACACACACACACACACTCAGCAAAGTGTAATGTTAGAAAATTGCGCCGAGGTGACCACGTGGTCGGTCCTGTGCTCTGTTTCTATGTACATGCGATAACTAGTATACACTATTTACAATAAGTAAAATAATGTATTCCAACTAGTAATGCCTGTGCTTTTACAACAAACGGAACATATTTAACGACCGGATATTATTGATCACCACCTGATCTACTTGTACCAAATAGTATGCACAGAAACATCACCCGGATAAACGTTTTTTAATTGTTACTTGTAGGTTTACATCCGTTTAAACAGCCGAAGTCATTAGTCGAGCCGGTATTAGCAAAGTAAAGGACAGGAACGTCACTCGTTAAGAAACCACATTGATCAGTATGGGGTACGTGTATCTAATTTTAAACATTATACACACTAAAGACTTATTGATAACTATTTTTAAATTTGTTTCTACAAGAAATTATGTATGTAGGTCTAAAGAATTCATCTTAATGTTGTAACATTTATGAATTCAATTGGAGCTTTGACAACTTTCTGGCATGCATTGGCTTATGCACCCATGGATACGAGAAACATCGGATACAATGACCAGTTTGACGATTCAGTTCCATTAAGCTCTATGAAATGCAATTAAACAAACTGATTAATCTAGTTCAACACTTCTAATGATTTCACAGCGCGTCCAAAACATGGATACGACCCTAGACATGTAGACATGTTATAATTACCGTTTCCAAAACAATGTGCTCTGACAACAGTTCCTTTTTATCTTTTCTTACGATGACGCGAACTCATGTTATGAATAAATTATTATTTCATACGAATCCCCACGTGCAGCAGACCTACTACAAAAACGCGTACTTTTCAGGGACGCCGGAACTGACGTCACGCCAGGTACCGTGGGCATCGATTGGCTGAAACAGCGAATTGACTCAGACCAATCAGCAAATATCCGGGTGCTTGATATCACGTGGTACAGCGCAAAAGATGCATATCCAGAGTACTTAAAGTAAGAATACGTTCTTGTCTTGTTTCCTTTCTGCGCTTTACATGTATAATAAATTGTATGAAGGCCGAGAAGGGCCATCGCTGTAAACTTAAGAATTTTGCAACGTGGTGTTCGATGATGCGATACGCGATGCGATGTCCGATGCGTGATGCTACGTGCGATGCGATGCGCGTTGCTATGGGCGATGCAGTGACCGAGAAGACCCAAATTATGAACTATACACCGATGGCCCTTTTCGGCCATTGTACATACAATAGGGTTGTTATCCGCGATGAAAGTAGTGACAATACAGAACCCGAACAGTTTCCCTAGAACTCATCCACGATGGAGACGAGGAAACGAAGCAAATTAAATGCGAAGAAATTGAAAGATGTTGAGGTTAGCTAGTCTGCGTGCATTGCTGGTATAATGCAGAAAAATAAACGTACAAGAAGTGCTGATAAAAAGCTGCGGGTGAACTCTGGATAGAGAACAGGCTGAAACAAGACGTAGTTGCCATCAACAACTTGCTAGTTGAATTAGCAACCGTTCTAGCGTAGTTCTTTGTACGACAGCAAACCACACGACTGAACATATGCGTATGGCTATTACTGACTAACAGTTTCCGACGATCGTCGATGGAGGTCGACTATCGTCGTGGAGGTCCGGACATTGTACGACGCTGCAAAATCGTCGTCAACGAATCGTCATAAAAATTGAACATGTTCAAATATAACGATGATCCACTACGGGACGTAAAACGCACCAACGACGGTCGTAGAGCCGTCGTATGCTAAACACACTGGCGCCTTTTAACCCAACCCGACCGTCCCAGACTGGGCCGGTCGGTGCGTATGACCGACTCACACCTACTGGAGTAGATACACTACACCGACTGACACGGGTTGAGTTTGACTGCCCTGACACAGGCGGCAACATACGCACCATGCTGGTCCCTAGTGCAAACAAAGTGCCTACACGGACAGTGTTTTGCGCCCTATATTGCAAATGACTGTAGGTGTTATAACAGACGATTTTTTCCGATTACGTATGCTCACTGACCAAAAAGCAGACAGGATTTAACAACAAAATTTGGCAAGATTGTGACCCAGAGAATTAATTTACGCCGGATGGCAGGTGAACAAAGAAGCTTTCGACTTATCGAGAGAACAACATGTTTTTAAATCCTTTCTTGGGTATGTAGATTTTGTTTTTAAACACATTTCACGCTGTTAGCACCCACGCAGTCATAAGATAATATGTTCCATTCATTTATAGTCCTCTTGGAAAATGAATACTTTCTTATATCTAATGTCTACACCGTTGCTTCACTAATGCTAATTTATGTCCTCTAGTCCTAATGCCACTTCACGTGTCCTCTAGTCTTAATGCCACTTCATATCCTCTAATCCTAATGCTAATTCATGTCTTCTAGTCCTAATGGCACTTCATGTCCTCTAGTCCTAATGCTACTTTGTGTCCTCTAGTCCTAATGCTACTTCACGTCCTCTAGTCCTAATGATACTTCACGTCCTCTAGTCCTAATGCTACTTCATGTCTTCTAGTCCTAATGATACTTCATGTCCTCTAGTCCTAATGCTACTTCATGTCATCTAGTCCGAATCTAGTACTAATGCTACTACATGTCCTCTAGTCCTAATGCTGCTTCATGTCCTCTAGTCCTAGTGCTACTTCATATTCTCCAGTCCTAATACCACTTCATGTCCTCTAGTCCTAATGCCACTTCATGTCCTCTAGTCTCAATGCCACTTCATGTCCTCTAGTCCTAATGCTACTTTATATCCTCTAGTCCTAATGCTACTTCATGTCCTCTAGTCTTATTGCCACTTCATGTCCTCTAGTCCCAATACCACTTCTTCATGCTCTCTAGTCCTAATGCTACTTCATGTATTCTAGTCCTAATGCTACTTCGTGTTCTCTAGTCCTAATGCTACTCCATGTCCTCTAGTCCTAATGACACTTCCTGTCCTCTAGGCCTAATGCTACTTCATGTCTTCTAGTCCTAATGATACTTCGTGTCCTCTAGTCTTAATGCTACTTCATGTCCTCTAGTCTTAATGCTACATCATGTCCTCTAGTCCTAATGCTACTACTATTACTGTAGTCCTACTGGCACTTCGTGTCCTCTAGTCCTAATGCTTCTTTGTGTCTTCTAGTCCTAATGATAATTCATGTTCTCTAGTCCTAATGCTACTTCATGTCATCTAGTCCTAATGCTACTTCATGTCATCTAGTCCGAATGCTAATTCATGTCCTCTAGTCCTAATGCCATTCATGTCCTCTAGTCCTAATGCTACTTGATGTCTTGTAGTCCTAGTGCTACTTCATGTCCTCTAGTCCTGATGCTGCTTAATTTCTTCTAGTCCTAATGCCACTTTATGTCCTCTAATCCTATCTTTCTTAACTGAGAAAATATTTATATTAGCATTTTCATAACAATTCACTAACTTTTACACAACTCTTAATCTCCCGGTCTCTATTGTTATAAAAACTCATTCTTTTAGGCGTATTTCAAAACTAAGGTATTTCATGTCTGTAATATTTCTATCCAGTTCTAGCCACCTATGCCATTGGCCTTTAATAGAAATTTGTGATGTGGCACTTTGTCGAAAGATTTCTGAAAAACTAAAGTAGATAATATCTACTGATGATTCCTCGTCTACCCACTTAGTGATGTCTTCCAAAAACATAACATATTTGTTACTTAACATAAGCTGGCTTTTAGGAACCCATGTTGAGAGGAACAAGGAAATCCACCACACATGTGGTCTTTAATCTTTAGTTAACTTTTCTAATAATTTACAAATCACTAATTTGCAATTCTCCGACTTATCTCTCGAACCCTTTTTAAATAATGGTTTAATGTTTGCTTCATCCCATTCAAAAGGAACCATTCCCTCTTTCAAAGACATGTTGAAAACTGTTGCAAGCGAGATGCCTCTACTACCAGTCACATGATGTCATGCGCTCCTGATTGGCTGTTGCTTCCAGACCGGGAACAACTACCACCGATTACCCGACTGGGGTAAATATACTGGAAACTCCGATCTGGCACGACCAGACTATGTCCGACAGAGCCTGATAATCGGGATTAGTTTGCCGACCTTGCGTGAAGCGTTCCAACTACCCCGATCAACACTAAACAAATCCAATTTCAGTCGGAAGTGTTGACACACTAGCCGAGCCATCAAATGCGGCTTAAGGTACCGCATGTTATACGCCGATCCATTGAAGACGGTCGTGCTGATGCCCGTCGCCGTCCCGTCATGCAGTGTGCGGCTAGTAGCAAGTGGAAGGTGAACTGCCTTGACACGCCGGAATACTTCAAAGAAGACTACCATAGAACCAACGAGACATTGCTATCTATCCGAGTAACTAGACTACGATGTAACACAATTTTAATATTACTGTATGGTGGGGCAATACAAATTCACTTTAAACAAATGCAGCGGACTCACGTAATGACTCCAATAGAGCAAATAATGTCAATCTTCTCCCGCCTACCTACAGATGTCACATTCCCGGCGCCGCGTGGTTCGACATCATGCGTGAAGTCACGCACACAGAGTTACGCCTGCGCAACATACCCACACCGGAAGTCTTTGAACGACAGGTGCGCAGTGTCGGCGTTGACGGAGACACTCACGTGATCGTGTACGACGGCCAAGGTCAAGGTGGCTGCTTCGTGGGGGGTCGTGCGTGGTGGATGTTTAAGGTTTGCCAAATGAAATTTCATTCGCTCTTAAACTGTGCCAAATTTGGTGCTTTGGCCCAGCGTGCTAGTAACAATCTCGTATAAGCCGCTCCACAAACAGAGTAACGCATGAAGTTAAATACTCCTAGCCCCCACATATATTGAGTCGCCAGTATATAGCTTAGAACATACTATTTCAGTGTCCAGTAGGCCTCGTCGTTAGGAAAGGGACTAGACCACAGTTTAATTCGCTTGTTGTTATTGTGCGTGAGCCTACACCTGTTTCTCCCCAGGACATTGTTGTTATTGTGCGTGAGCCTACACCTGTTTCTCCCCAGAACATTGTTATTATTGTGCGTGAGCCTACACCTGTTTCTCCCCAGGACATTGTTATTATTGTGCGTGAGCCTACACCTGTTTCTCCCCAGGACATTGTTATTATTGTGCGTGAGCCTACACCTGTTTCTCCCCAGGACATTGTTGTGACCAGACGAAGTCCGACAACCATGCAGCTGTGCGCAAATCATTAGGAAACTGGTCGTTCACTGGTGCATTATGGGAAACGTTAATTGGGCGAATTGGCCACATTTATATAATTGGTTGTCGGTGTCACGTGATGGTACATAGAGGACTGTTGACTAATGCTGTTATTAGGTTCGATTTACTAAAATGTTTAAATAAGTTACACCAGTAACAAACTTAATTAATTTCGTTGCTATTATGTGATAGCCTCAGTTACTGGTGTTCTCGGTTGTGTAAGTTCCACCTCACTTCTGTCTGATCTAAGTTGGTTCTGCTCTCAGTTGTTTGGCCATGAGAAGGTGTCAGTGCTAAACGGAGGTATACAGAAGTGGGTCGCCGACGGCCTGCCGACCACACAGGAGATACCCACATACCAGGCACGTACGCATGATATATATCTACCACACCCAATGCACGCACATACAAACGTTACTCACATATCAGGCACGTACATGTGATGTATACCCACTCCCAATGCACGCAACATAGACACGTACTAGGCACGCACATACAAACGATACCTACGTATCAGGCATGTACACGTGGGTGATACCCACATATCAGGCACGTACACATTGGAGATACCCGCATTGCAGCTACGTACACGTGGGTAGTGATATCAATATACCTGGCAGGTGTACACACATATAAATGTTCGATGGGACGCAACATCTCTCCAACAAAATGCTAGTGTACATTTACCCTGCGTTCACAGTTGATGATGCACATTTTACTATCACATTCTCTTACTAATTATTTCTAGCATTTGTCACACTAGTATTATCTTCGAACAGTAACAACTCCTGAAATTTAGGGAATGTGATGAAACCAAAGTCAAACAGACCGGAAAGAGAAATGCGGTGAAGGCGGTTCTGGTTGAAGTCTGATCCTATCGACTACTACACTGACGTGAACCCGTAGCCTGAGGATAGCAACAGAGTCGACGAGGGCCATGGCAATAACAACAAGGCGAAGTTGTGTCGTTAAAGCGGTCGACACCGACGAGGCTATGCGCCTATGCAGAAGAAGAGGATGAACCAGAATTCTGTTCTGGAAATAGAGAGGAAGAACCAGAGTTATGTTCTGGAAATAGAGATTTGAGTGCGACAAGATAATGACGTTTAATGAGCTAGGGTGTTACCTGATGTGGCCCTTGCGAACGGATCTAGCAAATTGGCTGGAGATATCAATAATTTGCATGAAACGCCTTTGCGTTCTACGTCAACAGTGACAGGTACAAACAGCACCCCACCAGAAGACTAGTGAGACGACTGTCACAGAGGTCAAACATGGCGGCCGAGCGTTGAGTGTATGCTACGTGTCGTGCGTCTATATATATATACGCCAAGCTATGGCTAAAACAGAAGATGGCTACAGCGACTGGTTCCATGTGGTGCATTCTGGTGCATTCTTCCCCCCCCCTACTCTTTGCCGTGGCCATCGACTGGGTCACGCGGCTAGCAACCACAGACAATGGAGGGATTGTGCGGGTTAAGGAGGAAAGTTTATCAGACCTGGACTTTGCTGATGACATTGCTGCCCTCTCAGATACCACCCAGGGCCTACAACGTCGCGTGGAATTAGTCAGCAAATACGCTGATGGTTTGGAACTTGCCATCAGTGAAAAGAAGACGAAAAGCATGCTGACAGGGAGCACTAACCAAGCTGTTTTGATCAACCAGAAAAAAGTATAAACAGTCGAAAACTTCACCTACCTTTGCAGCTCCACCAACAACCAAGGAATCATCGATCGTGAACTAGACTGCAGAGTGGGGAAAGTGTCAGCAGCCTTCAACCAGCGAGGAACATTTTGAACACCAAGAAATTTACCTTCAAATCTAAACTCCGCTTTTATAACTCAAACGTTATACCAACCCTCCTCTATGGATGTGAAACATGGCAACTAAAAACAAGCCAAGACAATAAAATTGATGCATTCGATACTAAATGCCAGCGAATGATTTTGGGCATACACTGGAGCGACAATGTGACGGACATAGATGTCCGGATACGACGAGGACAACCTCTGGCATCATTCACTATCTGCACAAGATGAATGAGCTGGCTCGGCCATATCACAAGGCTCCCACCTACTAGACCTGCCCATATCACAAGGCTCCCACCTACTAGACCTGCCCATCCTCGCGCGCCATGGGTCGCTACTGCTGATTACGTCAGTGCCAGCCAGCAGTACCCCTGGTTGATCGCTTTGCGAAACTCTGAATTTAAGCTCATCCTTTGAAATCGCTCACTAGATCAGTGGTTGGCAGCAGGTCAGGTGGTCATAATAAAACTAATTTCAACCAACCATGGCTCGTGTTACATACAATGTTTAGGAAGTAGAAGCAATTATTCGAATACATAATACCACTTAGCTGCTCGTGCTAATGGGCGAATATATTGGGATTTCCAGAAGTCGTTTATCCGTCTTCAAATTGGGACGGGTGTTTGCGCTGTTCGCGACTGGCGAAGTCAACTACTAGTTTGACTCAGCTAACTTCCGCACTTCGCGTAGGAGATCTGCCAGGGCTAGTTTTGCATGGCAAAGAGCCCTGACTTGCGAGGATGAACCTGCCCAACAAGCGCTATGGTGGATACCAGCTGGTCAGAGAACGAGGGAACTCTCGACCGCGACCTACAGCTGATCAACAAAAGTTGGAACGACGGCAGAACACTAGCAAGCGACATATCTGGACGGTGTGCTTTGACTGTCTCAAGCGTCTCTAGACGCGGGAGCCGCTAAGTCTAAGTCTATCGCGCGCCGTGGGGGCGAGCATGCTTCATGTACCGTACGTTGCCGGCATCCACAAGAAGGTGCTTAAGCAAGTGGTTTCTGGCATCGACAAGAAATAAGGCATAGAAGGCTTAGCCTTGAGAGACTGGAATCTGTTCTCATCCAAGGCGAAGTACATATGGCGCTAGGAGACCTCTATCCCGACATCGACATCCTCCACAGCGACGCAACAATAGATGTTGGTGAGGAAGGCCGGTGATCCCGTGCTCAACCCAGTCCGTTATCGACGTGTTAAAGCTGCATTCTTGGTTAAACAACCACTGAATTCTGTGTTATAAAATTATATGTACAACATGACCAATATTTATTTGATAATTCTTGCTACCATATATATATATATTTAAATATATATATATACATGTCAATATTGACATTTTATATGCTATTCGATCAATTAAAGGAAATAAAAATAAGGCATTAGCTAAAATCCTTTTTCCATGTGTACACACAGTTTAACCTTGTACGTAACATTTGACAACACTAAAAAAATACAGAAAAATACATTTGTAGCATAAATTCGATTTTAAACTCGTCTGTGTAGCGATTCCCGCGGAAAATAAAATTTAATGAGCTAGGCGATCACGTGGTATCGGGACGTCACTTATGACACAAACTCGCATCAGGCCGACCCTTTCCATGCATTCAGAGCATGTTTACAAGTATGGCTTTTGGGTCGAAACGAGCGTCAGAATAAGTTATTGTGCAATATTCCGATGAAATACAAACACTAGTCATCATAGAGGAACAAGCAGTTATCTTACCGTTCCACATGAATCGAATTTTATTCAAAACAATGAATGCGAATGTGCTTACAAGTCGACTAGGTTTCGCCGAGCTTGGGCTCGTTTTCAGAATAATTATATCGAATGCAACCAACGAGAGATAATCTACACCAATAGACATACATAGCAAACACATATCGTATCCAGCTACAGAAAGTAACATGTATAATCTCATAATATCACTAGAATATCGATGTATGAAGGAGGCGTTGTTCAATTCATCATAACAACTTAAATCAGTGAGTGAATTTCTATCGGTCCTGTTAGCTCGTTTGGTAAAGGCGTTGGTTCCTTAGCGTTTATTTTGCAATCGGGCGACGCTGGTTCAAACCCCACGCCAAACCATTTATTTTTTTACACTTTTTTTGTTTCTGTTTTCACGAAGTAATATAAACCAAATTATTTTTATACTATGATGCACTGTTTATAAATATTTTGGTAGTAATTATTTATTCGCCACAAAAATGAAAATATGGGAATTATATAACGATTTTTCTAAATTTTATTCATCCAAACAAATATAATGTAATGGATATATAATTTATTAATTGTATATATATTGTACGGAAATTTATTGTAATTATATATGTGAAAACAAATGGTGATCTGTCTGGATAAATAAAATTTAGAAACATCGCGTTATATATAATTACCATATTTTCATTTTTGTGGCGAATAAATAATTACTACCAAAATATTTACAAACAGTGCATCATAGTATAAAAATTATTTGGTTTATATTACTTCGCGAAAACATAAACCAAAAAAAGTGTAAAAAATCAACGGTTTGGTGTGGGGTTTGAACCGGCGTCACCCGATTGCAAAACATACGCTAAGGAACAAACGCCTTTACTAACTGAGCTAGCAGGGCCGACAGAAATTTACTCACTGATTTAAGTTGTTATGATACAACTCCTCCTTCATACATCGATATTCTAGTGATATTATGAGTTTATACACGTTATTTTCTGTAGCTGGATACGATATATGTTTGCTCTGTATGTTTATTGGTGTAGATTATCTCTCGTTGGTTGCATTCGATATAATTATTCTGAAAACGAGCCCAACCTCGGCGAAACCTAGTCGACTTGTAGGCACATTCGCATTCATTGTTTTGAATAAAATTCGATTCATGTGAAACGGTAAGATAACTGCTTGTTCCTCTATGATGACTAGTGTTTGTATTTCATCGGAATATTGCACAATAACTCATTCTGACGCTCGTTTCGACCCAAAAGCTATACTTGTAAACATGCTCTGAATGCATGGAAAGGGTCGGCCTGGTGCGAGTGTGGGTCATAAGTGACGTCACATCTCGGCATCCCGAAAAGCGCGCCAAAAATGTGCATATTCGAAAATGTCCGGATGTACAGCATTTAATGTGGAATTTCTAATTCATTGATTTTTGTTTTTGTTTTTGGCTTGGTGGACATGGAAATAGATAGCAGGATGTAATATAACATGAATTCAAGCCATAAATGTTTTTATTCCCTTTAAGGTGCCTATGCCTTTACAAAATTACCAGTCGCGCTAGGTCCGGCAGCGGAATAATAAACGTTGACCTATACCATGTCGATATAATGTTTTGTCTTTCGTACTGTTTTAACTTAAATTGCATATTATGTGAACAAAGTTTATACGGAGCTGAGGAAAGTGATATATAATATATGTTGATTCGCTGGAAATTTGTGTTGAAAACATGGCCGATCTTAGAATGCAACTTTAAGAGAGGATAACTTTGGCAAGTTGACTCGTCACATGCACCTTACACAAACTGATGTAAGCTTATATTTTGCATACTCTCAATGCTGCGCGGCTTTGTCAAAAGGTAGGGGCCAATAGTAGCCATCGAACGTTTGATGGCATAACTCCACACCTAAAAGACGCCCTCAAAAACTGCGGCAAGCGTAACGGACGACCGGTGGTCTTCAGAGCGGAAGTTGTTTTATAAATGGTTGAGATGAGTGGGGGTTTGCTTGTACAGTAATAGGACTGCGATGGAAACATATGCATAGTAGATTCTACTGTTATTGGTTCCCATTGTCTAAAGTATAGTATATTAACCAAAGACCAGGCTCTAGCTGGCTCTAGGCCTGGAGGCTAGATCCCGTCGTTAGGTCTACATAATCTAGGGTGGTAATTTAAACTTAAATAACGGTTCAACTTACCATGTCGCCAGTAATATTGCCATTGGTCGTTCCAAGTGCCATGAACGTTTTTCTTTGATGCCCGCTGCCCTGTGCAGTCGTACGTACTCTCTGGCGACCATACATCATACTTCCATACATGCATACATACATACGTACGTACGTACGTATGTATGCATGCATATATAAAAGTATGTATGGTCGCCAAAGAGTTGTCCTGATACAACAGTATCGCTGCATTAAGTGAGACGCGTCAATCAGAAGAAGGACAGATTACAGAAAAATGGTGTTGGATACATTTTCTTTTGGAGTGGCCGTAGCGGCGCTGAGAGACGGGAACCTGGCGTTGGTTTTGCAATGAAATCCGACCTTGTCGGCAAGCTTGCCTGCGTACCAAACGGTGTGAATGACGGTCTCATGACAGTGCGTCTTCCCGTGACCACAAAGCGTCATGTCACCATCATCAGTGCCTATGCGCCTACCATGACAAACTCTGACGAAATAAAGGACATATTCTACGAGGAGCTTGAATCTCTGCTCGCAGATGTTCCAATGTCAAACAAGCTAATCGTCCTTGGCGACTTTAAAGTGAGGGTTGGCACAGACCACGTGACCTGGGAGGGTGTCTTTGGCAGACATAGAACAGGAAAGTACAACAGCAATGGACTTTTGCTCCTCAAGACTTGTTCTGCAAATCAACTCCTCATTAAAAACACAGTGTTCCGGCTCCCAACTCGCAACATGACAACTTGGATGCACCCAAGATGCCATCACTGACACCTCATTGACTACGTGATTATCAGGAAGAAAGACCTGCAAGATGTAAGAGCAACAAAGGCTATGTGCGGCGCCGAGTGTTGGACAGACCACAAGCTTCTCGTTTCTAGGCAGAACATTCGCATCCAGCCCAAGAAACGCCCTCAAGTAAAGAAATCAAAGAAGAAGCTAAATGTGGACAAGTTGAAGTGCGAGACTGTTCAGCGAAACTTCTGCAGTTAACTTGACAGCCAGGTGCAACAAATGGAATTTGGCATTAGCAGCGTGGAAGAGGAATGGGCAGCCTTTCGTGACCTTGTTCACTCCAGTGCACTGAAACATCTTGGGCCAACAAAGCGTAAGCATAAGAACTGGTTCGATGAAGACGATAGCGAGATCCACGTACTTCTGGAAGAAAAACACAAACTGTATAGGGCTTACCAGAATGACAGTTCCTCTCATGCAAAGGAAGTGGCATTCACAAATGCTCGCAGAAAGGTGCAAGCCAGACTCAGAGAGATTCAGGACTCCTGGCTCAGTAAGAGAGCAAAGCAGAAGAGATCGAAGACTACGCTGACAGAAACGACTCAAAGCGTTTCTTCAGCGCAGTGAAGACACTTTATGGTCAACATCCTTCCAGTAGCTCTCTTATCTTGAGCGCCGATGGGTCAGCCTTGCTCACCGACAAGATCCAGATCCTGGAAAGGTGGGCAGAGCACTTCTGCAATGTCCTCAACCGCCCGTCTGAAATCAATAAAGCAACAATACAACGTATGCCACAGATGGTCATAAACATGTCGCTGGCAGAACCCATTACTGTAGCTGATGTACGGAAAGCGACCAGTTTGCTCTCCACTGGCAAAGCCCCGAGAGCAGATGCTACCCCTGCAGAAGTGTATAAAACCGCTGGCCCATGCCTTGTTGGAAAGCTCACAGCACTCTTCATTGCCATGTGACCTGCAGACGTGATCCCCCGGGAGCTGAAGGGCGCCTCTGTTGTGCGTCTGTAAAGAGAAAGGGCAATCGTTAAGCATGTGACAACCACCGTGGGATCTCCCTGTTGTCTGTCGCAGGATCCGTGCTCGCGTACTCTTGAACCGCCTGATCATCCATTTGGAGCAAGGCCATCTTCTACCAGAGAGCCAGTGTGGCTTTAGAGCAGGCAGAGACAGAGTCGATATGATTTTCGCAGCTCGCCAACTCCAAGAAAATGCCAGGAGCAAAACCGCGACTTCTACACCATATTTGTTGATCTGACTAAAGCCTTGACGGAGAACCGAGATGGCCTTTGGAAAATAATGGCAAAGGTTGGTTGTCCTGACAAGTTCATCGTCGTGGTCAGACAATTCCACGAGGGCATGCAGGCTCACGTTTTGGGCAATGGTGATGCCTCACTGCTTTCTCAGTCAGTAACAGCGTAAAACAAGGGTGTGTGCTGGCACCTACTCTGTTCAGCATGATGTTCACGGCCATGCTGTCCGACGCCTTCAGAGGGAATGATGATGGCATCTACATCAACTACCGCACTGATGCAGGGATATTCAACTTGAGAAGACTTCAAACGAAGACAAAGGTACTGCAGGATGTGATCCGCGATTTCAACTTCGCTGATGGTTGCGCTCTCAGCAGCGGATCTGAGCAACACATGCAGAGTAACATGGACAGATTCTCAAATGCCTGTGACAACTTCGGTCTTACCATTAGCACGATGAAAAACGAAGTTATGCATCAGCCAGCTCCCGGCAAGCAGTACGTAGAACCAAAACACAATGTGAAGGGACTGAAATTGTAAGTAGTGGACAAGTTCAATTACTTAGGTAGCATCCTCTCCAGAGTTATCCACATTGATGACGAGATCCATTGCTGCATTGCGAAAGCAAGTGTTTCGTTCGGAAGACTGCAAGCGTCAATGTGGGAACGAAGAGGAATCAGCCTTACAACCAAACTGAAGCTGCGTTTCAGAGATACTCTTAAGGACACCATAAAGAGCTTCGGAATTGACCCGGTCTCCTGGGAAAATCATGCGGCAAACCGTCCTGCCTGGAGAGGTCTGATCTGGATCTTTCGAGAATCAGCGTGTCGAAGAAGCCAGGACCAAACGCGAAGGTCGAACAAGAACGATGCAAATACATCAACAGTGCTAGCTGCATTCGTGTGCGAAACCTGCAAAAAGACATTTCATGCGAACATTGGCCTTGTCGGCCACATGCGAACCCATCGCAAAAAGAAATGATCAAACTTCAACTATTATTATAACGTGAAATGAGATGTCATGGTCTTCATCGATCCAATGGACAAGAGACATGTGTGTATGCATACATGCATGTAATAATAATAATAATGGAATTACTTCTTTAGCGCCAATATCCTTGGAAAATTTGCGCTCAGTGGCGCAACAAATCCAAAAGATTAAGCGTTCTCGTTGTTACGTACAGAGCAAAACTCGTCAAAACAGAAGGATGGAATTGCTAAGAAGCTAAAGAGGATACGCGGTATGGATGTGTGTGTGTGTGTGTGTGTGTGTGTGTGTGCGTGTGCGTGTGCGTGTGCGTGTGCGTGTGCATATGCGTGTGCGTGTGCATGTGTATGTGTGTACGCTTGTACGCATGTACGCATGTACGCATGTACGCATGTACGCATGTAGTATGTATGTATGTAAGTATGTGTGTATGTGTGTACGGCATGTATGTGTGTATGTATGTATATTATATATATATATATATATATAATATAATTTACATATATATATATATGCATAAATACTACTCTTTTAATATGAACTATATCATCATATGTAAATGTTTTCACTCTTACGTTCCTCTTCTGCATATAACCTCCGATGTTATTCAGCTCAGAATTAACCTTCCGGGTGATTAAACCCTGCTCGTTGTGACCTAGGTTCAATTCCCCACAAAACCTTTGTCATTCACCAGAATGCAAATCTTCAGTTGTAGCTTGTAGTCTGGTGTCATCGGTGTAATCGAACTGCTTCTTCCCTTTGCAGGAGGGAAACTTCACAGTTCAAAACAACACGAAAGTCAACAAGCTGCACGAAGACATGGTAGCCAATTTCGAGAAGAAATGTTTTCAAGTCTGCGACTCAAGAGCCATCGAGAAGTTCTCAGGTCCGTTAAAAAAACAAAGTGGTACGCGGTAGCACAGTTACAAACTGCGTTTTTAATATGTTTTTAATATATTTTCTTCCAACACAAAAAACGGAAACAAAGTATAACTCTATTTTTTGGCAAGACAATTAACTTATACTTGTCTTTGTCATTAATACTCTTCAGTGGAGGAGGTTCTACGTATTCACTCCGGTGGATTCAACTAATTTTCGATTATGGTAGATGGTCACCTTAGAAACAGGTGTGTGCTAATGCCACAACATATCATGTACGTCTTACAATATCAGCTGTTTGTGTTGTAGCGGGCCACTACCCAGTAGCAATAAACATTCCGTTCGCGGCCACGCTGCTGGACAAAGATACGAACTCACTGAAGACGAGGGAACAGCTGCTCAAAGGTCGGTGGTGCATGGACAGGCAGTATAAACAATACTGCAGAACTTATATAGCTGCAACTTGTTCCCATTGAGATTCAGTCAGTTGGTGATAATAGTTCAGTTATGTCAGCCCGAATATAATCGCCTCAGTAAATGTTTCTTGGTTTTTGCGAAGAATACCATAGCCTGTGTATCAGTGGACATGCAGGATTGCTTTATTTCTTTGATTCGTTTTCTTCCCCGGTCCCTTGCAGAACGGGAACGAAAGCACTTGGTCTGTTCCACCTACAAGTCGTCTCCACCGATCACGATCCTCTCTCATTCTCTCAAACTCTTGGCTGTTCACACCTGTCCTTTCAGGGTCTCTCTTGACATCGGCTGTCCATGTCGATTATTTTTTTTAGATTTCTCCTACCACCCTCCTGTTTTGTCAATCTCTCATCATTCATTATCGGTATCTGTCCTGCACATCTCAACTATGTGTATTTTAATTTCCAAGCAGTTCTTTGTTCTAATCTCATACATGAAAGTCAAATATGCATGTATAGGGATTTACAATTATTTAAATTTATAAGCATTTTTATGATATTTTAGTCTAAGGTAACCTTCAAGTTCTACTGTATTACTGTATTCTATGTGATGCTTGTGGTGGTTTCTAGAGGGTCTTCCGAGTTTCACTTATATTAAGTTAACAACTCATTGTGTGATATTGTCAAACTTAGTAGTTCAGCTACATGTGTAACCAAATAAACTATCTTCTCCTGCTGTTGTGCAATCGATTGCGGTGTGCATCGACTCTTGCATTAATTTTTACAAACTCTTCAATACTATTGCTTACTGCATGACATGTGACCGACCCTACGTGCTATTGCAGTGTTCGCCGAGGCGGGAGTAGACATAGCTCGCCCCCTGGTGACCATGTGCAACAGCGGCATGTCTTCGTGCTCACTCCTCCTGGCGGCGTACGAGTGCGGCAACACAGATGCGGCAGTCTATCATGTGAGCAACCTGGTGAACCGTTTATTATTATTTTATCATGTCATTGTATTTTATAGCCACACCAGTGCAGATTAAGTAAATGTCTTAACTAAGTAACTAAATTTAAATAAAATGTTTAAGGTGCAAAAATCCTTGATAAATGGGACATCAAAATCACTGCGGTTTTATTGAACAGTAAGAAGTAAATTGCTTCAGATTAGTCCTGATTCTTCTTCTACAGGGCGGTTACAACGAATGGAAAACCTTGGCAACTTCACCGGGGATGACAGAGCATTCGTGAAACATGACATATGGACACAAAAACTGCACCGGTGACAGACTAGAACCAAATCTATTCACACTAATGTTATGGAAACAATTGTATTAACTTATTTCATAAGATTTGACGATAGTGGTTGTAAATCTAAGTCACAATTATATTGCTGAAGTATAAATACAGTGTAACAGCATTTAATTATGGTTACTTTCTCACACAAATTATTGCAAGGCAATTCCAACGATAAGATTTTTAATTTGCACGACAGATGCTACATCAAATGTACAATCCCCACTTTAATTGATAACTGGTAATCAAAATCATCATGTCTTATTTCCATTATATTTCTTTCTAAAGCACATTTAAAAAAGCATGTTTATTCTATTCTTGACTACTGCCACTTTGGTAGAACATAATGAACACATTCACCTTGCCACATCTGGATCTAACATAACACAAACATGGTCATCAACTTGTTTTCATTATAATTACCAATAAAAAAAATCTCCAGCAATTTATGCACGGCTCTGGTTGAAGTACATACTTATTAGTTGCACATTAAGTTTCATTCACATGTACTATTGGTAAAAAATAATTGCTGATAAAACAAGTGTTGTTGCTGGCGTCCTTAACAATACAATAGATGCCAGTGTAGTTTTATTCTACAGTACAATAGTCAGTCTGAAAACCCATGTTTCTTGATCTTGTGGAGGAAACAATACAGGATTTTTATTGTTGTTTGGCTACCACAAAAGCCAACATCACTGTTGATGCAAAACACTATGATGTGCACAACTCAGTGCAGTCCATGTAATCAAAACACTGTGAAACAGTTCAATAAGACAGCATCCACTTAAGGAATATGTTTGGTCTGTCAACGCAAGTCACCACACACTGGTGGAGCAGCCAGCGTGTTCACTGTAGAAGTCCACATGGTCTCCATACACTGGTGTTGACAAGCATGTTCACGTGTAGACGTCCATGTTGACTCCCACACACTGGTGGAGCAGCCAGTGTGTTCACTGTAGAAGTCCACATGGTCTCCATACACTGGTGTTGACAAGCATGTTCACGTGTAGATGTCCACGTGGACTCCACACACCGGTGGAGCAGCCAGCGTGTTCATGTGTAGAAGTCCTCATGGTCTGCGCTCACTGTCTCTCCCTCCTCGAGACTGCTGAAGTTGAGGAAGTGGGAGGGTCGATGCACCTCGTGGTAGAACTCCTTTGGGTTGGTCAGCGTCACGTCATACTTCATGGCAGGGTCGTGTCGCACACCTGCAGTATCACAGTACAGTCACATTCAGAATAGGCCTTTCACAATAACATTTACCTGACTGACACCGTTAAATGTACTTGTTGACATGACAAAGAAAATACATAATCTTTAAAAGAAAATCTTTTATTTTTGCCAACCAACCCAATGTCCAGCTAAATATTGGAAATATGCTCGTCTCACATCGTTCTGAAACATTGTGAGAGACATACCGGCATTCACAACAGCAACAATGACCAAGAAGATACTCAAATGCCTACCTACCCTAAAATACCCCTATGGAAATAGTGAAATAAATACTGAAACTAGGAGGTGCGCACTGACCCATAAAGTTGTAGTTCCAGGGGCATTGGCTTGGCGTCATGAAGAATCCAAGGAAGCGATCAGACAACAACATCTGTACTTTCTCATAGTGCGATGGTAGATACCCCTTGGGGTTGTTGCCCTTGTCTGTGTTCTGTCGCCCCCACTCGTAGCCACTCGGGGTCAACTTGTAGGCGGTCAGTGAGCATGAACCGGGAGTGAAGCTGGCAAGGAGACATCATATATTTACATTTAATACCAATTCATAACTGTTTCTTTATATTGACCATGCTAATTAAAAAAATAATTTCCTTGTAATGATTATAAAGGTAATTACTATTATACTCTGACACGTTCATCAATCTATCCACTTTGGATAGCCCGTATAACACTTATTTTAAAATAAAAAATAATGGTATGTACAGGGCTGGTCAGATAAAAAAAATTATAAACCAATATTTAAGGGTAACCACAACCATAATCCATATAACCAATATGCCATATGTCTGTTAATATTGAACATATCATAACCAGATTTGGAGCACTGATTAGAAAAATGAATGGTACATGATATGTGAAATATGGGCTCATTTGTTTGTGTATTACCATGGCAATGAACATTTCAAGTGAAACAGATTTTCACATCCTTGAAAATTATTCTGAGTTAACAACAGTATGTGTGATCATGCATCTGTCAAGAATAATTAGCTAGAATTCTCCTCTGTCAGATAAGGTGGTTTTGGGCAAGGATGTCTGACTTCAGTGACTGTTGTTCAGGTTTGAGCATTTTTCAAGATGCCTTAAAAAAAGCTCAAACCTAAAGTCCCATCTCACAATAGTCATTGCAGTCAAACTTCCTTCCCCAAAACCACCTTATCTGACAGAGGGGCATTCTGGCTAACGATTCTTGACAACTGCGTGATCACACATATAGTTGTTAGCTCAGAATAATTGTCAAGGATGCATGCCCCTTGGTCACACTAGAAACGTTCATTGTCATGGCAATACACAAGCAAATGAGCCCACATTTCTGATATCATATACTATTCATTCAATTAATTAGTACTCCAAATTTGGCTAAGATATGTTGAGTATTAACAGAGATATGGCCTATGGCCGTTTTCGGGTAGTGGCTACCCTTAATTTTTTAGCCAAATTTCCATGACAAATACAACAATTTAATACCATTTCTTAAAAAAAAAAAAAAAGTTATACGTTTATTTAGTAATGAAAATGTATGGAGTTGATTACAGAAACATATCACTCAGTACTTCTACTGAACATGCAAAATGCTTTACAGAAACCAAACTTAAGATCTTTTGAATACAACATTTCTTTGAAAGTACCATTTATAAACCCTTTACAAGGCCTTCAAAACAAGACCTAATTACACTGACAAACTCCATACACGCCCTCAATATTTACCTGAGGTTCTGGCAAAGTGACAGTTGAGGGCACCAACAACAGAAGCATGAGATATACCTGTCACCAACTTACCTGCACGTAATGATGACTGTCTTCTCCCCGTCCCAGCTGGCGTTGTCTGCCATCACCTTGGCGTGGGTTGTGATGTCCTGGGGAGACAGTTGGGGCAACTCGTTTGGCTGCGTGTGGATCCAGCCTAGTGGCTCCATCTCCTACACAAAACACAAACAATGACTGGTTAAATGAACAGCTGGGGCAGCTCGATTAGATAAATAACTTGTTGTCCTTTAAAACATAAAACATCTGATGGTTAATTTTGAAAGTAGCATCTAAAAATGTGTGTAGCAACAGGAAAACTATCTATATAAAGTTCTTGTGACTGGCTCATGGCCGATACACATCATTTGATGGTTAATTTTGAAAGTAGCATCTAAAAATGTGTGTAGCAACAGGAGAACTATCTATATAAAGTTCTTGTGACTGGCTCATGGCCGATACACATCATTTGATGGTTAATTTTGAAAGTAGCATCTAAAAATGTGTGTAGCAACAGGAGAACTATCTATATAAAGTTCTTGTGACTGGCTCATGGCCGATACACATCATCTGATGGTTAATTTTGAAAGTAGCATCTAAAAATGTGTGTAGCAACAGGAGAACTATCTATATAAAGTTCTTGTGACTGGCTCATGGCCGATACACATCATTTGATGGTTAATTTTGAAAGTAGCATCTAAAAATGTGTGTAGCAACAGGAGAACTATCTATATAAAGTTCTTGTGACTGGCTCATGGCCGATACACATCATTTGATGGTTAATTTTGAAAGTAGCATCTGAAAATGTGTGTAGCAACAGGAGAACTATCTATATAAAGTTCTTGTGACTGGCTCATGGCCGATACACATCATTTGATGGTTAATTTTGAAAGTAGCATCTGAAAATGTGTGTAGCAACAGGAGAACTATCTATATAAAGTTCTTGTGACTGGCTCATGGCCGATACACATCATTTGATGGTTAATTTTGAAAGTAGCATCTAAAAATGTGTGTAGCAACAGGAGAACTATCTATATAAAGTTCTTGTGACTGGCTCATGGCCGATACACATCATCTGATGGTTAATTTTGAAAGTAGCATCTAAAAATGTGTGTAGCAACAGGAGAACTATCTATATAAAGTTCTTGTGACTGGCTCATGGCCGATACACATCATTTGATGGTTAATTTTGAAAGTAGCATCTAAAAATGTGTGTAGCAACAGGAGAACTATCTATATAAAGTTCTTGTGACTGGCTCATGGCCGATACACATCATTTGATGGTTAATTTTGAAAGTAGCATCTAAAATGTGTGTAGCAACAGGAGAACTATCTATATAAAGTTCTTGTGACTGGCTCATGGCCCATAAACATAATTTGCAAAAACAAATAATTACAAGAAAATACTAAATTGCCTACTTGCCTTAAAACATTTCTTACAGAAGAATAATAAAAAAGAAAATATATCCTATCTATCCATCTATGCCTTAGAAAACATGTAACAGGAAAGACAAATATTTTTCTGGTAGGCCAAAGAGGTGGTCGTATAAATTCATGAAAGGCATTATGTATTATTGGCGGGTGCTAGTTTTGTCTTCACCACACATCATGGCACAAATAAATCATTACAGTGGCTCACCTACTGAGTGGAAGATGTATTAATGCACAATGATGCTCATACGGATACCACAACCCGACAGCATGCTGGTTATTGGCCACGGTTTTGAAATTCTCTAAATCTTAAGTGCCATACCAACTAAATTAAACGCCATAGAGTTTGAGGATTTTATAAAGAGGGTATTAGACATACCTTGAGATACTCGTGCTGGGGCAGTTGGTTGGGCAGGTGCACTGTCTGGTGGGTGCCCCACTGGGGTGGCATCACAATGCACCGGATCTCCTTCACCTGGGGGTTGTCAGGTGGACTCACTCCGTACAGGTAGCCTGATATCTACAGGTACAACAAGCAAGTAGGATACACAAGTAGGTTTCACATACAAGTGCGTTACTACATAATTAATAAATTCAATATGAAAAAGGTTGTCGAAAATCTAACTTACAATAATGTTGTTGTACTCTAAATACACAAGCAAAGCTTTCTAATAAAATACACTGCAATTCAAACGACAAGATTAATATTCTGTATAAACAGGTCGTATAATTTATTGAACAATCCTGAGGTAAAAAGAAAATACATGAAAGAAAACAGTACATAAATATATTACAGAAAATATACTGGTTAAGATGTTTCTCATAAAAATGTAAACTTGTCCATGTATTAATATTTTGAATGGCCTTCAAATAGGCAAACATCACGACCACTATCGGAACTTTCTTCCTAGCAAATCAACATTTAAACCAGCTAAGACTTATAAATGCCAACAAAAACAAACATTGGTTGTATCAACAGTTGCTCACAAAATTCCAAATTTCATCCCAGCCGTAGTTAAAATGACACGACCACGTAGAAACACAGCAAACTTGTAAAGTACCTGTGCACGCAAATCTGAGATGATGATGAACTTCTTGAGGACGTTCTTCGGCAGGATGTAGGTGTACCCTGTCTCCTTGATGTCATCAGACGACACGTAGATGTGGTTAGTTCGCAGGTGTAGATTGGTGGCTGAAATCGCACGGACACGCCACTCTGTCTTAGAGGAGAAGGTTGCCGTCTCGTAGTTGCTGGTGGTCGAGGTAATGATCTCGTCGCCATGTTTGTTGACGGTGCGAGTCGTCGTCGCCGTCAGCTGTGAGTGTTCCTTTGTCTGTTTCTCGATCTCAGCGATCTGTTGGCGTTGAGCCGACGGTGCCGAGATTTCCATGCCAAGGATGATGTCACGGATCTCTGACTGTGTCAGTGATGCGACATTGACACTGTTGACAAAACATGACTTTTATGGACAGTCATAAAAAATCTGGCCAGATTCTTTTGTAAGACATCCATATTTTAACTTTCTAATGCTTATAAATGGTTTTTGTAGAATCTGAGCACATAAACTTGATTATGTAATGATAAAAATCGATTGTGTGAAGATCCTATTGCCTAATTCCATATTACCTATGTGCGCTGTGTAAAAAACTGTTACGTGGCCAATACCGTATACATGATCAGTATTAAAATAGCCTAATGTCGTCTCTATTGCGAGATTTCTATGACATAGATGCTGGTATAACATGGATTTTATGACTATATTATGTACATTCATTTGAGATATTTACTGCAGACATGTCAACAAAATACAACAAAATATAACAAACAATCTCCTGCGTTCCTACATTAAACAATGTCTTCCTTAGACTGCTACCAAACAGAGAAAGCAACACCCACGTCAACTGTCCTCAATGCCCAGTACACTCACGTGTTCTTCTTGCCATAGTCGGCCAGGATGAGTGAATGACTCATGTACTCACGTGTTCTTCTTGCCATAGTCGGCCAGGATGAGTGCATGACTCATGTACTCACTTGTTCTTCCTGCCATATTCGGCCAGGATGAATGAATGACCTATGTATTCACTTGTTTTTCTTGCCATAGTCAGCCAGGATGAATGAATGACTCATGTACTCGCTTGTTCTTCTTGCCGTAGTCGGCCAGGATGAGTGAATGACTCATGTACTCACTTGTTCTTCTTGCCGTAGTCGGCCAGGATGAATGAATGACTCATGTACTCGCTTGTTCTTCTTGCCGTAGTCGGCCAGGATGAGTGAATGACTCATGTATTCACTTGTTTTTCTTGCCATAGTCAGCCAGGATGAATGAATGACTCATGTACTCGCTTGTTCTTCTTGCCGTAGTCGGCCAGGATGAGTGCATGACTCATGTACTCACTTGTTCTTCCTGCCATATTCGGCCAGGATGAATGAATGACCTATGTATTCACTTGTTTTTCTTGCCATAGTCAGCCAGGATGAATGAATGACTCATGTACTCGCTTGTTCTTCTTGCCGTAGTCGGCCAGGATGAGTGAATGACTCATGTACTCACTTGTTCTTCTTGCCGTAGTCGGCCAGGATGAATGAATGACTCATGTACTCACTTGTTCTTCTTGACGTAGTCAGCGAGGATGAATGAATGACTCGTGTACTCACTTGTTCTTCTTGCTGTAGTCGGCCAGGATGAGTGAATGACTCATGTACTCACTTGTTCTTCTTGCCATAGTCGGCCAGGATGAATGAATGACTCATGTACTCGCTTGTTCTTCTTGCCGTAGTCGGCCAGGATGAGTGAATGACTCATGTATTCACTTGTTTTTCTTGCCATAGTCAGCCAGGATGAATGAATGACTCATGTACTCGCTTGTTCTTCTTGCCGTAGTCGGCCAGGATGAGTGAATGACTCATGTACTCACTTGTTCTTCTTGCCGTAGTCGGCCAGGATGAGTGAATAACTCATGTACTCACTTGTTCTTCTTGCTGTAGTCGGCCAGGATGAGTGAATGACTCATGTACTCACTTGTTCTTCTTGCCGTAGTCGGCCAGGATGAGTGAATGACTCATGTACTCACTTGTTCTTCTTGCTGTAGTCGGCCAGGATGAGTGAATGACTCATGTACTCACTTGTTCTTCTTGCCGTAGTCGGCCAGGATGAGTGAATGACTCATGTACTCACTTGTTCTTCTTGCTGTAGTCGGCCAGGATGAGTGAATGACTCATGTACTCACTTGTTCTTCTTGCCGTAGTCGGCCAGGATGAATGAATGACTCATGTTCTCACTTGTTCTTCTTGCCGTAGTCGGCCAGGATGAGTGAATGACTCATGTACTCACTTGTTCTTCTTGCTGTAGTCGGCCAGGATGAGTGAATGACTCATGTATTCACTTGGTCTTCTTGCCGTAGTCGGCCAGGATGAGTGAATGACTCATGTACTCACTTGTTCTTCTTGCTGTAGTCGGCCAGGATGAGTGAATGACTCATGTACTCACTTGTTCTTCTTGCCGTAGTCAGCCAGGATGAATGAATGACTCATGTACTCAGTTGTTCTTCTTGACGTAGTCAGCGAGGATGAATGAATGACTCATGTACTCACTTGTTCTTCTTGCCATAGTCAGCGAGGATGAATGAATGACTCATGTACTCACTTGTTCTTCTTGCCATAGTCAGCGAGGATGAATGAATGACTCATGTACTCACTTGTTCTTCTTGCCGTAGTCGGCCAGGATGAATGAATGACTCATGTACTCGCTTGTTCTTCTTGCCGTAGTCAGCGAGGATGCATGAATGACGCGTGTACTCACTTGTTCTTCTTGCCGTAGTCAGCCAGGATGAATGAATGACTCATGTACTCACTTGTTCTTCTTGACGTAGTCAGCGAGGATGAATGAATGACTCATGTACTCACTTGTTCTTCTTGCCGTAGTCGGCCAGGATGAATGAATGACTCATGTACTCACTTGTTCTTCTTGCCGTAGTCAGCGAGGATGAGGTCCTTCAGTTGCACCTCAATCTTGATCCACTCCTCGTCAGTGAGAGTTGGCCAGATGTGGTGAGGCTCTGTCACGGTCGTCTTGTCAGGCTTCAGGATGATCTTGGTGCGGTCGTTGTTGACGTGCAGCGCTCGCAGGATCAGGATGAGACGGGAGAACGCCTGCACAACAAACACCGAGTCATAACACATGAGTCACAACACACTGAATCACAAGCATGCACCAAGTCCCCACATGCACAAAGTCACAGTATGCACCGAGTCATGACACACACCGAGTGTCAACACACACCGAGTGACAACACACCAAGTAACAACAGACACCAAGTCAACACTGTTAAATATTCTATTTAAAGCTCCTTCACCTACAAGATGCAAAATATTTTGTAATATTTGAACTGCAAACAATGCAAGGTATTATCAAATGAAATCGGACTACACAGATACACCATAAAGGGCAACAATGGTCTAGTGGTACAGTCGGACTGTCATTGAGGGAATTCCAGTTTAATTCCACCTATTGCTGATTTAAAACTTTGGTGAATTAATTCACCCCACTTTGCCGCTGTCCTTTAGAAGAGACACAAAAAGCCATTAGTCCCTTCTACTTGGTATCTATGCCAAGGGAAAAGATTTCATGTATGGAAAACAATCTGTCGACAGTCGTGGACTCACTAACTCTAGCATATCAGTCCTGTTACTGGGTCCTGTTAGAACTGAACGAAATAAAATTAACACTGACTACAGAGCCTCCTGGAGGCAGTTGTACGTACCGTGTATGAGGAGATTGTCCTCAGCCAGTCGTCGTACAAGTTGAACAAGACCATCTGAGGCTCCGTGGCCTTCAGGATCAGATCACCAAACTTCTCCACCTGTGAGAGAACAATGTAAACACCTGTCAGACACTGTCCACCGTACGTTTCATTGACAATAAAACAACTCGTCACTTCCACTGTAATATATTTTAATATCTATGAAAGAAAATTCTGTAATGTTCAAATATAGCTTGTTTTTGACCACATAAATCAATACATCAACAATGCTATCATAAATTTGAATTTTGTAATGTTTAAAAGCAGCTGTGACTTAAACCAATGCAAAAAATCAATACATATCACAACAATGACTTTTTTAAATGATTACCAATTATCAATTAATGCAAAAAAATTAAGACAAAAATTCTTAAGTTGTAACACAGCTATGTTTGGACCAACACAGAAAGCAATACATAACACACCAGCATTTTAAACTAGTGATTAGAAAATGATCTATTAGTAATAATAAGACGAACCTTGAGACACGCCTGGAAGGGCAGCTGCAGTTCACTGCCTTTGATGACAATGTTGGGGAAATCCAGCAGATGCACCTGTAAGGAGAGGTAAACACCGAGTACATGCCACGCTACACCCACCACCCACAGGGCAACGAGGCACACCTCCACACAGGCTAAGAGACATAATCTGATGTTATTTTACAGGGTATATGATGCATATCAAACCTCATGATACTTTCAAATATGTTCATGTTAACCTGAGACTGAAAGTACTGTATAATTAAGGTTCAGCAATTAAAAAAAATCAGGTAACTTGTGAAAGTGTGAACAGTCTAATGTTGTATATAGCTGCATCACTTTTACCAGTTCTAATCGAATTTAGTGAGGCTGAAAATAGTTATGTAGTTTGTCCAATGTTTTCATAAAATTTCACAAATCACAAATGTTGTAGGACACCAGACACGTTAATTTTTTTATATAAAATTGTTTTAAAAAAATCCCTAAAAATAAAAAATGGTAATTGTTTGGAGAGTGAACCCACCTCGAGTGGGTCAAGCATGCCCTTGCGGGTGACGATGATCTGTTTGGGCTGCTCCTCCACGGGCAGGGAGCGGATGAGGGCCGCCACCTCCTCTGCAGTCTTCCACTTTGCCAGCTGCAGTCACAAAACAGTCACAACACATCTAGTGCGAGTCACAACACACAGGTCTCAATATATCTAGTGCAAGTCACAATACACACAGGCCACAATACATAATAATAAACTTTATTTACACACCATCAAATCCGGGGTCTAATGACCCGTTCACGGGTGTTTACAAATTGGCAATCATCTAAGAAGCATAAAAATGCATTTAAGAGAAATAAATAAGAAAAAAAAAAGTTAAGAAGCAATATCATAGTATATATATTACTATTAAAATTACGGGTAAATGCAATGATAAAGGAAACGATTAGCAAAAGTGCTGAACAGCTGAACATATTGGATAAAAAAAATAAAAGCCGAAATTACATTAAATAAGTTGATTAGATACTAAAATGTGATTCTGAGATAAATAAGACTAAAATTAATTAAAACTGTATACACGAATAATACAAAGGTTAAATGAGGTCTGATTATATTAGTTTGAGATCAGAAATGTCTTCAATAATTTTCCAAACTGCTTAGTGTTCTCAATCGCGCGTAGTTCCAGAGACAGAGAGTTCCACAATGTTGGCCCAGCACAAGCAAACGCCCGGCGACCATAATGTTCTAGGTTCACGTGTGGAATGTCGAGAAGCAGACCACCGCTAGAGCGTGGCGAGTGACGACATAGCAGCGATGCGAGATACACTGGCGTGCCTGCATACAGTGCCGTGTGTACAATCATGAGTAACTTGTACTCGATACACTTTCTCACATCTAGTGTGAGTCACAATACACCCAGGTCACAACACATCTAGTGGAAGTGAAATACATCTAGTGCAAGTCACAACATATCTAGTGCGAGTCACAATGCATAACTCATATTTCCACACATTTAGTTTGAAGGGGTGTAAACCAAAGCTCTACAGATGTTTTTTAATGTTTCTATTAAATGATCACAGGCAGCCAGCTTAACATCATATATATAATACGTATTCCTATTAGTATTGTTGATATTATATGTCTTCTAATGACAAAAAAACTGTCTGTTTTGCTAGGAACAAGATCATGTATTAAGCTAGTGTATGTGTGTGTGTCTTTGTGTGAGTACATGAGCGCATACTAACGGGCATGTGTCATGTGTTTCCTTTTGCCACAGCACTCACGTTCACCAAGTATTGACTCACAAATTAGAGACACCAGTGGTAAGCAGACAACACGAGAGTGACCAGTGACTGACCTGTCCGAGACGTTTCTGACCGGCCCACACAGACGTGTGGATGATCTTGAGGAAAAGTTGACCAGTCCTTGGGTTGAAGATGAAGATGGCTCCATTGATCGGCTTTGTTGTCAAATTACCCTCAAATGTCTACAAAAATGAACTATCTTCCAAAACACTCGAGTTAAGCATTGTTTGCAAAGAACATCTTTCTTGCAGGAAGGTTGATAACTTCACAGCCTTGTATAATCAATATCAAGCATATTTCTTTTAAAATCTTAGAAAGTGCAAACCTAAATTGCATGTTGTAAATCTTGTAACAGTGAGGTAATGAAATGACTGGTCCTGTAGCATTCTACTGAGAAATTGCTAGCTTTGCAATTAAACATATTTGGCTGGTAAATGTGACTTTTCTAACTTGCCCTTTCATATTGGTAACTATTGTTAACATTTCTGAATACACTTTTTAACCAACAGTCATGGAAAATTAACTAGTAAAACTCATTTAAAAAGTGACATACTACACATTAGTGTCACCTATTGTTGCCTCACCTTGTGGATAGTGACACAATACACATTCATGTGGTCGACTCACCTTGTGGATAGTGACACAATACATTCATGTGGTCGACATACCTTGTAGATAGTGACATAATACACATTCGTGTCATCGACTCACCTTGTAGATAGTGACATAATACACATTCGTGTCATCGACTCACCTTGTAGATAGTGACATAATACACATTCGTGTCATTGACTCACCTTGCGGATAGTGACACAATACACATTCATGTCGTCGACTCATTTTGTGGATAGTGACACAATGCACATTCATGTCGTCGACTCACCTTGTGGATAGTGACACAATACACATTCATGTGGTCGATTCACCTTGCAGGTAGTGACATAATACACATTTGTGTCATCGACTCACCTTGTAGATAGTGACAAAATACAAATTCGTGTCATCGACTCACCTTGTGGATAGTGACACAATACACATTCATGTGGTTGACTCACCTTGTGGATAATAGTGACACAATACACATACGTGTCATCGACTCACCTTGTGGATAGTGACACGGTACACATTTGTGTCATCGACGAACCAGATGATCTGGTTGGAGAAGAGCTCGCCATAGTTCTGAGACGATAGATAGGGTTCAGTTGGCTCAGAGGAGTACAATTGTAGACCCTTGCGGATACGCTCCCGCAGCACGTACAGCGCCGGGTTCGCTTTCATGATCTTACCCATCGCCTGCTGGATGAGGGGCTTCGCTCCCGGGTACCAGTTGCCAAATGCACTGCAACGTAAATGCGGCATGACTCATCTCCTGGCAGCGACAGTTTTACAAGTATGTGATGACTTGGGTTGTTTGAAGGCTACAACCACAATGTGATAGACAGGGCTAGTATTGACCATACCTTGCTGTTGCCACAGGCTGAGAGTGGTCTCGGGCCAAAGGTAATAATAATAATATATATATAATAATAAAGGTAAACAGATCTGTACTGAGTGAGCAAGCGCATTAAACAACGTGCAAGGGCAGTGAGCTACGTGGCCCAAGTGAGCCTACTGATACTGCTGCCATGCCAGAAGTAGGCTTTACAATGCGTCCTGACCTCCCTTGACCCACTGATCTTGTTGGCTAGCCTGTAGCATTCTCTCCATTTTATAATAAACCAAGTTTAGTTCTATAAACCTCGACTACATGACTCATTTCACTGACTTTATTCAACGCTGCTGTATAGTGACATGCTGGCGCCCCCTACCTGTGGAGGTTGTAGGCGAGGTCGATGGCGATGAGTACGCCGGTGGGCGAGGGGTAGATGCTCATGTTGTCCATGGTGTAGTCGAGGAACTTGGCGCGTGTGTACCGCTCTATGTCGTGGGAGTCGTAATCCCCCCATCTCAGCTGGATGTCCAGCCAGAACTTCTGGGTCGTTGTACTGTCCATCGTGTCTCTGACCACAGGGGACAAACAGTCACTCGGACTAGTCTTCTTTTTAATGTTCAGTTACAATGAGGGGCCATCTCAGAACATGCAGTGATTGACGCTAAACACAGTTGGTTTCATTTTGTTTATCATTGTACATCATCATATTATATTTTAAAAACATTGTTTATTTTCTGGTCATCATTCATAAAGTGTAGCATTCATTTACTCATCAGTTATCACGGATTACACACGTGATATTTTAGGGCAGTAATCTGGTTTAGGAGCAGCATCAAAATGAGGATAATCTGGTCAAATACTTTGCAGTAACTGTTACAGAATCTTAATTTGAAAGCTTTGTTATTTTTCCTAAGATATGATAAAAAATTCAGGGAAAAGACCCTTCATATGGCTAGAATGGTGTCAGAGAGAGTACATACTAAAGCCCTGCGCGGGCTGGAAATCTGAGCCCGCACCCACCCCGCAACTTTGTCATTTGACCCGCAGCCCGCCCCGCATATTACAACTCAGCCCACAGCCCGCCCCACCCCGCATATTTTGCCACATCCTGGCCCGCAGCCCGCCCCACCCCGCAGTAACTTGGCCCGCAACCCGCCCCGCAGTAATTAGTCAAAAGTCAGCCCGCACCCGCCCCGCAGCCCACAATAGATGACATGGAATCATAAAAAATATATCCTCTTTATTAATCGTTGTTGTTTAAAATATTAACAAATGCACGGCGCTGGGTGACAACCATGTCGTACTTGGAATTCCATCTTTAAGACAAATAGAACCGTTATCATTATAATGTAAATGCCTGAAGGTGATAAGCAGACCTGGAACAAAGTAAAGGTACGAGTACAATTTTAACGTACTTTAAAATTATTAATTAATCTAATTGATATAACTCAGCACAAGTGAATATGCAATGGCAGTTTGTTGTATAGAAGTGCAGTGTGGCTTAGAAGTGCAGTGTATTTTGGGCGTGTCCTTTATTGTTCGGCGGTCGTCGGCGGCGGCGACGTTGGCACAATGCCGCGTTGTTATGTAATGACATTATGCGAGGTTGACATGTATGTGGAAGACTGGCGGGTTGCGGGCAGTCAGATGTAAAGCGACGTGTGTCAGTGCTGCAATTAAAACGTTCTCTCTCTTCACCAGTGAATTGTTTTCTGTTACTTTGACGCTACAAGCTATTCCGGCGGACTGAGCAATGGTGGAGAGCGCGATGGAACTGCGTCTAATCCCGGAATTCAGCGGAGATGCCACCCATAATGTTGTAGAGTGGCTGGAGAAAGCGGAACTTGTTTGCAATTTGCACGGCATAGTCCACTTGGAAAGTGTTATACAGCTTCGTCTGACTGGCGCCGCCTTCGCCGTCTACCAGCAACTCCCTGACGCGGACAAGAAGGACAGTGAGAAGATTAAGAAAGCGCTGCGAACCGCCTTTGCTGTTGATTCGTTCATAGCTTATGAACAATTCGTAGCAAGGAGGCTGCAGCTCGGGGAGACAGTAGATGTGTTTCTGGCGGAGCTACGTAGGCTCGCTGTGCCGTTCGGCGGACTAAGTGACAAAGCGCTTGCGTGCGCTTTTGTAGCAGGACTGCCTGATACTGTGAAACGACTGCTTAGAGCTGGTTCGCGTATGGATGAGCTGCCAATTGATCAAATTTTGACAAGAGCGAGAGCCGTCTTGACGGATGAGGTTGGTGTTGCGGCTGCTGTTAGTGCGGTGAGAATTGGTGCTTGTGCGTCAGTGAAGCGAACGGCTGTGACGTCAGGGTTACTGTGTTTCGAGTGCAACCTGCCGAATCATCTGGCCAGAGATTGTCTGCTCCGCCGGAAGGGTCGCGGCAATGCATATGGCGGGCGTGCACGAGGTGGCGGACGAGGCGGTATGAGGTGTTACGAATGCGATGGTCTGGGTCACTTTGCGTCGTCGTGGCCGGGAAACGAGAACGGGGGGAGGCCGTCTGCGCTAGCCTCCAACCCCGACGTCCAGTAAGCGCCGCGGCTTTGCCGGTGACGGAGATATCCGTTGATGGTGTCATGTGTGTTGCTCTCATTGACTCTGGGTGCTCACACTGCATCGTTCACGCGCCGTGCTGCGCATCGTGGACGAGAAAAAGTGCCGACGTGAGCGGTCAAAGGCAACGCTGTGAAGGTGTTGGCCGCGTTCAGCTCCGTGTTAGTAACGGCGACTCAGTGGTGGTTGATGTTTATGTTGTTGACTTCAAACCACTGGGTTTTGAGTTCATCCTGGGAATCAACGGCATCTCAGCTCTAGGCGGCATGACGATCTTCCCTTCGCTTGCGACGCGTTTTGGGTCGCCTAAGACAGACGAGAAACCGGTCTGCACGGCTGCGATCAAGATTGACGAGCCGGACTTCTGTGTTTCGTTCGACGCTAGGGAGAAAGCTTGGACTGTTGCATGGAAATGGTCGGATGACGCCGAGCCTCACGCTCTGCGAAACAGAGTTGCCGAGTATTCCATCCCGACTAGTGCCAGATTGAGCTACGAGACAGAAATTTAAGAGTGGATAACGAACGGGTGGTTGGAGCCCTATGATGATGAGAAGTTTGGGCCTGCAAAAGGGTTGATACCGTTGATGGCGATTGTTTAGCAGAATAAAGACAAGGTACGGCCGGTGATGGATTTCCGTGAGTTGAACTCGTACGTGGACGCGTTCACAGCGAGCGCGGATGTTTGTGCTGACAAGCTACGAGAGTGGCGGCGACTAGGAACTAACGTGGCAATTGTTGACCTTCGCAGAGCGTACCTGCAGATACGAGTCCACGAATCTCTGTGGCCCTTCCAAACTGTGATCTTTCGTGGGCAAAGGTACTGCCTCACGAGGTTGGGGTTTGGTTTGAATGTGGCGCCCAGTGTTATGAAATCCGTGCTTACCGCAGTGCTGACGCAGGACGAGACTGTCGACCGTGCCACTTCGTCTTACCTTGATGACATTTTCGTAAACGAGGACGTGGCCTCAGTTCAATGCGTCGAGAACCATCTGTTGCGGTACGGACTTGAATGTAAACCAGCGGAACGTGTGGCTTACGGAGCTAGAGTGTTGGGCCTGGAAGTTTGGGGGGAGCGAGGAGAGCTGCGTTGGAAGCGCAACGTGTTCGGCGAGGTTCCGGACACACTGACGAGGCGCTCAGTGTTCTCGTTTTGTGGAAAGCTCGTCGGCCACTTGCCGGTGTGCGGCTGGCTCCGGGTTGCAACAGCGTTCATCAAACGGAGGGCCAATTCGTTGACCAGCACGTGGGATGAGGAGGTCTATGATGAGTCGCTGCGTGCAATGCTGGAAGACACGGTTCGAAGAGTGAAACAGGATGATCCAGCAAAAGGTCGATGGGATGTCATTGGTGAGGAGGCGACGGTGTGGGTGGACGCAAGTTCCTTGGCACTGGGCGTCGCGATTGAGGTGGACGGTCACGTGGTGGAAGATGCGAGCTGGCTGCGGTCCGAAGATGCCTCCTCCCACATCAATATGGCTGAACTGGACGCAGTGATAAAAGGAGTCAATGCGGCGTTTGCGTGGAAGTTGAAGAAGCTGCACCTGCGAACTGATTCTCTAACTGTTTATCACTGGATCTTGAACGCCCTGAACGGAAAAGTCCATTTGAAGACCAAGGCATCCAGTGAGATGTTGATTCGTAGATGTGTTAAAACAATCAAGGCACTGGTAGACGAATATGGTCTGGCCCTGGACATCGAACTTGTCCGGTCAGAATGTAATCGGGCCGACGCTCTGACACGTGTGCCTCAGAAATGGCTTGGGAAGCCAAACATGTGCGAGAAGCCGACTTTTGCTGTGTGCGGTGGTGCCGTTGACCCTCTGCCTGATGAAAGGATTGCTAGAATTCACGAGGTCACCGGGCATCATGGAATTAAGCGCACGCTATATTTCTCGCGAAAGCTGAGCCCGGCGGTGACCAGGAAGGAGGTGCAGCGAGTTGTTAAAGCCTGTCAAGTTTGCCAGTCTATCGACCCAGCTCCTGTAAAGTGGGCTAAGGGAGAGCTGAATGTTGATGAGATCTGGCACAGGGTTGGTATGGACGTGACCCATGTCAAGGGCTGTCATTACCTTACTCTAATCGACTGCGGGCCGACACGGTTCGCCGTTTGGCGACGCCTGCAACGACAGGACACTGGCAGTGTTATTCAGCAGCTTGAGTTGGTGTTCTTCGAGCGTGGGGCGCCGGTGGAGCTGCTCACGGACAACGACTCGGCCTTCCGCAGTGGTGCGTTTAAGCAGTTTGCGGAGCGATGGGGACTGCGGGTTCGTTTTAGATGTGCCTACGTTGCTTCCGGGAATGGGATTGCCAAGAGGTGTCATCGATCGGTGAAGCGCATTGCGGCGAGGAAGTGTTGTCCAATTGCGGAGGCCGTTTATTGGTACAATGTGGCGCCGAAAGATGATGTCGACCCGGCAACTGCCCCTGCGAACAAACTCTACAACTACGAGATACGAGTGCTTGGAATCGACCGCGTACTACACAATGAGCCAGGCGCAATCGACAGTCCATATGATGTTGGAGACGCCGTATGGGTGAAGCCATCAGAGAACCGGTGTCACACGAAGTTCAAGTTGGGAACTGTGACGGGAGTGATCTCCGATCACACCATGGAGGTGGATGGTATGCTATGACACGTACGCGACCTACGCTCGGCTGTACCACCGGAGGCTGCTCCTCCCGAGAGGGCGCAGACATTCAGTGACGAAGATCTTCCGCGGCTTCCTGCGCGTCAAGGATCTGAGGGGGAGTCTTCTGACAGTGAGGAAGAGGTAGACCGACCTCTGCCCAGGCGAAGCTCCCGGGAGAGACGACCCCCAGATCGTTATGAACCATGATGTATATGATGTCCCAGATTGTTATGAACCATGATGTATATGATGTTCTGAAAATCAGGGGGAGTGTTGTATAGAAGTGCAGTGTGGCTTAGAAGTGCAGTGTATTTTGGGCGTGTCCTTTATTGTTCGGCGGTCGGCGGCGGCGGCGACGTTGGCACAATGCCGCATTGTTATGTAATGACATTATGCGAGTTGACATGTATGTGGAAGACTGGCGGGTTGCGGGCAGTCAGACGTAAAGCGACGTGTGTGTCAGTGCTGCAATTAAAACGTTCTCTCTCTTCACCAGTGAGTTGTTTTCTGTTACTTTGACGCTACACAGTTGATCATTTTTTATGAAGAACAATGAAATTCACACCGCTGGCATTAATTTCAGTGGCATCCTATGATCTTATGATCTATTTGCCATTGTACTGCATGAACATGAGTTGTTCAAGGGTTGAGTCTGATGCACAAAGGCAGTGTTGCAATTTGCTGATATTAGAAGTTGCAATTTATATTTTCAAAATCCCCTCTGGACCAGGCTACTGGCACCGGATTATACTAGTGTAGAAGGCAGTTTGACTTGAGCCATCTTACTTCTACAGAGGCAGACTGACAGTTCTTGTTCTTAGCAGTTAGCACTGTCAGCCAGTGCCAAGTGGCATGGTCTGCAGTTTCCACACATCAAAGGCATTTCCTGTCTAATTGGTGGGGTAACTGCTCTTTACTGACATCCTGGTGGCTTAATTACACAAACAGATTGATGGCCTGAACTGATACTTCCACCTGGAAGAAGCCACTAATCACACCTGACTGAAGCTGACAAGGCAGGCCAGCACATGTTATCATAACACTGTTTAAACACAAACAAAGGGGCAATCCGGTAATCCCCAATTAACTAGCTCAAAGAATGATGAGTTACAAAATGAGTTGCAAATGAGTTACAAAAATCAGCCCGCAGTAACCCGCATGTTGAAATTACTAGCCCGCAGACCGCCCCGCCCCGCACAAATTGAAACTTAACCCGCACCGCAACAACAACAAAAATCCAGCCCGCGGCCCCGTGGGCTGCGGGCCAAAACCCACCCCGCACAGGGCTTTAGTACATACTTAGTGTCATATAGAAGGTGCCCAGTCATGTAGGAGGTACCCACTTAGTGTCAAGGAAGAAGTACCCACTTAGTGTTAGGGAAGATGTACCCACTTAGTGTCTGCGAGCAGTGATGGCCGGGACACGTTCCACTTGTAGGCGGCAAAGAGCAGAATGTCAGCGCAGGAACTGTTCATCTTGTAGGACTTGCGAGGGTGGATTGTCTCCTTCTGCACCGTCTCAATGCCCAGTGCATCCAGCTCTTGGTCAAACACCTGGACACACAGTCACATGTCTTGGTCAAACACCTGGACCCACAGTCACATGTCTTGGTCAAACACCTGGACACACAGTCACATGTCTTGGTCAAACACCTGGACACACAGTCATATGTCTTGGTCAAGCACCTGGACACACAGTCACATGTCTTGATCAAACACCTGGACCCACAGTCACGTCTCGGTCAAACACTTTGACACACAGTCACACGTCTCAGTCAAACAACTGGACACAAAGTGACATGTCTCGGTCAAACACTTGGACACAGTCACACTTCTTGGTCAAACACCAGGACACACAGTTACATGTCTTGGTCAAACACCTGGACCCACAGTCACGTCTCAGTCAAACACTTTGACACACAGTCACACATGTCTCAGTCAAACAACTGGACACAAAGTCACGTCTTGGTCAAACACCTGGACACCGTCACATGTCTTGGTCAAACATCTGAACTCAGTCACACATGTCTAGTGGACAGTCAGCAGCAAATTAGATGTTTATAGTGATGTCTTTAACAGTTATTGAGTGGAACAAATATACTATACAGACTATGAAAATACTAGTAGTTGAAACATGTTTAAATACGTGTACACAAGAAACATTTGATTGATACCAACCACATAATATGATAAATTGTACGCCCTCTCTACAGAAACGACCCTACCTTTGTAATGATGCCTTTCAAAAGGTGGCCTCATAAGAGAAAGTCAAACAACATGTTTCCAATACAAAAACCAACTCCACAAATAATAATTTCATCCAAACAATGACATCTGACACCCATCGACACTAACCTGACAGAGATCCATGACGACGCTCTCGTGGATCTTCTGCCACAAGTGAGCCCTGAAGATCTGGATGAGAGAGATCTTGAGGGTGGGGATCTTGCCGTGCATGAAGATGCCAGTCAGATCAAGCTGCACTTGGAAGCCAACGTAGACCTGATCCAGAAACACAAAAGAGTAAAGGTGACATGGAAAAATATATCATTCTTCACCTGGAAGCTTCAGATCACTGAGGCTTAGATGAAATATAGTGTTTGGTACCCGGTACTACTTTATTGAACACCTAACTTGGATATTTCTTTTCAAAGAACTGTTTTACACTACTTTTTGGAAGTTTCTTTGAACAACATTTGGGAACATTGTTGCATGTTACTACTTCATGGAAGACCATTGTTTGGTATGTTTTGGAACATCAACTGCATGGAACCGCAAGTTTGTCTATATTAACACTAAATGACTTTGTTATCCCAATTTAGTAATTTTTTTAGACACACAAATAAATGTTATTATACATTTCTTCTTCTTCTAACAAATGAATATAATCAACACAATATTTTCCTACATCAAAACACAGCACATTGCATAAGCTAAAGGATGTCCCACTTTTGGAGCATCTATTTGCTACTAATTTTTCCAGAAAACTGACTACATCCTCAGGTAGATGTGTGCAACACACTGACAGCAGCAAGCAGCAGCTACTCACGTTGGCACGGTTGATGGTGGGAGACCACCAGAGTGTGAAGCGACGGTTGGGGATCTGGTTGAGACCAGATCTCTGCGCGTTGGTCAGTTTCTTGTACTTCATCGACTCCTCAAAGCCACTGGCCTTCTCCCTGGAGCACGACACACATGGTCAAGTCACTCAGCAATCCTTTTACCCAATACTCTCCCGTCTAGTCGTCAAAGAATACAACAGATTTATAAATGACTAAGAACCATTCATACTTGTCAATTCGATCTGGGCAACTGAAGGACTAACACTAGCATTGTCTTTTTCTTTTGACAGAGTATGCAATTTTATTTTGGTGAATTACCAGGGTTCTTTTTATTTTGTAAATAATTATATTTTGTAGCAAAAGTTCATACCCTGAATGATTTATTTTATATCTTTATTACATTTTTTAAAAATATAATTTCACATAAAACAATCTTAATCCCTAGTACTGTTGTGGTGTTATGGTAATCCAGCAGCTACAGAATTCCCTTGCTTGCACAGAAAACTTGAACTAACCAGAAGAGTCCCTCCCAGGTTGGGAAGTAGGTGCCCTTGAAGAGGGTGTGTTCAAGGATGCCCTCCACCCCTCCCAGGGCCTGGATCATGTCTGTGCGATAGTTGTTCAGGTTCCACAGTTTGCCGTCGTGGCGCTGATGGGTCCACCAGAACGGGTTTTGCTTCAGCACCTGCAAACAACAAATGTATCACAGATATGTACACACAAGTTGTAAATGTACACAAAGAACAAATGTATATCAAATGAGTACACACACTTTGTAAATGTATACAAACAACATATGTATCACATATGTATACATACAAGTTGTAAATTCACACAAACAACAAATGTATCAGTTGTGAACACGGCAAGTATCAAATTTTGAACTATTATATGTTGGTTGTAGACTAGGAAATAACATGGCTTTAACAGACATTATAGGTACATTTACTTTTCTTTATTCATTTCTGGGTTCTCGTGATTGAAAACATGATCATCTATACATTGTGCTACATGGGAATTCATAAGTGTGTGTATGTGTGCGCGTGTGCGCGTGTGTGTATGCGTGCTTGTGTGACCCACCTGGTGCTGCTTGAAGTCTGTGCGCACCCTCCACCCCTTGTCATAGGCGAGGGTGTGACGGTCCTTCTGGAAGAGGGTGTTGATGCGGGGTATGCCCCGATCCCAACTGTCCTCAAGGTCCTCCAAGGTCAGACGTCTGGAAGCGGTCATGTGACCAGTAAGGGGCATCACACAAATCTCTAGTCAGGTTAGGCTTTGTCTCAAAACTACACAAAATTGGTTTCTTGGGGTAAGGTTGGTTGCTTTTCATTCAGCATCGTACAGATTATTTTTCCAAAACAAAGCCTACAGACATATTAAAGCATGCAGACAGTTTTGAGTTATAACAGCTGAGATGTAACCAGAGGACTGTTTCATGAACATCGGTATGAGCTCATCAGCTTGATTTTCCTCTTTAACATTTACTTAAATCCACATTACCGAATCTTCGACAGCCATTTACACCCGTTTGTTAAAACTGGTGTTTTTCTATTTTTTATTTAATTTTTAGTTATGTGGTGAACATAATTATTGTAATAAAAAATACATTTTTTTAATATTAAATAATGACAATACATAAAATATCTCTTTGACATTGCATAGAATAAGATGTTGTAAATAAGAAATAGAAAGAATTACATTGATTCCTGCATTATTGAAGGAGCTACAATGTTTCCAAATTATGGTATATTTTCCCTACCAGGCGGCCATCTTTGATTGTTGCCATGGAAATAATGTACCTGGTGATGTGGCGGCAGCTTTTTGCATTTAAAAAAGTTCCTTAAATTTAACAATGGATTCTGTTTAATGGTGGATTTTCCATGAGCTGATTATCTCAGTGAAATGGTCCCCTGATGAACTTGTTGCAATGCCTACTTATGGAGGATATTTTCATGAATACAAAACAAATGGTAGAGAAAAAAATTTCCAAAATGGTTCGGAATCAAATGGAAGGCAGGAAGGAAACAATAAAGATACCAGGTTATATAACTGTCAACTTACCTGTTTTGAGCATTTGCCTCCTGTCGTTTGAGAGCGTACTCCGCCCACACACGCTGCGAGTCAATGAACTCACTCTCCCAAGGCATCACATATCTACAAGTACAAGACAGAGTTCATTCAGTGTGAGTCAATGAACTCTCGCCCATGGCATCACATATCTACAAGTACAAGACAGAGTTCATTTAGTGTAAGTCAATGAACTCTCTCTCCCACGTCCGTCCCGAATGGGGCAAAATGACTACAAATCTGAGATTTATTAGTTGGAAGTAATCGTCCATAGCTAAAATATTTCTGGGAGTTGAACTTTGGACATGCTTTGAACTGATTATCCACTAGTAATAGGCCATTTGACAAATGTAGGCTGTATTCTGTAATACAACAAAAGCCTTGTTCAAAATGCATATAATTTTATAAGGAAAAATGTCATACGGCCTTAAGGCCAGACACGGCAGGTAGATAGGATTATTTTTTAATTTGTGCACAGTTCAATTTTTTGTCCAATGCATGAAATGGGTCCTTTTTTCAGCCAGACCCCCCGTTTCCATGGTAACAAACAAAATGGCCACCATTTTGAGCAAATATTGGCAAATTTGGAAAAGCTGCCATTTTTTATTGAATCCATATATAGTTATAATTCTTGCTAATCCATGTTCTCTATAGATTCTATTGTGAAATGATCAGAGCATTTTTTGAAATGTTGTTTTTATTTTTTAAATAATTTGTTGGTTAAATACGAAATAAAATATTGTTTTTTGACAACAAATATGGCTATATCTTTCAAACTATTCAAGATTTAAAAAAAGCGTATGATCACTGCACACAGTAGAATATGCTGAATGCAACACTGAAAACATTATTTATATAGCATAATTATTCCAAGAGATATACCGTTTCCAAATGCAGAAATTTGAAGAAATTTTTTTGGGAGAAAATGGCTGTCAAAGATTACAGAATGGATTTCATTACATGATATCGACATGCTTGATCCATGATTAAAACTCACTTAGAGGTACGTAATTGTCATAGAAGTGAACTTTATTGATAGTATGCATACAAAGGTATAATAATCTGGCAGAAACCCATTTTTAGTATTTTTTGTAAAAAACACCATTTCACCTGGGGTGTCTGGCCTTAATTTACAACTACCAAATGTCAAAACAAAATAAGAGTATTGGGGAAAATTGTAAGAGCTGCTATGTATGACATTAAACTACACTCAGCCCTTCTAGATCCCTCTTTCCCAGTGCCACATCCTCTCACCTGTACAAGTTGGGGATCAGCTGATCCTCATCGTGGCTCATGCCTGATCGGAAATGCGTGATCCCAACGTCGGTCTGCTTCGACCACCGCAGGTCAGATTGCGGGATGAGCACATGACCCATACTGAGCATGCCCAGTCCGCCGAGCTCCTTCGGGGTGTAGAAGACGACTGGGGGGAATCGACTGGGCATCTTGGAGTTGAGGCCGATCTTAATCCGAGTCTGGATCTTGTTCTCGCATTTGACCAGTAGGTCCAGCAGCTCCTGGGTGTTGACCACTGCCTCACGGAAGTAGGTCATCAGACCGATCAGGGCCGTATTCCACTTGTTGACGATCTGTGAGAGACGGCAATGGACATCGTGATTTACACTGGAAGCATGGCTTGGTTTTCTTTGCCATGAATATATTCTAAAGTGCTTCTAACCAGTCTAGTATTGACTGCAACATGCTAGCTCATTGGTAAAAACGTTGTGTTTATTTCTGACAAGGTCCAGTCAATATTTTATGAGAAATGGAAGAAGCTGCTCAGTTCTAAATGTAATAACTATTCACACTGTTTCATTTTACCCAATATAGTCATCAAAATAAATTGTTGGGACGGACCCTTATTTCATGCATGTGAATGAAATTATTGCATTTGAATTTTAATAATTATTGAGGACTCGTATCAAATCATAAATTTTTCAATGTTACAACTGATTAAGTCTTCAGATCATGACCAATCAGTCATACTGATTCAGACTGGGGCGGTATAGGATCATCACAAGAAAACAAGTTTAGTGTGAATAAAATATATATGAACAGAGAAGCGGTTTTTAGTTTTATTTTAAGGTTTGACTGCTTTAGAAAGCTGAAATAACCTTGGATATTTGTCCGCTGAAGTCGAACAGACGTCAGTGGTTGACTGTTGCTTGTTGTTGCCATGTTTCCGTTATTTTATATTTACTAATCAGATCCAAATGCGGATCATCGGTAAACATGTTTTGGCATGTGCTCCCTTCATCTTGACAAAACATGATTTTTGAAACAATATGCAAACCTCACAATATGAACAATACAATAACTGCTAATCCTAGTCAACATGGACAAAATACTATGGTTAATAAATGTAAAAACTTGTTCAAACTAACCCACTTAACTCTAATATTAAATTAAGGCTAGAGTATATAATAAATTAAGATTTATAATGAGTTTTTACAGCATGAACATGAATTAAATAACTGTAATTCGACAGGGAATGTTGGACTTTGAAGAAGATTTGTAACTGTTTCTAGATGGTCAAGCCTTGTTGCTGTACCTTTGTGAATGTGGTGGAGCCCGAGGCCATGAGGATCTGTCGCACACGGTTGTGGAACCTCTGCATCGACTCACCATCCACTCGCAGGAAGCACTGCGCCGTCCTCTCCTTTGTCACCTACAACATCACTCACATGACTCAACAACAATCATGACTCAACAACATTACCATGACTCAACATCACAAAATAACATCACTCAAATGACTCGATATCAACAATGATCAATTAGATCATCTCCTTATCATCACCAGGATCAAATACACTGTCACTGTAATATCTGCAAATGATTATGAAGTAATTGATCTACACCTTTCTGTTCTGCATCTTTCCTTTTCTCATACTATCCTGCATAGCACCGCCTTTACACACAGAAAAGAACCCAAAGAACAGTCCTGATTTGATGACTGCTGCTATGAAATTTGAATTATGGAGTTGTCAAAAATGTACTTCTTCAGATCATGACCAATCAGTCACATTGTGTTCAGACTGGGGCGGTATAGGATCATCCATCACCAGAAAACCAAGGATGCAACTTGTTCTAATGGGATCATGATATAACAGTTGTTCAGAGGTTAGGGGTAACCTCAGTAATGTTTCAGTGTACCTCATTCTGCAGGTTCCAGACACCGTCCTTGTGCGTGAACTCCTCATGCATGGTGCGACACTTGGGCAGGATGCGACACTCAAAGCCACACATGTTGAACAGTAGATTGGGGTTGTCTTTGCTATAGACGGACACGAAGCTGTTCTCCCAGTTGATGGTGGTCACGGAGCGCGGCAGGCGGTTCTTGATGTCCCAGAACACAGCTCGACCACTGCATGATGGACATAACAAGACAAACTGCATTTTCAAGCTTACCATTCTTCACTTCTGAGTTTATTACACAGGACTTGAAAAGCAAAAAAAAATGTCCCGGAAAAACTATTAGAAATGCATTGCCATTATCTTTTTACAGCAACTCTAAAACCAAAGATTACGAGCAAATCATGCGGCTCCAATCTAATAGATGTTCCTGCCAAGCATTATGGTAGATATCAACTGGTTTGAGGAAAGCACAACCGAGACACCAGATCATTGAGTGTGACTGCTTGTTAACAGAAGCAGCAATTTTACTGCCCCATGCATCGTGTGGGAGGATGTGGGAGCCACTAAATCTAAGTATCTAAGTCTAAGAGGGTCAAGGGTTAGGAAAATATGTCGGGAATTTTGACAATATGACCACACACTCACAGGTTGACATCATGTTTCATGAGTCTCATACGAGAGTCCCGCGGCCAACATTTCTTGTTGTTGTAGCCCACAATGTTCTCATTGTTCGGGTCAGGATGTTCCGTCAAGTAGCGCTGGATCAAGTCTCTTGCTTCTTCTGCTGTGAACCTTTAACCACGACAAACAGTCAGGAATCATGCTCTATCAACTAGAAACTGCAGGATCAAAGGTTGTCTTTATTATATGTCCAAAATTATGTCCATGCTTTTGCAACAGAAATACAACTTGTAATTTTTCACAGGCCTTACAAAAGTAGCTGAAAATTTGTTTTATTCTCAAGTATTGTTTACAGAGAAAACTATTAGAAAAATATTTCTAGTAAAACTGTATATTGTAATCTGTAAGTACAACCACAATTTCAGAGAAACATTCTGTACAACCAAATATGCAATGTTATCCAAACATGGCTTAATTCAAGCATGTGACTGAAATTGTAACATTCAGGTCTTAGTCATTTTGGCAAATGAAACTATTTTGATACACAATAAATAAGAAAGTTTTATGCTAAGATTGATTAAAATCCTTCAGATCAAGACCAATCAGTCATGTTGTGTTCAGATTGGGGCGGTATAGGATCATCACTAGAAACTGACGTTTCAATTTCATATACAAATTAGTGAGTTTCACTGTAAGTGACCAGGGTAAAACACATATGCTCCCGTTACAATTGTTTATGCTCTGTGACAAGGTAGTTAGGTGATGACTTCTCGCTTTATGCTCTGTGACAAAACAAGAATGCATCACCTAAATACCCTGACTAGCTGAATAGGGAGAAAAAGTAGGGAGAAAAAAACTGTATATTGTAATCTGCAAGTACAACCTTAATTTCATAAATAAACATTCTGTACAACCACATATACAATGTTATCCAAACATGGTTTAATTCAAGCATGTGACTGAAACTGTAATATTCAGGTCTTAGTTGTTTGGCGACTGAAACTATTTTGATACACAATAAATAAGAAATGGTAAAGAAAGTTTTATGCTAAGATTGATTAACCCATTAGATCCTGCAATGGCCGCGGCCGGCCGTTCTGTGGAGTCCTAGAACGGCCGCATTCAGGACCTTCTATAAAAAAATCCTGGCGATTAACTACTGCACTAAACGCTACCAAATTTTGCCACACCCTAGCGGATACATTTTGCAACAACACCAGCTTGTCACGTGCTTTGGTTGCCATTTTGGAAATCTTAATTTTCATCAGTTTTCTTCGTGTGTGTTCTTACAACTTTGCTTTCTAGCGTCATGTTTTCGGCAACTGATGTTGCCCAGATGATGTGGGATAGTGACAGCGATGATGGGGAAATGGAAGGTGGATCTGATGTGGAAGTCGATGATCATGTAAGTAGTTTTTCTGTAAGAATTGTTGCTTTCATCGTGTCACTAAAAGTAGGCTGTCTTCGCTTAGCCTTTGGCATGGCCTGAGCTGGATTATGCTCATTTGATGTACATCGATTCCGCCACTTGTGTTATTTTTACACTCATATTATATAATTATGTTGATATAATATGGATATATGACCTGTTTCATCTATCTAGTGACATGTATAACTCACTTATAATAATACATTTGTCTGCTGTGTACAACTTCTGGCAGCTGTCAAGTACATGTGTACCTGGCAGCTTGCATCAGTGTGTGTCGCTGTTCTGTTCTGTTGATGTGATGATGGTTTGTAACCTTAGCAACCAGCTATTGTGTTTATTATCTTGTTATACTATTGTTCACATTTCATAATTATAATTTATTTGGACTTTGTGTCTTTTATTACAGGAGCCCGTTGTCATGTCAAGCTCGGATGAGTCTTCTGACACCCCAGAACCATCCGATTCCAGCACATCCAGCGAAGAAGTTCGAGGTCGTGGCCGAGGTCGTGGAGTGGTCACTCCTCAGCTTCAGGATGGCAGTGATGCATCAGATGTGTGATAACTTCTCTTCCCGCAAGCGAGCAGCCGTGCGATCTGTTCACGAAGTATCCCAAGTTGTCGAGAGGAATGTGATTCAAGGACACAACCTTGTCCTGTTTGAAGGGGGAAAGAAGGCATGCCAGGCATGCATTTCCGCCAACAGGCGCACTCCATTGAAACGTTGTGTTGAAACCTTGTACGGGTGCTCACTGTGTAGGGTATCCCTGTGCAAGTCTGGGCCGTGTTTCTGGGAGCACCATGGCTTTTAGCAGAGATATTTCAATCCATGCCTGTATAACATGTTCTCTCGAACATTTTTATTTATATATTTTTCATGACACTATATGGTGTAACTTGAATAATAACCGTCAGAATTAAAAAAAAAATTTCAATGTTGCAAGGCTAACACATGTAGCTACATTTTCTTCATTTGGTTGCATAGGGTAGTAGCATGAGTTCATTGTCAAATGTCAGTCGCAAAGTAGAATAACTTTCAAAATTTTAACAAATTTGCTATTTGTCTTTGCAAATTGTGATCAAGTGTCAACATTTTATGACTAAATTATATTTCTATGTGTACATGCATGTGGAGAAATTAGTACTCTTCAAAATAAACACAACTTGTAATTGTCAATATTGAAGTTTTTTTTTCTACAGATTTGTTAACACAAGGAGGTAAAATCGCTCAAAATTTGCCAGAAATCCTGGGAACAGGAGGGCATGTTTTAATAAAATCCTGGGGCCTAATGGGTTAATATCCTTCAGATCAAGACCAATCAGTCATGTTGTGTTCAGACTGGGGCGGTATAGGATCATCACTAGAAACTGATGTTTCTATTTCATATACAAAATAGCGACAGTTTCACTGTAAGCAAAAAACATATGGTCCCGTTACAATTGTTTATGTTCTGTGACAGGGTATTTAGGTGATGTCTTCTTGCTTTATCCTCTGTGACAAAACAAGAATGCTCACCTAAATACCCTGACTAGCTGAACCAATGGTAGGGAACAAAATCTGGATTGTTTTTTTCAGTACAATTATAACAACCAGTCATAATTTATTGACAACCTGATTGCATTTCAATGACTAGCTGCCATTTATATTAGTCAAATGTTCAATGATTCTTTTATGTCTCAAGTTTAGGTCAAAGTGAAGGAACCAAGGGCATTGTTTTAAGAGATCTTATTGGTGTTCCTACAATTACTGTAAGATGATGAGAGAGGTTACTTAACACTACACCAGTACAATAGACATTTAGTGAGAGGTGACTGTACACTACACCAGTACATTGGACATTTAGTGAGAGGTGACGGTACACTACACCAGTACATTGGACATTTAGTGAGAGGTGACTGTACACTACACCAGTACAGTGGACATTTAGTGAGAGGTGACTGTACACTACACCAGTACATTGGACATTTAGTGAGAGGTGACTGTACACTACACCAGTACAATGGACATTTAGTGAGAGGTGACTGTGCACTACACCAGTACATTGGACATTTAGTGAGAGGTGACGGTACACTACACCAGTACTTTGGGCATTTAGTGAGAGGTGACGGTACACTACACCAGTACAGTGGACATTTAGTGAGAGGTGACGGTACACTACACCAGTACAGTGGACATTTAGTGAGAGGTGACGGTACACTACACCAGTACATTGGACATTTAGTGAGAGGTGACTGTACACTACACCAGTACATTGGACATTTAGTGAGAGGTGACTGTACACTTCACCAGTACATTGGACATTTAGTGAGAGGTGACGGTACACTACACCAGTACAATGAACATTTAGTGAGAGGTGACTGTACACTACACCAGTACATTGGACATTTAGTGAGAGGTGACTGTACACTTCACCAGTACATTGGACATTTAGTGAGAGGTGACTGTACACTACACCAGTACATTGGACATTTAGTGAGAGGTGACTGTACACTTCACCAGTACATTGGACATTTAGTGAGAGGTGACTGTACACTACACCAGTACATTGGACATTTAGTGAGAGGTGACTGTACACTTCACCAGTACATTGGACATTTAGTGAGAGGTGACTGTACACTACACCAGTACACATTTAGTGAGAGGTGACTGTACACTTCACCAGTACATTGGACATTTAGTGAGAGGTGACTGTACACTACACCAGTACATTGGACATTTAGTGAGAGGTGACTGTACACTTCACCAGTACATTGGACATTTAGTGAGAGGTGACGGTACACTACACCAGTACAATGAACATTTAGTGAGAGGTGACTGTACACTTCACCAGTACAATGAACATTTAGTGAGAGGTGACTGTACACTACACCAGTACATTGGACATTTAGTGAGAGGTGACTGTACACTTCACCAGTACATTGGACATTTAGTGAGAGGTGACGGTACACTACACCAGTACAATGAACATTTAGTGAGAGGTGACTGTACACTTCACCAGTACAATGAACATTTAGTGAGAGGTGACTGTACACTACACCAGTACATTGGACATTTAGTGAGAGGTGACTGTACACTTCACCAGTACACTGGACATTTAGTGAGAGGTGACTGTACACTACACCAGTACATTGGACATTTAGTGAGAGGTGACTGTACACTTCACCAGTACATTGGACATTTAGTGAGAGGTGACGGTACACTACACCAGTACAATGAACATTTAGTGAGAGGTGACTGTACACTACACCAGTACAGTGGACATTTAGTGAGAGGTGATGGTACACTACACCAGTACATTGGACATTTAGTGAGAGGTGACTATACACTACACCAGTACATTGGACATTTAGTGAGAGGTGACTGTACACTTCACCAGTACATTGGACATTTAGTGAGAGGTGACGGTACACTACACCAGTACAATGAACATTTAGTGAGAGGTGACTGTACACTACACCAGTACAGTGGACATTTAGTGAGAGGTGACGGTACACTACACCAGTACAGTGGACATTTAGTGAGAGGTGACGGTACACTACACCAGTACACTGAACATTTAGTGAGAGGTGACTGTACACTACACCAGTACATTGGACATTTAGTGAGAGGTGACTGTACACTTCACCAGTACATTGGACATATAGTGAGAGGTGACGGTACACTACACCAGTACATTGGACATTTAGTGAGAGGTGACTGTACACTACACCAGTACAGTGGACATTTAGTGAGAGGTGACGGTACACTACACCAGTATATTGGACATTTAGCTGTAGTGTCATTGTATCCATCTATAACACTCACCTAAAGAAGATGTGGACTCTGTCAATGTAACGAGAGAAGAGACGGATTGGATGGGAGACTTCTGTTTCCACATTCTACACCCAACAACAACACGGGTTAGTTTTGCATGTCAACACAAAGTACTCACATAGATCACCAATCTATAATAATAGTAATCATCATCAAATGGTGTCAACTTCTCTCGAAACGTCGCCTCTTTTAAAGTGCCACAATAATAATTATAACAGTAGACTTCTACAACACCTTCATCCTCAGGAACCTAAGCAAGCTCAGAGGTGCAACAAACAAGAATCACTAAACAAAACCATTAACACAGGCATACTAGTCATCATTTGGGAACCAACAAAGATTTAGGGTGGGAATGAAATGTCAAAAAGTCAGTTTTTTTTTACAAAAGGTAGCTAGTTTCAGATGATTTCAAAGTAATGGGGAGTTTATTCCAGATTTTGGGTGCGGCTAGAGAAAAAAAAAAAGTTGCTTGCCAACGTTAAGCATAATTTTAGGAACAAATGACAGAATCCGCTTTTCAATTTGCAACAGCTTGCTAGTAATTACTTCACAGTGTACTTATACCTATAATGGTTTATTTAAAATATTTTCCAGTGCACATATCCTATACCTTTGATGTATACTAGTGCAAACTGACAATGACAAATTCTTTGGCAATGATGACTGTTTTATAAATTTGTAATACTAAGAAACATATGGACACATTATCTCACAAACAATATGGACACTTACATTGTCTTTTATGACCAACAACACCCATTATTGAAACACATTCTCAGAATATCATCGGCCATTTATAACAAATTCTGCAGTTGTAAAACAAATCTAGAAATTAGATCAGTCTGCCTTTTGCTTTTAGAAAAAATCACCTTGCTTCATCCTTAGAATGTAAATAAAACCTTGCATAGGATATTACAGAATATCTTAAGAATCTAAAATCAATGCAACTAACAGCAAGGGATGAAATGTTTGTTGCAGATTTCACTTCTCACATTTGTTATTAAGAAATGTCACCTGGAATAGTGTTTTCTTCTGAAACTCTTCATACAGTCAAAAAGCAGAACTCACCTGGTACGTGAGGAAGTCATTGGGCATCTGTGGAGGTCCTGCCATCTCGCTGGCTCGCTGCAGACCAAGGACCAAGAGGTCCATGACGAGACCGTAGAACTGCACTATGAAGGAGGCAAACTGAAGTCCTCGGATGATCCCGTATGAGTTTGTGTGGTTCATGTCCTATACACACAATGTACATGTCAACATATACCACTTGCACAGTCATACTTCATCCAAGCATGTGTACGAAATAACATTTTTGACATTTTGATGGCTGAAACAGGTTTCCTTTACATACCACTAGAAATGTAGATCCAATTGTTGTGTGATATTACTGTTGAGTAATATCCTTCAGATCACAACCAATCAGTCATGCTGTGTTCAGACTGGGGCGGTATTGGATCATCACTAGAAGTGGATCATTATTAGACAGCATGTGTACTTGATGGGTTCATTTGTGACCTGCCAAAGTTATCATACTCGAACAAGTTTGACATTATTAAATCAGAATAATACAACAGGCAGTTGTTTTGCTAATACCATATTATGCTAATACCATGGGTCACTACAAATCAAGTTGTATCCTGGACAAAATGAGTTAAGTAGGTATGGTGCTAAAATCAATAAATCTTAATGGTTCATGTATACTAGTAGTTATCAGAAATAGCATACATCCAGGAAATTTCAAAGTAGAATACAATTATAACTTCTGTCATGAGAGTGTAACTGAGGTGAGTTAGCAAAAAACTTATTTCTTCAGATCACGACCAATCAGTCATGCTGTGTTCAGACTGGGGCGGTATAGGATCATCACTAGAAACTGGGGTTTCAATTTCATATTAACAATTGTTTCACTATAATAGTGCACAACACGCAACTTTGTCCGAGCTACAATTGTGACACCGATATGGTATCACTACTATGATGATGCCAACTTGGTGCTATTTAGTTGTTAACTACAAGTACATTTTCTACATTCTTCTTTACCACATGAAAATGTTTCATTAGCATCCTTTACGCTTTACATCTGAAGTTGTTTTTCTTCAGAAATACTTGATAATGAACACGTTGGCAACTTAGGGAGGAAATTAAACACATTCCAGGAGCAATGCATGAATCTAGTACATAATCTGGAACTGACCCATTTGACCCCATCACAGCAAAACAGCAATCATGACCTTGACATTGCCATGACATTGACTGACCTTGTAGTTGATGACAACATTGTTCTTGGCGGTCATGTAATCAGCAATGTTGTGGTCAACAATGAGACGCAGCAGTCTGTTGAGCAGAGTCAGATCTATCTTCTCGTAGAGTTTGTCATAATGCGCCTCCATCATGACGATGCACTCGCCCTCCGCCGTGTCCCACACCTCCGTCAGGTTGTTGATGCCTGCAACATGAACAATAACGAAGGCTGTTGATGCCTGCAACACAAACAACAACATGGGTTGTTGATGCCTGCAACACGAACAACAACGAAGGCTGTTGTTGCCTGCAACATGTATAACGTAGGTTGTTGATGCCTGCAACATGGACAACAACATAGGCTGTTGATGCTTGCAACACGAACAACAACAAAGGCTGCTGATGCCTGCAACATGTACAACATAAGCTGTTGACGCCTGCAACATGAACAACGTAGGCTGTTGATGTCTGCAACATGTAAAACAACATAAGCTGTTAATGCCTGCAACACGGACAACAACGTAGGTTGTTGATGCCTGCAACATGTACAACAACATAAGCTGTTGATGCCTGCAACATGAACAACAATATAGGCACAGTTGCTTAGTCTACCCACCACTCACCCTGACACCACTTGTATGTCAGCAATGGGGGTGGCTCAGTCTATCCTTCTACTCACCCTGACACCACTTGTACACTGGCAGTGGGGGTGGCTCAGTCTACCCACCTACTCACCCTGACATCACTTGTACGTCAGCAATGGGGGTGGCTCAGTCTATCCTCCTACTCACCCTGACACCACTTGTACACTGGCAGTGGGGGGTGGCTCAGTCTACCCCCCTACTCACCCTGACACCATTTGTATACTGGCAGTGGGGGTGGCTCAGTCTACCCCCCTACTCACCCTGACACCATTTGTACACCAGCAGTGGGGGTGGCCCAGTCTACCCCCCTACTCACCCTGACACCACTTGTACACCAGCAGTGGGGGTGGTTCTGTGTCGGCTGGTTTGATCCACGATGGGAACAAGCGTCGTTTGTCCGCCTCGTACCAGAGGTACTGGTCCAGGTAGGCGTCTGTGATCTTCTCCAGCGGTTCGACATCATACACAGGCACCAGGTGACTATAGAAGTCCATGAACTCTATGCCCACCTACAGACAGCCATCCGTATAGAGCATGCTTCAAGTGTGATTGGTTTATGGTGTATCACAGTTGGATATTTTCAGCGGCCCATAAGTGTTAACAAATTTTGTGAAGTTTTAACATGATAGACACGGCAATATTGTTTTAATTTGTATCAACAACCACCAATGTCAATAAGGTTCATAAGATTTTACTAGGACAGTTTTAAAGTGTAACTCTACAGAAATGACTATGTTAAGGAGATATGGCAGCTAGATAGGAATTTTTTTATATGCACAACTAATGCAATGTTTTGTGCCCAAGTTGTAGAATATGTCTTATTGAATAAAATATGACATTTTTTTCTGCCAGATCCCCCCCCCCCCGTTTCCATGGCAACAATCAATGATGGCCACCAGAGTGGGAAAATATAGCATAATTTGTAGCTCCTCCAATAATGTAGTAATCAATGTAATTCGTTCTAGCTCTTATTTACAACACCCCATTCTATGCAATGTTGAAGATATATTTATATATTGTCATTATTTAATATTAAAAAATGTTTAAATTTTGTTGGTAAAAAATCCATATATTTTATTACGATCAGAATGTTCAGCAGATAACTAAAAATAAAATAAAAAATATCTCCTCGACATTGCATAGACATTAGCAAAGAACACATCAGTCAAAATTGTCATTAATGTAGCATCATTACTTCTACAGATGTTTCCAAATTGGAAAAACACTTGTTTTAGGTTTAAACGGCTGTCAAAGATTCGGTAATGGAATTTATCACATGACAGAAGCATACTTTATCCATTTATATATGTGTGATGGACCGAGACTGACCTCTTTGAAAGCCCTCCAGTGAGGAGATGTCAGTATGTGTGATGGACTGAGACTGACCTCTTTAAATGCCCTTTAGGTGAGAGATGTCAGTATGTGTGATGGACGACCTCTTTGAAGGCCCCCTGAGTGAGGAGATGTCAGTATGTGTGATGACCTGAGACTGACCTATTTGAAGGCCCTCTGAGTGAGATGTCAGTATGTGTGATGGACTGAGACTGACCTCTTTGAATGCCCTCTGAGTGAGGAGATGTCGCTTGATGCGAGAGAGTGCCTCATGGGGGTTGTCATATGCCTGCTCTATCAGACCCAGCTCCTCTCTCTGGGACTGGTTCAGTCGACTCTTCACACTGCAACCAACACGCCATCAATATACTGCTATAGATACATGTGTACACTACAAGCATAGACACGCTACAACATCCATTCCATCAATATACATCCACAGACAAGCTACAACAGACATTCCATCAAGATACATCCATAGACACGCTACAACATCCATTCCATAAATTTACACCCACAGACACACTACAATAAACATTCCATCAATATACAGCCATAAACCCAGGTAGTGAGTCTGCAATGACACTGCTGTGGCATACACTGCTTGCTGTGGGCTTCTCACACACCCGACCAGAATGCAGCTCGAGTCACCGCCCTTTGTCTGTATCAGAGACAACAGAGGGAGCAAGCATCAGTGAGTACACATTGTGTGGGATCTGCTAATTCCTCCTGCATAGACACCAGGTAGAAGAGACCACTCATCACATTCAGGTGGCTAGGTGCCTTTTGTTTAACATTTTCTCTTACTTACATCAAAATACATTTGTGATCTAAAGTTCAGGTTAGATTTATGTAAATACATAACTAAAATATAATCACTGAGTATTACATTCTTTAATAATAAAATAACTTTGCAAGTTGCCCGACTCCTGTGATGACTGGCTATCAGAAATGATATTCACGAGGCCACTATGACCTTACATCTCACAAGATCATATATCATTCTGGAGTCAGGGACAATATGTTCTACTGAACATATTGTAGTATGATGCAATGATTATTACTATTACCAGTGGGCAATTCACAAATGCTCACAAACACATGCACACATACACACACACCTACCCACCCTCATGTCTCATTCCTAGACACAGACCTGTAAGCCTCCTTGAGTCTCTCGAGAGCCAGGATGAGCAGCTTGGTGTCGTGTTTGTAAGAGAGGGGAGGGAAGGGGATGGGAGAGAAGCGTCGACTCTCCAGCCAGTGCACTGTGGTCGTGTAGATGGCCACAGCCTCCTCTGCCGTGATGTACGGCCCGTCCTGGCAACATCACATGTGTAATATATGTGACAAGCAGGGTACAAAATAGTGGCACTGCAACTCACTGCTACGACAACTTCCACCAAGCTACAGCAGCCTCTCGTTATAAGGACTTGTAGTATTTATAAGGAACATTTACTTAAAAGGAACAACTTTGAACTGCATTGTGCTATGTATTTGTGATCAAGTTTCCATATGTTCATTACAGTGGAGAGATGACAGACAATGGGAACCTGGTCGTCTACTACAAAGTCTGGGTGTTCAATCACTTTGTTTGCATTTGCAGGGCTCTCTACTTTATAACACTGTAATCCCACTGTAAGACAACAACCGGACTGTAGCAATAACCACATCACATGTTTTATTCTTACTACTGTCACCCCTGACCGAATGCATTCCCTATGTAAACCGAGCAGTTGTGAACCTAAGCAGAGATTATCCTATTCCTGTGTCAAGAGACTCGCCAACCTTCAGGTAGTTGTGCTGCCGCTCCTGCTCTGCCTTCAGGTAGAGTCGCGTCAGACGTCCCAAGTTCTTCTTACAAACTGTCTTGTCAACCTACACACAACATGGTCATGTGTACATCAACCAAGTTATTAAAGTCATTTCTTATATTATGTGTTATATAAGGCTCATACATATTGTCAACCTGTACACATGACCATGCGTAGATCAACTGACTTATTAAATAAACACACTTCTTATGTATGTGCATGCATGTGTGCGCATGTATGTCTGTGTGCGTGTGTATGTGTGACTCTGTGTACTGCAAGAGTTGAGTTCTGGACAGTCCAAAACCTTGCAGTGTGTCAAAAGCTATCTGGATGACACCTATGAGTGCCTTCACAAACCAATGTTTACATAGCTGTAGACACCAGTGTTTACATAGCTGTAGGCACCAATATTTACATAGCCATAGGCACCAATGTTTACATAGCTGCAGGCACCCATGTTTACATACCTGTAGGCACCAGTGTTTACATAGCTGTAGGCACCAATATTTACATAGCCATAGGCACCAATGTTTACATAGCTGTAGGCACCAATATTTACATAGTTGTAGGCACCAATATTTACATACCCATAGGCACCAATGTTTACATAGCCGTAGGCACCAATGTTTACATAGCCGTAGGCACCAATGTTTACATAGCCGTAGGCACCAATATTTACATAGCTGTAGGCACCAATGTTTACATAGCTGTAGGCACCAATATTTACATAGACATAGGCACCAATATTTACATAGCTGTAGGCACCAATGTTTACATAGCTGTAGGCACCAATGTTTACATAGCTGTAGGCACCAATATTTACATAGCTGTAGGCACCAATGTTTACATAGCTGTAGGCACCAATGTTTACATAGCTGTAGGCACCAATGTTTACATAGCTGTAGGCACCAATATTTACATAGCTGTAGGCACCAATGTTTACATAGCTGCAGGCACCCATGTTTACATAGCCATAGGCAACAATGTTTACATAGCCATAGGCACCAATGTTTACATAGCTGCAGGCACCCATGTTTACATAGCCATAGGCAACAATGTTTACATAGCTGTAGGCACCAATATTTACATAGCTGTAGGCACCAATATTTACATAGCTGTAGGCACCAATGTTTACATAGATGTAGGCACCAACGTTTACATAGCTGTAGACACCAATGTTTACATAGCTGTAGGTAACGATTTCAAACACTGCATTGGTAAACTGTTTATATTAACAGTTCCCATCAACCAATGAGGAGCGACAAAACAACTGGAAGTCAAAGAAGACAGTGATGCAGCGAATACTTATACACAACACCACCAGGTGTCACTGTCACCTGTCCTTACCGTGGCCCCCCGGCGGATGCGTTCTCGGTTGTAATGGGCTGTGTTTGTCCACCAATCAGCCTTCGCCTTCACGTAACGCAGGATCATGTTCTCAATTGGTGTTGGCAGCCCAGGCACCTAGCAACACAATCACATATCATGTTCTCAATGGGTGTTGGCAGCCCAGGCACCTAGCAACACAATCACATATCATGTTCTCAAGTTGGTGTTGGTAGCCCAGGCACCTAGCAACACAATCATATATCATGTTCTCAATGGGTGTTGGCAGCCCAGGCACCTAGCAACACAATCACATATCATGTTCTCAATGGGTGTTGGCAGCCCAGGCACCTAGCAATACAATCACATATCATGTTCTCAATGGGTGTTGGTAGCCCAGGCACCTAGCAACACAATCACTTATCATGTTCTCCATGGGTGTCGGTAGCCCAGGCACCTAGCAACACAATCGCATATCATGTTCTCCATGGGTGTCGGTTGCCCAGGCACCTAGCAACACAATCATATATAATGTTCTCAATGGGTGTTGGCAGCCCAGGCACCTAGCAACACAATCACATATCATGTTCTCAATGGGTGTCGGTTGCCCAGGCACCTAGCAACACAATCACATATCATGTTCTCAATGGGTGTCGGTTGCCCAGGCACCTAGCAACACAATCACATATCATGTTCTCAATGGGTGTTGGCAGCCCAGGCACCTACCAACACAATCATATATCATGTTCTCAATGGGTGTTGGCAGCCCAGGCACCTAGCAACACAATCACATATCATGTTCTCAATGGGTGTTGGCAGCCCAGGCACCTAGCAACACAATCACATATCATGTTCTCATTGGGTGTTGGCAGCCCAGGCACCTAGCAACACAATCACATATCATGTTCTCAATGGGTGTTGGCAGCCCAGGCACCTAGCAACACAATCACATATCATGTTCTCAATGGGTGTTGGCAGCCCAGGCACCTAGCAACACAATCACATATCATGTTCTCAATGGGTGTTGGCAGCCCAGGCACCTAGCAACACAATCACATATCATGTTCTCAATGGGTGTTGGCAGCCCAGGCACCTAGCAACACAATCACATATCATGTTCTCAATGGGTGTTGGCAGCCCAGGCACCTAGCAACACAATCACATATCATGTTCTCAATGGGTGTTGGCAGCCCAGGCACCTAGCAACACAATCACATGAACAACTAAATAATTTTACATCTTGCACCATAAAGAAATGTCCTCAAGACACGGGAGAATGTTTGAATGAAATGATATCATGAACCATTGCACTTTTACCTTTGGATAGTCTATCACGGCGCAAGGAGAGAAAACTCATATTTGTTACTGAATTCTTTTTAATATAAAATAGACCTGGATCTGAAATGGCAGATGAACCAGAAACAAAAATACTTACAGGGTAAGAGTTGGTGAATATGAGTACTCAGCAAAATTAGCGATACATATTTCATTGACAAACATGCATGTGTGTAAGTGTTTGTGCATGTCAACATGCAGGCTTGGACAAGTTTTGCACTGGCAGCTCAATCAGATCAATATTATGCTCATACATGGTTGCCACCAGTTACACATCTACAATAACCACGTGGCTAGACAACAAAGGTCCAGGTGTCTAGTTGAAGACCCACCTTCCATGGAATGTTTGCCTTCCAGCAGCGCCATGCCTCACTGAGATGTTGCAGGATCACTCTTGCCTTATTCTGTTTGATCCCCTCAGGCATCATGTCCAGGATGTCATGCATCACCTAGCAACACAGTCATCACCTAGCAACACGTCATTACCTAGCAACAGCTATCATAACCTAGCAACAGTCATCACCTAGCAACAGAGTTATCACCTAGCAACAGTCATAAGTTTACACAACAGTCATCAGGTAAAAGGATGCCATGTTTATGTGACCAATTTTACAGTTGTCACGTGTGCATTACTTACATTTATTCACAAAATGAACTGACAGTCATACTGTTAAGGAGCTAGTGTATTCATTTGTCAAACTTTACAAATGTACGACGTTATTCCTACTTTATATTTCTACAACATAATACTTATATGGCAACATGTGTTGCAGAAACCATTCATTGTTTTCAATACATCTGACTGAAGGTGATTACAAATATGAACAGCAGAAATATTTCTACAATGTCTTCACTACACAGACACCAACAAGACCCACGGGAAGACATAACGACCACCCGGCCATACATACTGCTGCACGCAACTCCAGATCAAAGTGACTCTCCACTCTCTGTTTTGTGACGGTCTTTGCCACGCCCTTGGAATGTCGCCCCTCAAACTGTCGTGACAGCAAGTTGCCCAGCCAGCGTTCCAGCAGAGGGGTGATACCCCGCATGAAGAACAGCCACACCCTCCAGCCTGGGGCCCAGAAGCCACAGCCCGGACCCTTGCCAACAGGGCCCTGCCAAACATGAGGGGCTCAAGCTATATGTGTCATTCAGTAGACCAGATACACCCCATTGAAACAGTGATGCGACAGACATGTAAACTTGCAGGTAGGGCTACGTGTAGACCAGATATACGCCATTGAAACAGTGATGTGACAGACATGTAAATTTGCACGTTGGGTTACGTCTATAACACATTTACAGTATACAATTCTTTAGTGACTTTCGCACTTTATATCTCACATAATAATGTCTAAGTACACAGCATGTAGTATATTGGTGCTGATGGTGTGTCCAGATGATAACTGTATTAGTTTGTATGCAGCACACTTGTACACATAGTGTACCCCTCACTGTCAATTATAGTTCAATCACCAACATGTATCTGAGATCGAGAGCATTCAGTAATTCAATAAATTTATTCATGGATAGCCATATTAATATACTAAATCCTGCATTTCCTTAGTGAATGCAAATAAAAACGGGCAAATCAGTCACAATGACATCAAGTTCATGAGGGTCCATTCTGTAGAGAAGGACACAGTAAGCACACAAACACTTACAGTGTTGAAGCGGTAGTAGACGAGATGCTTCAAGTCCTTACACATGCGGATCTGTCTCATCAGCTTGTACTTGTAGCGGTACATGCCGGTCAGCTGACCTACGTGGGCAAACACGTACTGCAGACCGTCAGACAGCTGCAAGAGACACATGTGTTAGTGTTACAAGTCAACACCCAATACTACTATGGTGCAGCAATCTACTATTGCAGGCACAGCCTTTGCTGGATTAATTAACTCTGACAGATTAAATTTTTTCTGCCGATATTCTACTTGAATTTAGTTTCTTAATAAAACAACCACAACCACAACAACACAGGTAAGAAAAGTAACAATATCATAGATGTCAACTAACAGGTACTAAGAGGTGTTAGCCCTCTACTGTGAGAAGTGTTGTGTTTGCTTTCTACTGTGAGAAGTGTTGTTTTAGCCCTTTCCATTGGGAAGTGTTGTGTTAGTCCTCTCCCGTGAGAAGTGTTGTGTTAGCCCTCTCCCTTGAGAAGTGTTGTGTTAGCCCTCTGGCATGAGAAGTGTTGTGTTAGCCCTCTCCCTTGAGAAGTGTTGTGTTAGCCCTCTGGCATGAGAAGTGTTGTGTTAGCCCACTCCCGTAAGAAGTGCTGTGTTAACCCTCTCCCATGAGAAGTGTTGTGTTAGCCCTCTCCCTTGAGAAGTGTTGTGTTAGCCCACTCCCGTGAGAAGTGCTGTGTTAACCCTCTCCCGTGAGAAGTGTTGTGTTAGCCCTCTGGCATGAGAAGTGTTGTGTTAGCCCACTCCCGTGAGAAGTGTTGTGTTAGCCCTCTGGCATGAGAAGTGTTGTGTTAGCCCACTCCCGTGAGAAGTGTTGTGTTAGCCCTCTGGCATGAGAAGTGTTGTGTTAGCCCACTCCCGTGAGAAGTGTTGTGTTAGCCCACTCCCGTAAGAAGTGCTGTGTTAACCCTCTCCCGTGAGAAGTGTTGTGTTAGCCCTCTGGCATGAGAAGTGTTGTGTTAGCCCACTCCCGTAAGAAGTGCTGTGTTAACCCTCTCCCGTGAGAAGTGTTGTGTTAGCCCTCTGGCATGAGAAGTGTTGTGTTAGCCCACTCCCGTAAGAAGTGCTGTGTTAACCCTCTCCCGTGAGAAGTGTTGTGTTAGCCCTCTGGCATGAGAAGTGTTGTGTTAGCCCACTCCCGTAAGAAGTGCTGTGTTAACCCTCTCCCATGAGAAGTGTTGTGTTAGCCCTCTCCCGTGAGAAGTGTTGTGTCATCCCTCTCTCTATGGAAGTGTTGTTGTGTTAGCCCTCTTCTGTGAGAAGTGTTGTGTTAGTCCTCTTCCGTGAGAAGTGCTGTGTTAACCCTCTCCCATGAGAAGTGTTGTGTTAGCCCTCTCCCGTGAGAAGTGTTGTGTTAGCCCTCTCTCTATGGAAGTGTTGTTGTGTTAGCCCTCTTCCGTGAGAAGTGTTGTGTTAGCCCTCTTCCGTGAGAAGTGTTGTGTTAGCCCTCTTCCGTGAGAAGTGTTGTGTAAGCCCTCTCCCCTGAGCGGCAGGGCATCTCACCTGGAAGGCGTCCACGTTGCCAAGTCTGTACTGCACGTGGCTGTCTATGATAAGTTTGGTGAGACGCAGAACCTCGCGACACAAGTGGAACGCGTTGCCAAACCTCGACTTCTTCCTCTCCTACAAAGCAAATAGTTCATTATGACACAGAAATGATGAGTTCGTATCCATCCCTCAAGACATTCAGCCATGTTCCAATTAACGTGTGAAGACTATTCGAACACAACTATCCACCGCGGTCTATAACCAGGAACTCATTCATACAGCTGAGTGAACTGGAGCAACGTAGAATGAATGATCTTGCCCAAAATTTGTCACGGCAGCAGAGGATTCGAACCAGGGTTCTCTCGATTGAGTCTGATGTTCTAGCCACTGCACTCCACAATCATGTCTTTGAATACATATCTTAGTGGTGAGTGTCTTGACAGGCTTCCGGCTGAAGTGTTTGATGGCGAGTGTCTTGATGGGCTTCAGGTTGAAATCTTTGGGTACATACCTTGGTGGTTAGTGTCTTGACGGGCTTCAGGTTGAAATCTTTGGGTACATACCTTGGTGGTGAGTGTCTTGATGGGCTTCAGGTTGAAAACTTTGGGTACATACCTTGGTGGCGAGTGTCTTGACGGGCTTCAGGTTGAAATCTTTGGGTACATACCTTGGTGGTGAGTGTCTTGACGGGCTTCAGGTTGAAATCTTTGGGTACATACCTTGGTGGTGAATGTCTTGACGGGCTTCAGGTTGAAATCTTTGGGTACATACCTTGGTGGTGAGTGTCTTGACGGGCTTCAGGTTGAAATCTTTGGGTACATACCTTGGTGGCGAGTGTCTTGATGGGCTTCAGGTTGAAATCTTTGGGTACATACCTTGGTGGTGAGTGTCTTGACGGGCTTCAGGTTGAAATCTTTGGGTACATACCTTGGTGGTGAGTGTCTTGACGGGCTTCAGGTTGAAGTTGTAGTCAAGATGCAGGTAGTTGAGGTTCTTGCGGTGGATGAGTAGGTTGAGCATGTTGTAGCCCTGACGACACACCTGCAGTCCCACCTCTACCCAGTCCAACTGCGTCGTCTGGAAGAACTTGGTCGCCTTGAAGGACCGGAACAAGTACCTACAACACACAATGACTGGCTGTAGGACGTGCTGTTGCTCATTGCCTCATTGTATACAGTGTCCAATCACTGTGATTGATCAGATTTTATATTTTAATTATATAATCAGGTTTCACATTTAATTGATATAATTAGAAGTTTTTACCCTAAATTTTATACAGAGATGCCCACTTGGCATAAGAATAATAATGATGTGACACAACCATGAATGACGATAGCAACCACCTGTGGCACTGCGAATACTAGACCCTTTTTTACGGAAAACTGCATGTCTGTCATGTGGTGAATGTTATAACCATATGAACACCAACCTGTGTTGCCCAAAAGGAAGTTTTTTAATAGAAAAATATTACCAGTTCCCCACAGCTATCATTTGTGTTTAAACTTTCTAGTAGTAATACCATTTTGCAAATACATTTACCCTGGATAACATGAACATCACTATTTTATCACTAATGAACCTGCATTTAATGTTGCAATCACTAGGTGTCTTACCTCTTCTTCTGAGACTTGGGTGGACGGTGTTTGAGTGCGTTCAACACAAAGTACTTGAGGAGTTTCTGGTAGGACACACGCACCTTCACTGGCATGCCTGCTGGACAGTGCTCACGGTACCTGGGTAACAAATATTGTGTTTTAGCAACAAGAATCACACATACACGGGTTTATAGCTAAATGTTAAAATGTCCATTGGTGCCAAGGACAGCCTAACTCAGGACAGCAGATGTTAGAAAATGGGTCTGCCCCAAGGAAAAGTGTAGAAGGACCACACAAAAGCTATGACTGCATGCAGCATCACTTTGTAAGCAACACCAACAGCAGTCTCTTGTTGAAGCCATGTTTGCTTCCTAACTTTCTAGGGCATCTGGACTGACAAGAGTGAGAAGTACTAAATATATATCAGTTGTTAGAATGCTGGTGCATTATCACTTTCCTAATTGTGACTTAGGTAACTTGGTAACTACAACATTTTACTTAAACCACACTGAAACAACATCAAAATACTTTAAAATGTTTTAATGTCTCACCAGGATTTCACCAATGGCACGTCGACAGCACGACGTGTGTGGCCTGAGCGAAGGTTGAAAGGTCGTGGTGCCCACAACAAAGCAATGCCATTGGCTGTGTGGTCAGTGTAGAGGGGTGTGTCCTTGAGGAATGGCTGCACATATTCCGGCAGCTCAAATTCCTCAATATCATCTGGCACTATCTCCACAGTCTACAATCATCCACACAAGACACACTATAAACTCCACCAGATCATGTGGCACCATCTCCACAGTCTACAATCACACACACGCGACACACTATAAACTCCACCAGATCATGTGGCACCATCTCCACAGTCTACAATCATCCACACAAGACAAACTATAAACTCCACCAGATCATGTGGCACCATCTCCACAGTCTACAATCACACACACGCGACACACTATAAACTCCACCAGATCATGTGGCACCATCTCCACAGTCTACAATCACACACACACGACACTATAAACTCCACCAGATCATGTGGCACCATCTCCACAGTCTACAATCATCCACACAAGACAAACTATAAACTCCACCAGATCATGTGGCACCATCTCCACAGTCTACAATCACACACACACACACACGACACACTATAAACTCCACCAGATCATGTGGCACCATCTCCACAGTCTACAATCACACACACAAGACACACTATAAACTCCACCAGATCATGTGGCACCATCTCCACAGTCTACAATCACACACACAAGACACACTATAAACTCCACCAGATCATGTGGCACCATCTCCACAGTCTACAATCACACACACACGACACACTATAAACTCCACCAGATCATGTGGCACCATCTCCACAGTCTACAATCATCCACAAAAGACAAACTATAAACTCCACCAGATCATGTGGCACCATCTCCACAGTCTACAATCACACACACACGACACACTATAAACTCCACCAGATCATGTGGCACCATCTCCACAGTCTACAATCACACACACACGACACACTATAAACTCCACCAGATCATGTGGCACCATCTCCACAGTCTACAATCACACACACAAGACACACTATAAACTCCACCAGATCATGTGGCACCATCTCCACAGTCTACAATCACACACACAAGACACACTATAAACTCCACCAGATCATGTGGCACCATCTCCACAGTCTACATCACACACACACACTCCATTACACTATAAACTCCACTCAGATCATGTGGCACCATCTCCACAGTCTACAATCACACACACAAGACACACTATAAACTCCACCAGATCATGTGGCACCATCTCCACAGTCTACAATCACACACACACGACACACTATAAACTCCACCAGATCATGTGGCACCATCTCCACAGTCTACAATCACACACACAAGACACACTATAAACTCCACCAGATCATGCACCATCTCCACAGTCTACAATCACACACACACGACACACTATAAACTCCACCAGATCATGTGGCACCATCTCCACAGTCTACAATCACCCACACAAGACACACTATAAACTCCACCAGATCATCTGGCACCATCTCCATAGTCTACAATCACACACACAAGACACACTATAAACTTCACCAGATCATGTGGCACCATCTCCACAGTCTACAATCACACACACAAGACACACTATAAACTCCACCAGATCATGTGGCACCATCTCCACAGTCTACAATCACACACACACGACACACTATAAACTCCACCAGATCATGTGGCACCATCTCCACAGTCTACAATCACACACACAAGACACACTATAAACTCCACCAGATCATGTGGCACCATCTCCACAGTCTACAATCACACACACACGACACACTATAAACTCCACCAGATCATGTGGCACCATCTCCACAGTCTACAATCACACACACAAGACACACTATAAACTCCACCAGATCATGTGGCACCATCTCCACAGTCTACAATCACACACACACGACACACTATAAACTCCACCAGATCATGTGGCACCATCTCCACAGTCTACAATCACCCACACAAGACACACTATAAACTCCACCAGATCATCTGGCACCATCTCCATAGTCTACAATCACACACACAAGACACACTATAAACTTCACCAGATCATGTGGCACCATCTCCACAGTCTACAATCACACACACAAGACACACTATAAACTCCACCAGATCATCTGGCACCATCTCCACAGTCTACAATCACACACACGCGACACACTATAAACTCCACCAGATCATGTGGCACCATCTCCACAGTCTACAATCATCCACACAAGACACACTATAAACTCCACCAGATCATCTGGCACCATCTCCACAGTCTACAATCACACACACGCGACACACTATAAACTCCACCAGATCATGTGGCACCATCTCCACAGTCTACAATCATCCACACAAGACACACTATAAACTCCACCAGATCATCTGGCACCATCTCCACAGTCTACAATCACACACACGCGACACACTATAAACTCCACCAGATCATGTGGCACTATCTCCACAGTCTACAATCATCCACACAAGACACACTATAAACTCCACCAGATCATCTGGCACCATCTCCACAGTCTACAATCACCCACACACGACACAGTATAAACTCCACCAGATCATGTGGCACCATCTCTACAATCTACAATCACCCACACAAGACACTATAAACTCCACTAGATCATCTTGCACCATCTCTACAGTCTACAATCACCCACACAGGAAACTACAAACTCCACCACCTATAACGATATCATGTGGCTGTATCTTGGTGGCGGCCTTGTGAGATATGTTTCCATTATATAGACAGTGCTATAATGATGTCATGAGGGTTGTACCTTGGTGGTGGCCTTGTGAGATATGTTTCCTTATGTAGACAGTGCTATAATAATGTCATGAGGGTTGTACCTTGGTGGTGTCCTTGCGAGATATGTTTCCATTATGTAGACAGTGCTATAATGATGTCATGAGGGTTGTACCTTGGTGGCGGCCTTGTGAGATATGTTTCCATTATGTAGACAGTGCTATAATGATGTCATGAGGGTTGTACCTTGGTGGTGTCCTTGCGAGATATGTTTCCATTATATAGACAGTGCTATAATGATGTCATGAGGGTTGTACCTTGGTGGTGGCCTTGTGAGATATGTTTCCTTATGTAGACAGTGCTATAATAATGTCATGAGGGTTGTACCTTGGTGGTGTCCTTGCGAGATATGTTTCCATTATGTAGACAGTGCTATAATGATGTCATGAGGGTTGTACCTTGGTGGCGGCCTTGTGAGATATGTTTCCATTATGTAGACAGTGCTATAATGATGTCATGAGGGTTGTACCTTGGTGGTGTCCTTGCGAGATATGTTTCCATTATATAGACAGTGCTATAATGATGTCATGAGGGTTGTACCTTGGTGGTGGCCTTGTGAGATATGTTTCCTTATGTAGACAGTGCTATAATAATGTCATGAGGGTTGTACCTTGGTGGTGTCCTTGCGAGATATGTTTCCATTATGTAGACAGTGCTATAATGATGTCATGAGGGTTGTACCTTGGTGGCAGCCTTGTGAGATATGTTTCCTTATGTAGACAGTGCTATAATGATGTCATGAGGGTTGTACCTTGGTGGCAGCCTTGTGAGATATGTTTCCTTATGTAGACAGTGCTATAATGATGTCATGAGGGTTGTACCTTGGTGGCAGCCTTGTGAGATATAGGGTTGATGAGCGGGTCGAAGTAGAATGCCGGCAGATCAGGGTCCTCGGTCTTGATGAACACAATGTTCGGCATGTGGTACCTAAAATACAGAAACATCCACTTGTTTTGTAGACATTACTATTGCAAAATATAATGCTAGGCCATGCGTTAAGGTAAACATTAAAATTAATTGAATGTAAAAATATAATGTAGTGTTTGTTTTGGAAACAGCACAACAGGAGTGAAAAATATATATTAATTAACATCTTGTTTTAATTAAACCTTACAAATAACGCCTGAACTTTAGTAGATGATTAAACACGAAGCTGCCTGCCATTAGCAATTCATGTAAAATATAAAACGATCTGCAGGTAGCAAATCACCAAACATTTTTCCTCAAACTATTGAATGTAATGACTAGACAATGGATTTTCTGACAGTACTTAATAATTTTTGCAGACTGAGATGGGCAGGACACATAGAGAACACGAGTGAGGAAAGATTGACCGTGAAAGCATGGATAACAGAAGGTGGAAGAAGACCACACATTATAATGGACAGTGTTGAGACGTGAAAATGGAAGGAGGGGACAACCGAGTGATATGGTCCCAACCCCCCCAAGGCAAGAATGTTTGAGAGTCATGTTGGGTGCAAACAGCATTTAGCCAGTAAATTCTCGCACTGACAACTAATATCAGTACACCCATTCCTCTACCACAGTGGACAGTCCAGAGTAAATGGATATCACTCGGACATCCATTACCACTGTGGATTCATCACGGCACTGTAACTTTCGGAGAACTACTACCACTACCACTACCACTACCTATTACTGTGTTGAGATTCTTATTCTGAGCAGCTTATGACAAATTTAGCATCCTACATGTTGGAAAATTGATCAAACCAATCTCAGAATAAAAAAGTATAGAAGCACAAGCCTAAGATTAGGAAATTGTGAACCAGACGATAGAAGATGGATTATGGAAGATAGGATGGGAGGACATAAGGGAACACTCACGAAGACAGTGTACTTGGAAGGGCAGACTGTTGTAGGTCAAAGGTGATGAGGACATGTTTAGACACTCACCAAGACAGTTGTACTTGGGATGGCAGACTGTTGTAGGTCAAAGGTGATGGGGACATGTTTAGACACTCACCAAGACAGTTGTACTTGGAATGGCAGACTGTTGTAGGTCAAAGGTGATGGGGACATGTTTAGACACTCACCAAGACATTTGTACTTGGAATGGCAGACTGTTGTAGGTCAAAGGTGATGGGGACATGTTTAGACACTCACCAAGACAGTTGTACTTGGAATGGCAGACTGTTGTAGGTCAAAGGTGATGAGGACATGTTTAGACACTCACCAAGACAGTTGTACTTGGAATGGCAGACTGTTGTAGGTCAAAGGTGATGGGGACATGTTTAGACACTCACCAAGACAGTTGTACTTGGAATGGCAGACTGTTGTAGGTCAAAGGTGATGAGGACATGTTTAGACACTCACCAAGACAGTTGTACTTGGAATGGCAGACTGTTGTAGGTCAAAGGTGATGGGGACATGTTTAGACACTCACCAAGACAGTTGTACTTGGAATGGCAGACTGTTGTAGGTCAAAGGTGATGGGGACATGTTTAGACACTCACCAAGACAGTTGTACTTGGAATGGCAGACTGTTGTAGGTCAAAGGTGATGGGGACATGTTTAGACACTCACCAAGACAGTTGTACTTGGAATGGCAGACTGTTGTAGGTCAAAGGTGATGGGGAACTGTTTAGACACTCACCAAGACAGTTGTACTTGGAATGGCAGACTGTTGTAGGTCAAAGGTGATGGGGACATGTTTAGACACTCACCAAGACAGTTGTACTTGGAATGGCAGACTGTTGTAGAGATATGGGAAGGCGATGCGGTACTCAGTGCGCACCGGCTGACGAATGATGATCTTGTTGATATCATTGAACTCGTTCCAGTCCTCATCCCTGGGCAAATAACAAGTAGAGTGCAACATGAAATAACAAGTATAGTGCAACATGAAATAACAAGTATAGTGCAACACATAATAACAAGTAGTGCAACAGGAAATAACAAGTAAAGTAAAAAGTAAAGGTAAGTTCTTATGTAGCACAGTATCCAGTCCTCAGGACTGCTCAAAGCACTTTACACTTTACTCCCTGGCAGACCTGTTTACTCGAACACCATCTCAACTTCTCTGGGAAGCATCCAGTCACGCTGCAATTAATGCGCGAAGACTATTCGTACACAAATATCCACCACTGTAGTAGAGTGCAACATGAAATAACAAGTAGAGTACAACACAAAATATCAAGTAGAGTACAACATAAAATAACAAGTAAAGTGTAACATGAAATAACAACACCGAACAATAAATACAAATGTAATTTTCCACAATCGCATCGAACACCATCTCGATTTCTCTATTCATGATAATCAAACAACTATGAGGCTTATTAATCAATAATTTATAACTTGCAGAATACAATAATTGTTAGTCAAGCAATTGATGGATGAATATGTCATAAATATAAAACATTTTAACACTGACTAGGTGACATTCACACTGAATGAAATGACAGTTGATAACTGCTCAGTGTGTTAGAATTTCAACATGTACACACTGTGGAATCGGCCGAATGCTTACTGTAGTTCCTTGTCCTTGACGAGGGGTTCGAACTTGGGTCCGCCGGGGATGGCAAGGTTAAGGGCTTTGGCCGTGAAGAAGGACTTGAGGTCAAACAGGTAGAAGTAGTTCTCATCCATCAGGTCGGTCAACAGCTGGTTGCCCAGGCGGTACAAGGTCGACATCTGGGGGAGGGTGAGGTGCCACCGCCGGTACGTTGTACCGTTCACCAGTCTGAAGGGCAAAGGTCACCCAGATATCTAATTGCTTTTGCGATTCATGCCGTAAGACATGCATCTTTGTAAAAATTGTAATGACAGTTCTTTATAATTGTAATATGTTACAACACACAGTAATACTAATATAATGTGAATGGTGTAACCATATCCAAAGATATGTGTCATTGGTACAAAGCAAGTTAAAATAATCAAAATGTTGTTTCAATGCAATGATCATAACCTGTAATAACTGCAGCTGTCTTGTGTAATTGATAACAGTCAAAAGTTTAACTAATCAGTCTGTTATCAAATCAATGAGCATAAATTAACCACTTAATTTCAACATAAATTCTCACTCTAATATAGCAGTAATACTTATATCTAGTTTTGTTTAAAAAAACATTATTCTCATCATCTTTATGGATGAGATCATAATAATTTATCAAAACTTAATCTTTGCAACTATAATCAAATTGTTTACACAAAATCTTGAACTATGCATGGTAAATTGCTAATGCAGTAACTCTAAAAAGTGTCACCAAAATAATTACTTTATCTTAAAAAGTTGCATGTGTATGCTCAATAACTCCTCTGGCTTTTGGTTTAGGTTGCATTGAATCTGTGGTACTTGTCTACCTACCACGACGTCTGACAGAAAACAGTGGAATGAACTCATCATGTCACCATGTTAGGTGGATGGCATAAGAAAGTAAGAAAGCACTGAATTTCACTATATAGAATTGCTCCTGTTATATTCACTGCTTATAACTGTCAAACTTCAAAGTTCAGTTTTCTCAGCTTCACTCTAATAACACTTTCACTGACGCCCGCAACAGTGTAAACAGACTTGTCTGCAGCTGAATGACCTACTTTGTATCCTGGAGGGGTCGGTGGTCGTAGAACCACTCCGCCACTGACTTGTCCTCCTCCAGATCCAGCTCCATCTGGATGGGCTCCAGAGGCTCCACATCCAGGATGTTGTCTGCGTAGTCGAGCGGAGGCTCCTCGTCATCAAACGGGGGGAAACGCATGCGCTTGAAGTGACGACGATCTCGCTTCTCTCGTCGCATCATGATCCACATGGAACTGTGGAATAAAACACGCCATCACCATGGAGATGATAGAAAAACAACAGGTTTACGAAAACAACCGGGTGAGAAGAATTGTGAGAGTAAAGAGCATAAACAAGCAAAGAATGGAGGAGCTGAGGGAGGAGGTTGGAGTGAAAGAATGGAGGAGATGAGGGAGGAGATTGGAGTGAAAGAATGGAGGAGGTTGGTGTGACAGAATGGAGGAGCTGAGGGAGGAGGTTGAAGTAAAAAAATGGAAGAGGTTGGTGTGAAAGAATGGAGGAGTTGAGGGAGGAGGTTGGTGTGAAAGAATGGAGGAGCTGAGGGAGGAGGTTGGTGTGAAAGAATGGAGGAGCTGAGGGAGGAGGTTGGAGTGAAAGAATGGAGGAGGTGGGGGAGGAGGTTGGAGTGAAAGAATGGAGGAGCTGAGGGAGGAAGTTGGAGTAAAAAAATGGAAGAGGTTGGTGTGAAAGAATGGAGGAGTTGAGGGAGGAGGTTGGTGAAAGAATGGAAAAGATGAGAGAGGAGGTTTATGTGAGAGAATGGAGGAGCTGAGGGAGGAAGTTGGAGTGAAAGAATGGAGGAGCTGAGGGAGGAGGTTTGTGTGAGAGAATGGAGGAGCCGAGGGAGGAAGTTGGAGTGAAATAATGGAGGAGCTGAGGGAGGAGGCTGGTGTGAAAGAATGGAGGAGCTGAGGGAGGAGGCTGGTGTGAAAGAATGGAGGAGCTGAGGGAGGAGGCTAGTGTGAAAAAGAGTTTCAAGAATAAGCTGGTGAAGAGTTGGTAAAAGAGAACTGGACACATGAAGTGAATGAGAGAAAACGGTTAGTGAAGAAAGACAATGCCCTGAAAGTGGAAGGTAAAAGGAGACGAGAACAACTAAGATTGAGGTAGAAGGATTGTATAAACAGAGATTTGGATGGATTGGCAGTGAAGACGGTTGGTGGAGACAGTAGGGCAAGAACAGTGAGGGGGGAAGAAAAAGAAACAGAAATTGAGGAACAATATTGAGCCCAACCTCACTCCGGATATACAGGGAAGAGAACAACCCATAAATAATGTATGTGTAAAGTGCCCAAGAGCATTTACATTTCAGTGGATTTTGGATAATTTTTCCTACTTTGAATGTAAAAAAAAAAAATCTGAGTGCCCCCTACTAATCCTACCAGGCGATTTTAAACCAGTTCAGTGACCCAGTTACTTACCCCCATTGGGTGATTTAGACTGGCTCAATGACCCAGTTGCTTACCCCCATTGGGCGATGTAGACTGGCTCAATGACCCAGGGGATCTCATTGACGAATGTGATGGCTCCAGTGATGTGGTAGAGCACGTGAACATCTCGGATCTGTTCCCAAGGCATCGGCATGTTCTCCAGGAGTTTCAACACAGCGTGAGGCATGTACTTGAGAGCTCTACCAGTAGACAGTCATACAAACTGTTACAGTGGGCCAAGTAGTAATAGTACTACATGAAGTGATGAATACAGTATCGACATATCCATGCATGTTTTATTTTGTCTCATTAAATGTAGTATCAATAACTAATAAAACAAGCTGTAAATATATTTTATGGATAAATCAACTAGCAATTACACCAGCAAACAATACCTTGACTTTCTTTTGTTTGACGTTATTCATAGTATATTTATCTTTTATATTTGTCAACACAGTTACTGCAAGGTGGTGAATAACTGCCATTAACACAGATTTGATACATACACTCTCGAGAGTCTCGATATGTTCTATTTGCGTACCTATCGTATTCATGAACCACAGGCCTGCATATGCATGCTTGACTACCCACTCACCCGAGGTAAACACGTTTGTCGTGACGGAACTTTCGATTGCTCATGTCGCCATGGTCACGTATGATCTTGCGTACGTGCTCGGGTGGCATGTCTTCCTTCTGAGCGTCTATGAAGCCAAACTTGCGCTTCTCACTGTAACGCTTTGACTGCAGCTGCTGCCATTTACGTGCTGCAAGAACAAGCATTGTTTTAACACTCACGGGTCGGTATTTAATGACACAGCAGACAAGGACATGATTAGCAAACTTAGTCTTTATTCAAGGAACTCAAGGCATTCAATGCGCTCTATCCAAAAGAGTAGTGCCATTGTAATGATTATGAAATCAGATAAGTCTTGTTATGTCACTATTTGTTTACAACTTTACATAAAATAACATCACAATGTGTTCATTAAATAACACTGTACCAAATAACATGTGCAATAATGAAGAAACTACTGTTGATGACATTGGACGTTGAATGACTGATGAACGTTTGTCCTGAAACTAAATAACAACTCACTGCTATGACAGAGTTCCAACATAGTCCCTAAGTTTGAATTAAATTAATTAAAAAAAATCACAAGATGTGTGATATGATTATGAATATAAAATGGTACATTTGTGGTGTGCATCCCCATAATTGTCTCGATTGGCTGGCAGGGCAACACAAATAATTGCAAAGTAAAAATACACAGAAATGACTGTACAAAATTGCAGCTGTACATTTTGTTTAAAGAAAGCAGTTTAAATAATGTTGTAAATACCAGAGTTGTCCAGTATATCTGATCAAGTACAGTTCCAAGTACAAACTTGTCCATTTCAGTCGTAAAGACAAATAACAATATTATTCAGGTGTCAATTTGTACCTTCTTGGACAATACATATACAATATATATAATACTGATTGTAGATATAATCATAAATGGCATCTGATGTAATGCACAACACAGACAAAACAGTGGAAAAGTATTATTTTGAATAATAAATACTCAACTTGGGATTGGCGAGATTGGTTGGAGACGGGATTGGTGGGAGGTGGGAATTGGTATTGGTGGGAGGTGAGATTGGTAGGTGGGATTGGTGGGAGATGTTGTAAATACTAGAGTTGTCCAATATATCTGACCAAGTACAAACTTGTCCATTTCTGTTGTAAAGACAAATACTAATATTATTCAGGTGTCAATCATAAATGGCATCTCATGTAATGCACAACACAGGCAAAACAGTGGAAAAGTATTATTTTGAATTATAAATACTCATCTTGTATACTTGAAATGTACTTGATATTTTGGCAAAGACAACTGACCATGTACACATCATTTCAGGAATTAACAAGTACTAAAAAATGTGACAACAAACATGACTTAAGAGGGGCTTATCAGATTGATCTGGCATGAAAATACTTCTAAAAATGGCAAATAGCACAAATACTAAAGCTGCGTTGTCTAACCATAATCATACAAATGTGGCAACATGGCATACCTTTTTCCTGCAGCTTTTCCTCAGACATATGAGAAACCTCCTTCGGTGGCTGTACTTGCCCGGAAGATTGTGGGGCATGCTGTTGTTGGAACTGCTGTGGAATTATTGGAATCTGTCCCATCAAAATCGGCTGCCCCCCAGGCCCAAACATATATGGGACTGCCATTGCTGGGGCAACAAAACTTCTACTGTTTGCTCAGTGCCTGGAACACAAACGCGATTACTATTAAATCTTATCTAAAATATTCTTATTTGATTTAACTTGGACTGAAAATGTTTTCTGATGGTCAAATGTGTAGCCTATTAGTGTGTGAGTTGGCTACAAGTAATACACACGGTCATTTTAATAAGAGTGAATACCTTCGTTAAATCATCCACAGACCTGATTTTGATTGTGAGATCATGTAACATGCAAAACTGTAAGTAGCTTTATTTTATATGATGTATTATTGTGTACATGTGTATACAGTGATAGACAAACTGTTTGGTGATAACCTTTGAACGGATTACAAAATATTTATTAATTTGTCTGATGAATTCATGAAAACACAATCCGTGTTCGCAAAACACCGCTTTCAAGTGTCTTTGCGTTACAAGTTGCGCTGTACAGCATCATATAATTAACACAAACAGTTTAGCGCATTGATGATGATTACGACATATCACGAGAAAACATTTTTGCATTGATAAATGGCACTGTTCTTGTTGCGAGTTCGTGTCATTCCTCTGAATTGACTTCACACATTTCTTAGCATTATTTGTTATTCCCGATAGAGTCCACCACTGCGTTGTTTGTAGACAGGCGTCCCTGGCGAACTGTTCAGCAACAATGTCGGCGTACTGACGTTATTTCATAAATTAAAAGTCTAAAACTAAGCTAAGAAGCATAAATGTAATGATAGAAATTGTGTAATATTGCCACAAATGAGTATTCAATTATTGCGCAAGTTTTACGGAACTGGTTAATGCTTATGCTGTAGTTATGGCTCGGGGTGTATGCTGCTGCCGGTGATGCACATCATGTTTGCAGCCGTCGTGTCAAAGTCCTCAAAACCGAAATTCTTTCTTTTGCTTGTATGGTAGGCTTCTGATCTGTTTTTCCAATTAAGTTTTTAGCTATACATTTTTGTATAGCAATATTGATTTAGTAGGCCCAAAATGTGCATCAATTTGTGCTGTTACACGCTCTTTTCATGCACGTTGCGCACTAACCCATGGCCACAGCGGCGCATGCAGACTGACACAAACGCTATTTGGGCCAAAAAGGAGGCGTAGAACGCAGTATTGTATGACATCACATACCTGAAAGTATGTTAAATGGTGGAGAGAACACAATGAGATTTAAAATGTAGACAAATATTTAGACCTAGTAATACTACTATAACGGTGACATTGAGGTGTACTTGGTTTCTACACAACTTCTTTAACAAGATTCCCATCCAAAGCTACAGGCTCCAGTTAGCATATTGACTAGGAAGCTTTAGGCATAACAAGAGGCGGATGTCGATAAAACAAATTTTCTGTAAATGCTATGTAAAAAATTGCGAATCTACAAGATTTCCCCTTAAAACGATTCCTTAATATTTGTTTTATTTATAGCCACCACTGCTACGCTGTAATTAATTCTGTGTTATGTATTTTAATGTCATTTTTGAGGAGCTGTGCGAAATGTACTGCTTGGTTTCCGTAAAACAAAGTCGAAAATGCTGCTAATTGCGCTCATTCTTTGCCGCCATTTTTGGGATGATCCCTAACAAATCGAGTATCCCTGCAAAGCTCGACATGTCGTCTCTATGGTGACTTACAGAAGGTAAGGAACACACCCCCTCTAATGCCAGATGTGTAAACAATTCGGATCACGTGGTAGCAACCCAACCACGTAACCCAAGCGGTTTCACGCACTGGTTCAGTGAAGAGATAATTTGAACAATTCTCTATGCACGCAGGCACACTATATATTTTCAAAGCGTCAGTGATGTCACCTGTGTCCCAGATAGTTGTTTGTAACGAAACAACAATGGCGTTCGACTTGGCTTTGATGATGCTCTGTCCAAGCCCAGCCGAGGAAGTTGCCTCTATTATAGGACTGCTTGGTTGGTAGAAGTCCGGAGACCTTGTTGTTGGACCATCTGGTGAACACGAGCCACAACGAGAAACTACTGTGGCTGCACTTGAGCAGGCAGGGTAAGGTACGGGCCTGGGTCTAGCGAACGCGTTACGTGCACCCGAGGCTGTGTGCAAGCGAGGATGTGGCCGGTCTGGAAGCTACACTTGACATACTGGACATTGTCACCGATCTGTTGTCGCTATGTAGTTACATTGTTCTTTTGTTTTAAAATTCTTGTTAACTTTCAAAAATGTATAATTATCACCTCAACGAATAGGGTAAGCTGCAAGCAGTTTTTTTTACGATGGATGTTTCAATTATAAAGCTAATCATACCACGGTGAAACACTTATACAGCCCTATAAATTGCGGCTGAATTGGTCGCATATGCGACTGTTTTTTCTGTTTGGCGACTGACACATTATGCGACGAGTCTGTAATAGCAGATCATGCGTTGTCATTTTCCGTTTCATAAACCATGTGTTGTCGTTTCTCGGAAACAGTGTAAACTATACTGACTTTATTGGCGGCATTTTGAAACAAACATGACTACTCTGCAACGGTATTTTAAAATGTGCAAGGCAAATTGTTACGAAGTGTCATGGCACCCATGGAACCTCGTGCCCCGACGTAAACGGGGGCGCGAGTGGAAGGCGCTAACGTAAACCGTTTCGCGATCGTTGTCTGGCTGTCCGATAAGCGCATGGAAAACATGTTGCTAATTAAATGTAGTTGTCACATCATTAGAACACACATAAGTGCACACATTCCGGTTACGAATGCAAAACTTGAAGGAATAACAACAGCCTAGGTTCCGCTGGCTCAAAGTGATATAGTCCGCGTTTCGTAGTTCTCACAAATTCCTTTGGATGGCATCATAATAGTTAAACAAAACTGTCAGTGAAACAGCATCAGTGATTTAAACATTCATAACTGTTAATATGACTGCTTGTGTAATTTATATTTGTTAACTTATATATTAAGCACTGCTGCATTAGAAACAACCCGTCATTTATGTTATTGTGTGACAGGAATTATTTTATTATCTAAATTGATTATGTACGGTTGTTACTGTGTTGCAAATATTGCACAAATAAATGTTGTTAGAAAAGTTTTAACAGAAAAGAGCTTCTTTTTCACCTTAAATAGGAAATGCATAATTTTACATGGAAAATGCGTAATTTGACACAGTATTTGTCTTTTTCTTAAACAGAATTTTGAATCGGAAAACCAGTATCCCTATACACTCATGTATATTTGCTGTTAATTATTGGTAATTTCAGGGATTCCACATGACTGTTATTGATTTGCCAGGATACTGTGTTATAGTGCATAAAGTTAGTATCCAGCCACATATTCATACATGTTTTAAATTTATTTATATTTCAAACGGACATCTGTGGTTAATTTGGATTAAATTGGTACTGAAAACACAATTGCATGCATACGCACACACAATTATTTGGCTCCTATTTTTTTATTTGGCTCCTAAAAAAATGTAGGTAGGAGCCAGTTGGCGCCTAGATAAAAAAGTTAACTTAGAGGGCTGTTATATATTTATTTTGAGTTATTAATATTATGATACCAACATATGCGCACATAAGGAAACAACATTCCTGTGTTTCAACTTGGAGCTGGATTAATCCTGGCGATTCCTTGATGCATGGATTTTTTATTTCTACCATAGTGGTACTAGTAGGAGAATGATTGCCTTTCATAGCATTGTCTACAGATAACAGTGTTTGTAAACTCAGAGATTCAGAGTCCTACATTGTATGTTGACTCCACCAGGGCTCGACATTAACACTGGCCCGATGCCTTTTTTGAAGCTGTCGGGCTGGTTCGGGCCACCAGTTCTTATATTTTACTGGCCCGGTGGGCCACTGGTTTCCGGTTCTTGAACGCCACCAAGACGAAGCAGCGGTCACGGCACGACCGCATTGGGGATCAGATGCAGTTCGTCAGAATTCTTAGACCTGACACAGTAAACATAACGTAGATACTAATTCTGATCAATAATGAGTCCAAACTCCAACACTTATCATGCGGACGACGGCACGCAAAGCCATCGAATAAATTTTCTAACCACTGGCAGCGCAGGTTTTTATGACGAGACGCCATTTTGTAAAGTCCTGCCGTGTCCCTTGGACACACTTTGTACGGTGGTTGGAAGCTGCCTTGACTTTTGAATTAGGCACGCTTTTTCTTCTCTAAATATATGAAAGGAATACAGCTTAAATCCAAATTTAACTAGTGGCTAAAGTGACGGAAGCCAAATGTAATGCTGTGTCAGAAAGGACAAGGCGAAGGCCACCTATGTTGGGTGGTGCCACCTAGCGAATTAACTGTGGAATAATCCAATGCCTTGAATGACCTGTACATGAAAACAGCGTCAACTCAACTATACTGACTAGCTGGCGTCACACTGGCCACACTTTAGTTAAACTTGGCAAATATGTGCATAATAACATCTAACAATTTTGTTGGTAAACAAAAAAGACTAATAATGCATATTTTTGACGTTAAGACAAAATCCGGGCCAGTAACTTTCACAGGTGGGCCACTAACTTTTCAAATCTACTGGCCCCCTGGGCCAGTGGATTCAAAACCTTAATGTCAAGGCCTATCCACATTGGTTTTTTTAACAAATTAACACAGAGGTAATTTAACTTATATAAGTCAAAACAAATAATCTATGATTTAATAATGTTACATCATATTATAGTCCTGTTGTTTCCATAGTGGTCCACGACGCGCTATGACTTGGTCAGAGCATAATCATCATATTGTGCCATCCTTGTTTTGGTGGCCTTGGTCCCTGCTATCAGCACACTTAACAAAATCCCTGATAGTTTGTCTGAAAATTATTTTTGATTCCATCTGACATGCTATTGCTCTTATCCTCTTCCATACGACTACACACGATAGTTGCTACACCACCTCTCTGGTGCCAAAAGTAATCAGATAATTCTGCAAAGGTAATCTCTTCCACAAACATAATTGTACTATATATTAATTTTACTATTAAATATATTTACTTTTTTGGCAAAACTGTTGTGTCAATTTTTGATTTGTATTTTATTATTGACATTTTCTGAAATATTGTATTACTGAAGTTTAATGACATGCAAAAATCTTTTTTTTAAATCACCAAAAAACATGGCACTGGAGCTTTATTAAAATTATTATTACGTCATGTCATGGGGTATACCGATGTCATGGACCCACTGATAACATTTACTTTCCACTTCACTTAAATTAGGTAAAATCTGCAAAACTGTTGAAAAAATGTTGAAAGCGCCGTAGTCTGATTTAACAATAAATTACTAAATATTTTTACTTTAAGTTTAATCAATAGTATTACTATTATTAGTGGGACAAAACACAACTTCAACAAATCAAGCTATTTTACAAATTAAAAACGATTTAGTCTTAGAGAGGCCTTGCATACTGATGTTTCAGTGTCGTTGTATTACCCACATTTCGCTTTTTTCAGGCGCCGCTTATTATCATTGAACTTTCTGCGCACTCAACGATAAGGTTGTGTGTATAACAAGGCATTAATAATGAACAAAAGTAGCTACAAACTGGCAGAATATCGCTCGACGATGATCGAATTGAGGCCGACTATTCCCGCACGCATTTTATCACATTAACCTCATACCAATAGTCGTCAAGAGGGCAAACATGGAATATAAAATAAACTACAACAATCCCGATAGCATAAGGGTATATTACCTGTTTTTATGTTGCAATATAAGTACAACTTTCAAACCACGCACATCAAAAGAAAGCCATGCCTATCGCAAAGCCAACGCAAAAGTCACGTGTTCAGCTTAGCTGCAGAACGATGCTAGGCGCACGATACAGTGGCGGAAAGAAAATTTATTATACGAGTTGTTAATTATTATCAATGGGCATTTCACGAGAAAATAGTAATTGTTCTCTCAGACGCTGTATGTATATCTGTCCTTCTTTCACTCAGACAAAATCACGTCAATTCTACTGTTTTAGTCGATACAGATTCGGATCAACGTCAACGACCGCGTTGCAAATACACCCCCCAACAAAACATGGTGTGGCTGTTTACGCTATATGAGTTATTTACATTATTGTGCAAGTAGCTGATCTATAAATTAAAATAACTTCATAAAAGAAGACTATTTAAGTATACTGTATTGATGGTCAACACAAAACTTTTTGTATCGATGCAAATGGATTGCATTAACAACAAATCATGTGCGTGGTCAGGTACCCGTTATTACGATTTGGCAAGTAAACACAACCAGACAGTAAACACCGCCACCGTGTGCGAGCCGATGACCAACTTGGCACTGGCAATGGCAATGCAAACAAGTTAGATATATTTTCGGGTCACGGTGCCGACCCCGTGACTTCGCAGTTTCGACGTAAATGGTAAGATCAAATGGTGACTATCGGTGCGAAATGTACACAGTTTGTAACTTTGTGTTACTTCCCAATGGCAAAGTCGACATCTTTGCTTGGCTAGCCTAGGCCTAGCCAGAAGCAACTGCCTGGTACAACAAGACGCGAGTCTATCTACCCTACTAGCTAGCATGACGGAAAGTGACAGATTGGTTTCCAAGGATTTAGGCGCAATAGAAGTTATTTTATTATTATTATTATATTATACATAGGTGTATTACATCTGTAGTATTACAGCACTCGCCGATTTTATAGCAGTCCAGGTTTTTCCTGCCATTTTGGGGCCGAAGGTCCAAGGGATTATTGCCATCACTCTGCGTCCGCCGTTAAGCTGCCGTATCTCAGAAACTGTTCAGCAACTTTTTTTTTCTAATTTTGTATAGACGTATCTTAGGGTACTGCCACTATGCACGAGAAATCTGTATTTGATTGAATCATTCGTAGGGCCCCCAGGCCAAGGGCCCAAAAAGCTGGTAATTTGTCACATTTTACCTATTTTTTCAAAAACTGTTCAGCAACTTTTTTCTAATGCATAGACGTATCTTAGGGTGCTGCCATTATACACAAACAATTTGTATCTGATTGAATCATTCTAAGGGCACCTCAGGGGCCCCCAAAGTGCAAATGTTTTACATTATCTAATGATGTGGTTTTGAGAAGGGGCCAATTTGTACAACAAACAAGTCGGCTCCAATCTTTTCGATCAAGTTCTTTATTTGTGGTCTTACTTCCGGATAAAAAAGAAACCCCAACACTGCTCTGGAGGCTCATTAATGAATCTCACATCATTCATTCCAGGCCTGGCTCCCTCCAAAAATAAATGTCTCCTCCTTGTTGTGCGAAACCTGAGCCAGCCTAGCCCACAGCTGCTGTACCAATGCTTGGTGAAAATACACGTGACAAGTGTCTCTGGAGTTTATCTCATACTGTTCAAGCTGGTTACTCATAGTAATTAATTACCTAAATATAATTATAATCAACACCTTAGCAATTAAATCATGAAAATGTAGTTTCACAAAATAAAGAATGTAACAATATCCGTCATCTACTTAGCATATGGTGCTGCCATATTGTGGCTGGTAGTGACATTAGAATGAAAATTAAGATGTATTCCATCTCTTAATTAGCATGTTACAGCATAACTATGAACATGTGTAGGTGTCCAAACTGCTACCTTACAATCTTCCGGTCTAAATGTCTACCGTCTCGGTAGACACTAATTCTACTCATCGTTTCTTCAGTGATTGTGCAATAGCTGCTTCTGTAGATCTTTTCTCAAGGAAGCAATTAGTGTTTTTGACAGAGAGGTAATTACCCTGTCTATGGAATCTTCCATATCAGTGAATTTACAAACATTGACAGTCTGCACAGCAGCTGAGCTTGGTAGACGATGTAGGTTGGTATGTTTTCCTGCAGTGGTTCGTACCGAATGTCGAATTATTTGTCGCCCATTATCTGCGTTCCCAACTCCTGCTCATCTAACTTCCATCTCAACGGCATCTGGCAGTTGTCTTCTATCCTCATTTTGGTTTAAGGCATCATCTACGACACCTGTGGGCACACCTGGCACAACTCCTTGACGTAGGCTGTCAATTGTTATAACGTCCAGCTCCTCTTCTGAATCCGATGACCCTGGAGTGTTGGAATCAGTAGGTGGTGTAATTGTTTCCTGGTTGTCATTACTTCGCAACTCAGTGTACTCATTGTTGGGCACTGATGCCTTGATCATTTGCTTTCTTCTTCTGCCGTTTCTTTCGTGCATGTACTCCTCGATCAGTATTGCGACGAACTCGCTCTAGTACATGGTTCAGCCTATGACAATGGCTCTCCAACAAATCATCCACTGACCCAGTTCTGGCATATTCCTGTGTCAACCCCAGGAACGATTCAGCAGGCAGTCTTGGATCTCATCCAGACATAACGAAGAATGGCGAATATCCCGTTGAAGCATGTGGTGTGGCATTGTATGCAAATGTCAGCTCTGGCAAGTGTTTCGGCCATCGTCGTTTCTCATCTGCTGATAGGGTTCGGAGTAAGTTGTGCATCATTCTGTTATATCTTTCACATTGAGCATTTCCTTGCGGTCTGTACGGTGTTGTCTTTGTCTTCTTGATGTCGTACATACGGCACAATTCTCTAATCACAGTACCATCAAAGTTGCGACCTTGATCACTGTGAATTCGTCTCGGTACGCCAAACTGGACAAACCAGTTATTTACCAACACGGTGGCAACTGTCTTTGCCTTTTGCTCTTTCGTTGGAATCACTTGTGTGAATTTTGTTAAGATATCTGTGATGACAAGCACATTCTCACGTCCATCTGATGCAGGCTCCAAAACCATAAAGTCAATCGCCAACACATCGAGTGGTGCAGTAGCCACGAGACTACCCATGTGTGTTTGCAGCTTGGGTTGTTTGTCTTTAGCCAGACAACAACGCTCACACTTGTCACACCATCTTTGTACATCACACGTCATCGTTGGCCAATAACAGCGCAACTTTACTATGTGCTAATGTGCGTTCTGAACCTTGATGTCCAGCAGCATCGTGCATTGCGATTAGTACGCTGTTGCATAACTGAGTGGGTAAAACCAGCTGATTGATTTCCACTCCTTCGATCTCGATTGTCCTTGTCAATACTCTGTCATTGAAAGAAAGCTTAGTTTGTTGACCAATGATTTTCCTCGCTGGCTTGCTCAGTGTCATTATCCGTCTTCTTGTTGGTTTGTGGTTTGATTTGAGATATGGCAACACTTGCCTAATATCTTCATCCTGCTCTTGCATGGTTTTCATCTCAGTCTTTGGGATGGTAGATAGCATGATGGCTGTTGCAGTTGTTATCTCATGAACAAACACGTCTCGTGCTGTCGGGTTTTGTGAAGACAGGAAGTCGTTTGTTTCATGAATCTTTGATCTCGGTTGAGAGGATTGTACCACCAACAGTCTTCTGAATTGTAGTAGATATAGCAAATGGTGTAATTTCTCGTTCAGATTCTTCTCTATCACTCGGCGGTCTCCTGCTCAAGGAATCAGCATTCCTATTTGCACGGCCAGATCGGTACTTCAAACTGAAATCGAATGATGCCAGTTGTGAAGCCCACCGCAGCTCTGTGGCTCCAAGCTTGGACGTTTGCAGGTAACTCAACGGGTTGTTGTCTGTGAAGACGAAAAATTTCGACCCGAGTAGATAGTCCCGAAACCTTTCAGTAACAGCCCACTTCAGTGCTAGAAATTCAAGCTTCATGCTACTGTAGTTCTCCATATTTCTCTCTGTTGGTTTGAGGCTTCTACTCGCATAGCAGATCACTCTATGTCCCTCTTCAAAGTCTTGGGAGAGTACAGCTCCCAGTGCTTGGTACGACGTATCCACCTCCACAACAAACGGTCGAGAGAAGTCGGGGTATGCAAGCACTCTACCAGAAGTGAGTTGTTTTTTAGCTGCTCAAATGATTCTTGACAATCTGCAGACCATCGGTTTGCGAAAGGAACAAAAATAGATGCAGAAATGTCAAGAGTCTTCCTTTGTCTGGTATTCTTCTTGCGATGCTTCATCTTTGTACCACCGAGCAAAGCATTAAGCGGAGCTGCAATCTTGGAGAATCCAGGTACCATACGTCTGTAGTACCCAGCAAGTCCCAAGAAACTCCTAAGCTCTGTCTCAGAGGTTGGTGATGGCCAACTGTCTATGGCCTCAGTCTTTTCAAGGTCACATGACACACCATCTTCCGACACAATGTGACCTAGATAGTTTATCTTTCGCTTGAAGAGATGACACTTTGATGGCTTGAGCTTCAAACCTTGCTCTTCTAAGCGTGTCAAAACAACTTCTAGATTGGTGATCATCTCCTCAATGCTCTTTGCATACAGCAAAATGTCGTCGAGGTATATTAGCAGATTCTGGTAGTTGAAATCAGCTAACATGCTTTCCATGAGACGCTGATACATGGCAGGAGCATTGCAAAGACCAAACAGCATTCTCGTGAACTCGAAGAGTCCCCCTGTTCCTACGCGAAAAGCGGTCTTTGGTATGTCGTTTTCTTCCATGGCACATTGCATGTATCCTTGGGCGGCATCCAAGGTGCAGAAATATATGGCTCCTCGGAGTGCTTCCAATGCCTCATCAATTCTTGGCAGGGGGTATGTGTCTTTCTGAGTCCTTAGATTTAAAGGACGGTAGTCGACACACACTCTCAGCTCTCCAGTCTTCTTCCTCACTAGCACTGCCTGAAACGCCCACGGGCTGTTGCTCTTTCGGATAATGCCTTGCCGCATCCAATTTTCTAGATGTTGTCGCATTTCCTGCTGTAGATTGGGCAGCACTCGATGATGTGGAATCCTTGTGGGCGTTTCATCAGTTAGTGGTATCCCATGTTTCACATTGTCAATGTAGCCTAGGTCGTCATCACCGAGACTGAACGCACCCACATGCCTGAGTAGCATGGCATGTAGCAACTTCTTCTGTTCTTCACTGAGGTTGTTCTCCTCTATGTCTAAACTGAATGGAAGTTCAGGTAGATCTTCAGTCTTCGGTGTGATGTCTTCTTGTAGTGGGCTTAACACTACCTTGTCTTCTTCCACCTGATGGATTTGGCAATCGTGCTCCAGTTGACCATCCACTACTGTTACTTTGGTCATCAGTCCGAGTTGCGTTCGTGGGTTTAGCCAAATGTCCTGTTCGGTTTCATTGGCAACACACAGAACAACTCTTCCCTTCTTAAGAATGGACAAGGTATCATGTACCTTGATCCCTTGAGGTAGATGTATTTCAACCCCAACTCGCTCCACCAACACCTCGCCAGACATTTCCTTATTACCAGTATACGGTACTGACGTCACTGTCTGTGCAGGTAGAAGCACAGGCATTTTACCTGCTACCTTGGCTAGACCAACGTGGTATTTTGGAGTTGTTTCCTTTGTTTCAGTTGCGTGCAGAGGCAGTTCGCTAAGCCAACCTGGTCCATCTGGGTGTTTCTGAAATTCCTCAGTTCCCGTTGTATTCAACACATGTTTTGAGATTTGCCGCAACACATTGCATCCTAGAAGGCCAGGAACTGATTCTTTTGCTGCTCGCTGGGCAGGATTTGGAGAATCTCGCACTACGAGCATTCCTACTCCACTGTATCTATTGTCAAGTGCGACAAGATCCGGCTCGAAGTAACCGACATATGGAACGCTGAGCCCATTTGCTGCTGTGAGAGCTAGAACTGTGTCTATCTGGATGAGCCGATATCCCACTGGTTCTAAGAATCGACGATAGATTGATTCTGTCACCATTGATACCCCTGACCAAGAGTCCAATAAACACCTACATTCTACATCTCCAATCCTGATGGTTGCTTCTGGACAATGACCTATTGCCCTGGAGTAAATCCTCTCCGAATCGATGCCATCCAGCAAGCCAAAGTCACCCCCTTCCACCACTTGGCTTTCAGTGATGGAGGGAATCAGTTTCCCACCTGCGTCTTGCTTGAGGGATGTTCCTGCATTTGCGGTCGTCTTCCTCGTTTCTGTTGATTTACTGACTTCTTGGCTGGACACTCCCTGATCATGTGATCAGGTGATCCACAGCCATAACACACCCGTGTACCATTCTCGTTTCTTCCACTGTTGTTACGCTTGGTGTGTTTCTTAGGTGTACAGAGGAGCAAATCAAGTTTCTTCTCAATGGCATCAATCTGTGCCTGCTGCTTTCCCATTTTCTCCTCGAGTGTGCTTGTTGTCGGTGTGCGACTCACCTCATGAACCATGGCGTTCCTTGCTTTCCTGCTGTTGTCATCGCCCAGCCACTTCATTGCTCTGGCTCTGAATGACCAGAATGTCAGCTCTTGTTCGTCCATAATTCAGTCGTCGCAGCTCGCGACGGAAATGGTTGTCGACTACGCCTTCTGTTAATCGCTCTTTCAACTCTTTATTGATGCTTTCGTCTTCCCGGTTGTCTCTTTGAATAATCCGATCGACGACCTTAACCAAAGCTAAAGAATAATCTTCGAAAGACTCTGTCTCTCCCTGGTCCCGCCGATAAAATTCCTTCTTCAGACTTGTTGCCGAGTCCACATAACCATAGGACACCCCTATGGCCTCCAGTAGTCGAGTCATGTCACGATCGCCACGAAACCGAAGTCGCATCTCAGACTTTGCTTCACCAACCAGATGTTGCATTATGAAGTCAACCTGTTCATCTGGCGACATCCTTCTGGCACTTATGCTTGATCTGATGTCCTCCAGCCAGTCTGTGAAATCTACATCACGCTGATCTCGAGGGCGACCATGTAGCTTAGGAAGTTTCTTTTCCCTCGACACATACACTACTCTGTCTACTGCCCCTGCAGATGCCTCTGCTCTAGCAGCTCTCTCCTCTGCCACTGTCGTTGCATGTTCTGCCTGTTGCAGACGCCTGGCCAAAACACGCTGATCTTCTAGCTCTTTTTTCAACGTGTCCAGCTCCTCCCGCGCACAACGCAACTATGCCATGGTAGCTACAGTGAGATTACAACTAGAAGAGAATACATGGTGACAGATTAGTAGTACGTTAACACAAACCAATCATGGCATTCAAATCAATGTGCAACTTATTTAACATTGTTCATCAACTCAACAAGATGGTAGTGAGTTGATCTGACTCGTCCACGTTAATGTTCAAACTGTTCATTGTTGACACTGTTATAGATCATCGATGGTAGTTGTAGTTCTCCTTCGGTCTCGTCCTCCAGCTGTCTCCGTCCGTGCATGTGATGGGGTTTCTCCAGGGCCACAACCCTGCTCGTAGCGCCAAATTGTGACGGGGCCAATTTGTACAACAAACAAGTCGGCTCCAATCTTTTCGATCAAGTTCTTTATTTGTGGTCTTACTTCCGGATAAAAAAGAAACCCCAACACTGCTCTGGAGGCTCATTAATGAATCTCACATCATTCATTCCAGGCCTGGCTCCCTCCAAAAATAAATGTCTCCTTGTTGTGCGAAACCTGAGCCAGCCTAGCCCACAGCTGCTGTACCAATGCTTGGTGAAAATACACGTGACCAGTGTCTCTGGAGTTTATCTCATACTGCTCAAGCTGGTTACTCATAGTAATTAATTACCTAAATATAATTATAATCAACACCTTAGCAATTAAATCATGAAAATGTAGTTTCACAAAATAAAGAATGTAACAATATCCATCATCTACTTAGCATATGGTGCTGCCATATTGTGGCTGGTAGCGACATTAGAATGAAAATTAAGATGTATTCCATCTCTTAATTAGCATGTTACAGCATAACTATGAACATGTGTAGGTGTCCAAACTGCTACCTTGCAACTGTATCTTCAAAACTATTGATTTTCTGTAATTGCAAGTTGTGTTTATTTTGATGTTCATGTAATTATTATAAAGTAGTGTGACTGTTGTGTCTATTGGTTAAAGATATATTGTTACCTGTAGGTGACAAACATAGAAAATTAATATTCTGGACAACTATAGAGTGAAATATCCTACAATTTATTGATATCAAATGCATTTTACTGTTCAGTTTACACTTGCCATGCCTTGTGTAGACATGGTACTATGTAAATCAATTGTATCAATATAGACTAATAATTACAGATTCACAATATAGTTGACATCTGAAACAATCAAATGTCAACCATTAGAAGAGTTGTCATAGTTCCGCTATACACAAGAAATCTGTAGTTGATTGACTCATTCTAGTGTCATCAGCATATAGTAGAACATACATTTTCAAGAAAATGTCTACATCATCATCACCAAGGTTGTTGTAAATTTCACCAGCTGCCATGTCAAGTCCCTTATAATTATGACTAACAGTGTTCAAAATTCAGGTAAATAGCAAATAACAAAGGAGACAAGTTTTCGCCTTGCTGTACCTCTACATCACATGAGAAGAAGGCTGACACAGCCTGGCCCTGTTTTTTTAAGTATTCAGTTGTAACATTTTCAATACCACATGCCTTTTTGTTTCTGAGTTTTTTTATTTGCATTAGTACCTCATTTTGCATGAATGGTCTGTTTATATGTTCGTTTGACTGGGAAATCTTCCTTGGATCAAAAGGTATCTCACTAGCTGCAGTTTCACTTTCAGGTTTTTCACAGAGTTTTTCAAAGTGGTTCATAAACTTATCCAGTGAAATATTTCCACATTTTTAACTGCTGTTACTTACTTTAATAAGTATATCCCAGTATTCTGCAGGTTTGCTATGTTTTAGGTTGCGCAAGTTTTCATGTAACTGTTTATGGTAGCATTTTGATATTTGTTTTATAAAGCATTTATACCGACTAGCCAATTCTCTTAACTCTACATTAGCTTCGTAATTTTTAATTTTCTTTAGTCTACCTTTTGCTCTCAAATAATCTGTCCTCTTAGTTTTATACATAAAGACATAATCTGGCATAACTTGCTAAGTTTTTGTAGCAGCACATTTGTTCTTCCAGTGTATCATTGCAACATAACATACATACCATGTGCCACATTTGAATGTTGTGCATGTAATATTTCCATGTAATCCATCTGCATATATAATATAAAACTTCAACAGCCGTTTTCTTCATTTTCATTTTTTGACCCTTACCATGTTCAATGCTCCATAACTTCGCCAATTTGTTAGCAGTCATAATTTTTGAAACCATGTAAAGCACCCTACCCAACCTTTACAAGAATGTAAGAAAACAATGTTACAATTTTTCCGACTTATCACTCATTTGGTCATCCAGGGTCACATATCGACGTATTAGTTCAAAGGACTTCAGGGCCTCTTGGCCCATTTTTTCTTATCTGTTTCTTTTTCTTTCTTAGGTGTTGTTTCTCCATACAGCCCCTTCTGGGGCTAATCTAGGAGTTGTGCAGTGCACATTGCAAAGGGTGCGTGAAACTGAATTTGACAAATAATTTTAAAAGAAAAATAAAACAAATAATTATATAAAACAAGTGCAATAATTTGTGCAGATTAAAAACACAGTCTCTGTCTATCATCTGGTAAGGTGGGCTGGAGCAACAAGGTGGATGGTACTCAGAGCTTGTTGGAATGGGTGTAGTGTGGGTAGGCTTATTGTTTCTGGGGGGAGTAGATTCCAAGCTCTTATAACTCTAGGATAGAATGAGTATGCATATGTATTTATGCATGCATGTATTTGTATGTGTTTGTTAGGATCGCTGTTTCGTGTACGGGAGCATGGGACTATAAGATGTTGTGGTAGGGTAATGTTCAGGAGGTGGTGTTTTATTTTGTAGAAGAAGGTAAGTTGGTGTTATAATCGTCTTCTTTCTAGAGTCTGCCAACCAAGTTTATTTATGAGGCCGGTTACGCTTGTTGTGCGGCGGTGGTCATTTAAAGTAAATCTAGCTGCGCTTCTTTGGATTTTTTCAAGGGTATCAATGTTATTTTGTGTATAGGGATTCCAGGCTACAGCTCTGTACTCTAGTTTTGGCCTTACTAACATATTGTAGGCTGTTTCCTTAACTTTAGATGTTGCAGGGTGGAGAGAGCGTTTAAGGAGGCCAAGTGTTCTAGCGGATTGAGATGCAGTGGTGTTAACATGCTTTGTCCACGACAGTTTGGAATCTATTGTGATGCCAAGATAGGGGTGTGAATCGACTTGGGAAACTGGTTGGTTTGAGATGGTGTAAGTAAAGTGGCTTGGTTTGCATTTATGGGTAATTCTGAGAAGTTGACACTGGGATATTGAAGTTCATTTGCCACTTGTCTGTCCAGTCGGCTAGTTTGTTTAGGTCTTAGTTTGTTTAGGTCTTAGGTCTGCAGGTGTTTGGATTTCTCTATATAGGATCGAGTCATCGGCGAAGAGTCTGATAGTTGAGTTGATTGAATTGGTGATGTCATTTATGTACAGTAGGAAAAGGACAGGGTCGAGGACTGAGCCTTGGGGTACGCCGGAGATTACATTTGCAGGAGCTGAGTGGGAACCATTTACTGATACAATCTGGGTGCGGTTTGATAGAAATGACTATCTATTGTAGTATATGACCTGTGATACCATAGTAGTTTAATTTATTGAGAAGTTGTTTGTGGGGAACCTTGTCGAAAGCTTTGGAAAAATCAAGGAGGATGACATCTATTTGTTTCTGGTCATTCATAGAGGAAGCCAAGTCATGGACTGCTTCCACAAGCTGTGTGTGGCAAGATAGTCCAGTTCGGAATCCATGCTGGTGATGGAGGATAACGTTGTTAGCACTGAGGTGTTTCCACATGTGGCTAAGAACGATATGCTCCATCACCTTGCACAGAATGCATGTCAGGGAAATTGGTCTATAATTTACAGGATCACTTTTGCTGCCTTTCTTGTATACTGGGATGATAAGAGCTGTGGTCCAGGCTTGTGGGAGTTTGCTAGAGGTGAATGATTGCTGGAATATGTGTTGTATTATTGTGGATATTTCTTTGGCAGTCTCCTTTAATACTTTTGCTGGGATTTCATCTGGTCCTGATGCCTTGTTTGGTGTTAGAGCTTCAAGCTGTTTTATGATGCCATTTATTCCAATATTAAGTGTTTCGATTGAAGGAAATGGTGATGGGCCTTTAGTTGGGATAGGAAGTTGTTCTTTGATGAAAACTGATTTGAAGTGGTCATTTAGTGTGTTTGCTTTGTCAAGATCAGTTGTTTGCATCTTGCCATTTGCTTTTAGTGTTGGGATGCCAAGGTTTTCAGTTTTTGTTTGTTTACAGAAGGACCAGAATCGCTTAGGGTTTGTGGTGAGGTTTTCGCCTATGATGTTATTGATGTAGCTGTTGTAGGATTTGGTTATTTCTTTGTTGACTTCTTTTCTTAGTTTCTTTAAGTGTTCCCAGTGTTTATTTTTCTTTGTTTTCTTAGCATTAGCATGAGTGTTGTCCTGTTTTCTTTTTAGTCATATTATGTTTTTTTGTGATCCAGGGTAAATGCGGTTTTTATTTTGTCATGCGGCTAGGGATAGATTGTTCTATCAGTTGAGTGTAGTTTGGGTAAAAAAAGTTCCAATTTGTATCAATGTCTAGATTATTAGGATTTCGGGCAAAGTATTTTTGAGCAAGAAGGGTACAGTTTGATCTGAGGGTTTCCCAGTTAGCAGACTTAAAGTTGTACACTTTGTGTGGAGGTTTGGTTTTCTTCATTGGGTTCATATTAATGTGAAAGTGAACAGCTTCGTGATCGCTCATGCCTGTCACTGTGTTTACCCTGGAGATAAGGGCGGGGTTTGATGTAAGTACAAGGTCATGGATATTTTCAGAGTCTAGTTGGGTCGGTTCATTTACCATATTTGTTAAACCATATTCACTGACTATTTCAAGTAGTTTGTTGTGTTTTGTTGCAGTGTGTTGGTTTGTTGTACAGAGGTTTTCCCAGTTGATGTCTGGTAGGTTTAGGTCCCCGGCGATTATAACTGATGGAGGAAGTTTGCAACCATGGTAGAGGATACCCAGGGATTCATGTAGGGCTTCCAGGGATGTATGATCATTTGAGGGTCTGTAGTAGGATGCCAAATAGATGGCTTTGTTATGAAAGAAGTGTAGTTTAGTCCAGACTATTTCACATGTAGTATTCAGTTTATCTTGGGGGGTCTGCAATTATTTCATTTCTCAGTGCTATTAGAACACCACCTCCATGAGTGTTGCGGTCTTTTCTGATTGCTTCATAGTTTGTGGGGAGAAAAGAATATGTGGGGATGCTTGAATCAAGTTTGGTTTCCACTAGGAAGAGTATGTCAGGGTTTGTTGAATTTATTGTTGCCTGAAGTTGGGATACTTTGGCTGTACTCTTGACACTGTTGCAATTGATCAGCATGGCTTTAGTTTTGATTTAGTTTTTGCGTTTGCTCGGTCGGGGGTAGATGTATTTGCTGAATTAGGTGCAAATGTAGGGTTTTGGTCATCCATGCTATTTGAGTAGTTACTGCTGTCTGGAAGAGACTGCAGAACTGAGTATTGGTTTGATATGGTTATGTTGCTTGAGAATAGACACCTGGAACAGTTTGGGAGCCCACAGCAAGAGCAAACCATAGGACACTGTTGTGTTTTAATTGTTCATGTTATGTGGTATCATTTATTTGGACACACGAGGTGTGGTACCAGCAGTCACATTCATCACATTGGATGGCATGATGGTGTTCATGTACCTCACGACTGCAGGTGCCACATGGGAAGTCTGGAGTGGAGGTTGACATGGGGGCCAGGGTTTGGATGAAGGTCCCCTGCTTGGACTAGTAGTCCACAAATATACAGTAAGGACAGGCTGTGAGGCTTAGTTGGCATCATCTTGTTTTTCTTTGTAACTGTGAATTTTGGAAAGGATGGCAGCTTTCTTGTCAGCATTGTTGAAGATGTTGGGAGGTCATCCTCACTTGTGGAGTTTTGGTGTAGGTATCTATGCATGTTTGCAGCAACAAAGCACAGGACTATGAGCAGTGTGTACTTCATGTCGAGGCCAGGGAGTGGATTGCGAAATATAATGCCTTTGGATTAGCTAAAGTTGCATTTAAGTAGAATAAAAGTAAAATAAAACTACATTGTTTTAAAACAGTGCAAGAGCAGGATTTGGGCTGGTGCAAACACAAACAGGTAGATGGTAGGGTATGTGAATATTACTATTATTAGTAAGTTTATGTCCTGGGCCGACTCAGGACTCAGGGTATTTTAAAACACAGGGGTACGTGACAGTTGCACACTCGAAGGAGGGCCTGTTAGTAAGTTCAGGAGATAATAAAACAGAGGAGGGGTACTATTTCTTACATAGATGTTTCTAATCTAGAGCTATTTTGATAATGCCTAGTTTACGTGACTGGTATAACTAATATTTAATGACTCAAGGTAATGTACATTTATTCTGTAAGAATGCATCGATTATTTGAGTTGCTGTGGGGACGATTTTGGTTTCGCACTTTCTGCTTATTGTTTATAAATCCGCCAGTTTGTGTTGGTTGTTAGGCAATGTAATTTAGTGAACTATAACTTTGGACTACTTGATCGCAAATGTATTGATATGTACGTATTGTGATGATGCTACTAATGCTTGTATGTAAATTTGGAATGATGACAGTCTTTATAATTTGTGATTTTAACAATAAACGTATGATAATAAAACAAGAATCCACTACACCTGACGCATGTGCACTGACCCCTTTCTTCCTGATCCTATGTATTGCTCACGCCAACGTCGTCTGACTCGTCTTGTTGTCAACTTGAGTCTGATAGCTCGACGTAATGATGAAGATGTTGTAGCTAGTTGTACTTACATGAAGATGAATTTAGTTGTAATTATATAAGCAATAATTGCACAAATAATTCTTACACATGATAACTAATATATAATTATATTTAATGAAAGCCTATAAAAAGTATAATATTTAAGCAGATTGCCACCCACAGCCTATAAACCCCAGAAGGCAGTTAACTGGTCAAGGAAGCTATGAACAACACAACAGCTATTGCATACACTAACCACATGGGTGGGTCACAATCGTGCTAGTGTAATGAGCTGTTGCATACACTAACCACATGGGTGGGTCACAATCGTGGCAGTGTAATGAGCTGTTGCATCCACTAACCACATGGGTGGGTCACAATTGTGGCAGTGTAATGAGCTGTTGCATCCACTAACCACATGGGTGGGTCACAATTGTGGCAGTGTAATGAGCTTTCTAAAGACATTTGGCAATTCTGTATTGTGCGTGACATCTGGTTGACAGCAGCACATTTGCCAGGTCATTTTAAATGTGGTAGCAGATGAAAAGTCACGGATTTTTGATGATAAGACAGAGTGGAAATTGAATGTTCAGCTTTTTCAAAACATAGTGCAGGCATTTGTGAAACCTAACATTGACTTGTTTGCATCTAGACTGCACTATCAGTTGAAGCCTTATGTGTCTTGGATGCCAGATCCAGAAGCTTGCCATGCCGATGCGTTTACACTTGATTGGACTGATCATGTATTTTATGCCTTCCCTCCCTTCAGCATACTCAGCCGAGTTATCCAGAAGATAGAGGCAGAGCAACAGAGATACTGGTAGTGCCCGACTGGCCGACACAGGCATGGTACCCTTTGTTGAATAGACTGTTGATCTCGGAACCAATCAGGCTGAAATGGCAGAACAAATTAGTGACCCTGCCATTCAGGGAGGGACTGCATCCGCTGGGGAAAAAGCTCCAGTTGATGGCCTGTTACTTGTGCGGGAATCACTTTTGAACAGTGGGTTTTCGGAGAAAAGTACAAATATGATTTTATCGTCTTGGCGAGAATCCACGAAGAGGCAGTATTTGGTATATATCCAAAATTGGATAACATTCTGTATGCACAATAACATTGATGTGTTTACGAAAGATGTGTCACACATTCTGAGTTTTTTAAATGTGCTATACGAAGAAGGTTTAACATACAGTGCTATTAATACAGCCAGGAGTGCATTGTCGACATTCCTGGGTGTGACAGATATACATAAGTTAGGATCACATCCATTAATTGTCAGATTCATGAAAGGTATTTCACAGAGTAGACCTGCTTTGGCCAGGTATTGTATTTGGGATGTGAAGGATGTTCTGAACATGTTTAGACAACAGCCTTTAGTGGAATACTTGTCTTTGTATGATTTAACATTATGTACTGTCACACTGTTGGCATTAGTCTCAGCACAGAGAGGACAATCGATTCACATGCTCGACACAAATAACATGCAAGCCTCTAGTGATCAGTACATTTTTCATTTGCATGGACAGTTTAAACAATCAAGAATAGGACATGAGACCTTGATCATTATCTTGCCTGCATTTAAGGATGACACCAGAATTTGTATTGTGCATACATTGTCTGTATACTTAACTAGGACCAAACCGTTGCGTAGCAGCTCTCAGGTACTTGTTAGCACGGTGCGACCACACAAGGCAGTCAGCAAAGACACCATTGCCGGGTGGATAAAGGTGACATTGTGTTTGGCGGGAATTGTTGTGGACATTTTTAAACCGCATAGTACACGAGCAGCAGCTGCATCTGCGGCACACCATCAGGGGGTTAAGGTTACAGATATTTTGAAGGTGGCAGGATGGACAAACGAGAAGACATTCGCAAAGTTTTACAACAAACCTTTGGAAGTAAACGTGGATGCAACCTTCTCAGGAGCAGTGCTGGGATAGACCATTGTAGATAACTGGTGTAGTATATAGGTGGAATCTTTGTACATGTAGTTTAATAAAAAAAATTGTGTTCACCTTGACTACATTGTGCCTTCATTCAAGATCACCCACGCGTCAAAATCTCATGGGAAGCCTGCCTCCAAGGTGATTGGATAAAATTTGAAGGTTAAACGAGAACTTACCTGGAAGTTTGAAGTTTGATCAGAATTTTGTCCAATCACTGGGGGAGGTAGGGTTAACATGCCCACCCTGCAAAACTGAAGGTTTATTTATAAACACCCGCCCAGTGTGGCATATTGGTGGGTGTTCTCAGTTAAAGACTGATTAAGAAAGCTGCGCCTCCATCTATATAGCTTTCGCTTATAATCAAGAATCCAATTTTTACCTGTGACTAAAACCCGTTCTTCCGAGGTATTTGTTAATTTAATTGGGATTTAAACCTATCCACTGCTATAGCATTTACACACTCACGAAAGATAGGAAATTGCCACCATCATTCATGGATGTATCATCAGTGCTTGACACATAGGCTCTGCATACAAGATCCTCTAGTTGTTACCTATTTGGCTTCAGAAAAAATCCACATCTACGGTTATCCTATATACAGCAATGAACATGTTTCTGGAATGTTTTCCAGGTTTACTTTTTCAGTCTCCACTTACCTAACTTTAGAAGTATCACATTTGTGAATGGTGGACTCTCAACATTTAATTTGTTATCCTCAAATGGCAGAATTCCTTCTCTGCACACTTACTGTAGATGTAGGGTTTTGCTTGAGATTGCTGGATCATTTTGCAGTAACATCGCAATTTCGTCCAGGATAAAAACTGCCTTTCTATCATAATATTTATTGCATTTTTTGTGTTAGTTAAGTAGATTAGTATTATGTGTAACTAATCCAATGAACAACAGTGACCTGTCGGATCGTTTCCGATTTGTTTTGGATTTAACTGTCATGATGTCATATACATATGTCATCTAACGTCATGACACATATCTCCCAGATTGGTATCCATTTATTGCTCCTTTTCTGAGAGTATGTCCTTATAATATGTGGCCCAATTTATTTACCTACTTTTGCAAAATTGCTATTCACTGTTTCTTGAGCTGTTGTGGCACAGCCAAATACCATAAACTTATAAAAGTGCAAAGTATGTCATCATAAAATCCGACATAGGAATAAATATGAAGTAGTCAATTACCATTTCAATATATATATAATAGTTCTTATTACCAATGGCGCGTTAAGCAAAATCTACTCCGTGATGTAGATCATGTATGACTCATCGTGACGTAGGTGACACGTCGTGACGTAGATGACACTTCTATGTTGATGACTCAGTATAACACAAGTGATAAGACAAGTATTCGTGGCCATTCTTTTATTATGCTAACATCACGGTGTGCATAAACGGTTTAACTATAAACAACCAAACAGGGTTAAAATCTAACTAGGTTACATGCGTTCAAACCAGGAACAGGTTGCAACAGTAGAGATCATTCAATCAGTACTACACTATCTTAACAACAACAAAAAGAACGAGGTCATGTTATGTTTTTGGAAGATATCATTAAGTGGGTAGACAAGGGATCACCAGTAGATATCATCTACTTAGATTTTCAGAAAGCTTTCGACAAAGTGCCACATCAAATATTACTGCTTAAACTAAAGGCCCATGGCATAGGGAATGGTTTAATTAACCGGATAGAAAAATGGCTAATTGACAGAAGACAATGGGGAGATTTCAAACTGGAAATCAGTTTTGAGTGGGGTACCACATGGATCAGTACTGGGACCTATATTATTCTTAATATATATCAACGATTTGGACGATAATATAACAAGCAAGGTGTTGAAATTTGCGGATGATACAAAATTGCATAGAAGGATTAAACGTGATGGAGATAGATAACATTTACAACATGATCTTGACAGGTTGATAAAATGGTCTGAAAAATGGCAAATGTTGTTCAATTTTGGGAAATGTAAATGCCTCCACGCAGGATGTGGGAACGAAGATGTACAATATACAATAGGGGTTCTGTACTAAGTACTACTGTAAAAAAAGGACTTAGGGTTAACCATTAGTGTTGATAAGAAGGAGTGGTGTGGTATTGCCACTTCAAAGGGAAATCAAATCCTTGGATTAATTAGGCGAAATATAAGTATAAGAAGGAAAAACAGCTAATAGTACCACTGTACAAAACAGTAGTTAGGCCTCATTTAGAATATTGTATACAAGCGTGGAGGCCATATCGCAGGAAGGACATAGATATGCTAGAAAGAGTACAGAGGAGAGCAACTAAAATGATACAAAAACTGAGGGATCTTAGTTACGAAATATGCCTAAAAGAATGTGGTTTAACAATACTAGAGACCAGGAGATTGAGAGGAGATCAGATAGAAGTTTTTAAAATATTGAATGGTTATGAAAATATTGATAGAAATATTTTGTTTTCAGTTAAGAAAGATAGAAGGACCAGAGGACATGAAATTACATTAGTAAAGGAGCAATGTAGATTAGATATAAGAAAGTTCTCATTCTCACAAAGGACTGTAAATGAATGGAACAGATTATTTCCTGATTGTGTTGGTGCTAGTAGCATGAATATGTTTAAAAATAAAATCGACACATACCTTATAAGGGCAGGATACACGTAGATAAAAAGGTATTGGACTCTCGATAAGCCCAAAGGCTTCCTTGTCCACCTGCCATCTAGAGTTAATTTTCTGGATGGCAATCTTGTTAAATCAAAGTACAAAATGGAGTATACAATATGTTATTCTTGTAGTTACTGGGTTCTTATTAATATGGTTTACGTGTCATTCTTGCCTCATTGTACCTTGTTCATATTATCATTCTACATCGTTTGTGATACAGAAAAGCCACATAATGATTATCAAATAGTGTCTTTTGTGGCACTTTTGGAGCTCAAGTGGGGCTACAAATTGTACAACACTCGGCTTCGCTTTGATTGATTGATGTTATATATGAATAAATGCCCTCGATCTGGCAAGTATAATATTATAATTACCCAAAAGGAGTACAACATTATTTATCATGTAAACAGTCATTAATCACTTGAACTATAAAGCTCTAGTCGTGTGCAGATAGCACTCCAGTAGGTTTAGTCAATCTCGACATGCCGATGGGTGACTGTGGAATCAACGATATCACGGCATCATTGTCATACCAGATGACATCATCGCGTGTGGGCCAGAAAAACCTGTCGTTGCCAATGCGGCTCATAGACTTAACTTCCATGGATTCGTCGTCATAATCCACAATAATTCCTGGGTATCAACTGCTTTGAACATTTCAAAATCTCACTGCACGGCAAATGTATAACATTGCATACTTTCATGGGGTGATTATTACGAATAGTTGCCTAAGCATTTATTCCATAATGTGATATATGTTATTGAGCAAATAAAGGTAATGCATTGTATAAACATGTTAAATTTACTTGGTGAATTTTCATGATGCATGGAATGAGAGCCCTATACAAACATGTTGCTTTGAGTAGATCTTTTCCTTCGGAAACTAGTTGATCAGCTTGCTGTTTTATTGCACCTCCAAGGCCATCAGCAGCACCTTTTCTGCACCTTTCAAGAAAGTTCTATATAATGTGTTTGAAGCCGATCTTTGCTCATCGAGGTCAAGTGGAAGTTCATCTTGTTGCGGTATTGTGTTGTGGGTCCATCACTGATGAAGTGCACTGTGGTGACACTGGGAGAAGTGGTGCATATGTCGCCCAGTACTGGGTGGAGATGAGCCCATATAGCCGACGGGGCATGGCGAGTGGATTCTGAAATAGAACAGAATGGTATTGCTTTGTTGGCTGGGTAGTAGATTGATGTGTGCAATGATGCCTGCTAGTGCGATCCGCTGAAGTGGATGCTTTGGACCGCAGTAGCATATTTGCAGCCATAGTTTTTTAGAGAAGTCCATGTGTATGATCACTTCATCTTCCTAGATGTCCGTGTAGAGTGATGCACTGGTGGCTGATGTTGAATACATGAGTTATAAAGTGTGGTTTCTAGGTCAGTTTCACATTTCTTGTAGAGATCGCGGCTGTGTATTTGTTTCCTTTAGTGTCACCTTCACATGCTTGGTCCATTCTTCTTCGACACTTGTCTTGACTGACTCCTTCTCTCGGGTTACCCATTGGTCATAGCTGATCTCTTTTTAATTTTTAGTCCTTTGGCCAAAGGTCCAAGGGACTATTGCCATCACTCTGCATCTGCCGTCCTCCGTCCGCCGTCCGCCGTTAACTGCCGTATCTCAGAAACCGTTCAGCAACTTTTTCTCTAATTTTGCATAGACATATCTTGGGGCACTGCCACTATGCACGAGAAATCTGTATTTGATTGAATCATATTAAGGGCTCCCTAGGGCCTCCAAGGACCCCAAAACTGGTAAAAATGTAACATTTGGCCTATTTTTTTCAAAAACAGTTCAGCAACTTTTTTTCTAATTTTGCATAGATGTATCTTAGGGTGCTGCCACTATATACAAGAAATCTGTATTTGATTGAATCATTCTAAGGGCATCTAAGGGGCCCCCAAAGTGCAAAAGGTTTACATTATCTAGTGATGTGGTTTTGAGAAGGGCCTTTGAGACCACCCCCAACAGTAGATGTTGTGTAATGTGCCACAAAGTCAAAAGCTGTGACTAATCTCTACAGCCTAGGCCATTGAGACCTTGACTAATCTTTAATTGGTCACAGCACCCAGGCAGAGTAGACACACTTGACCCCTGTTAGACTGAACAGTTGCCTAACACTTTTAAACTGTATCTTCAAAACTATTGATTTTCTATAATTGCAAGTTGTGTTTATTTTGATGTTCATTTAATTATTATAAAATGGTGTGACTGTGGTGTCTATTGGTTAAATATGTATTGTCTGTAGAAACCTGTAGGTGACAAACATAAAATTTATATTCTGTCACCTGTAGGTGACAAACATAAAAAATTAATATTCTGGACAACTGTAGAGTGAAATATCCTACATTTTATTTATATCAAATGCATTCTACTGTTCTGTTTACGCTTGCCATGCCTTGTGTAGACATGGTACTGTGTAAATCAATTGTATCAATATAGACTAATAATTACAGATTCACAATAGAGGTGAATGATTGCTGGAATATGTGTTGTATTATTGTGGATATTTCTTTGGCAGTCTCCTTTAATACTTTTGCTGGGATTTCATCTGGTCCTGATGCCTTGTTTGGTGTTAGAGCTTCAAGCTGTTTTATGATGCCATTTATTCCAATATTAAGTGTTTCGATTGAAGGAAATGGTGATGGGCCTTTAGTTGGGATAGGAAGTTGTTCTTTGATGAAAACTGATTTGAAGTGGTCATTTAGTGTGTTTGCTTTGTCAAGATCAGTTGTTTGCATCTTGCCATTTGCTTTTAGTGTTGGGATGCCAAGGTTTTCAGTTTTTGTTTGTTTACAGAAGGACCAGAATCGCTTAGGGTTTGTGGTGAGGTTTTCGCCTATGATGTTATTGATGTAGCTGTTGTAGGATTTGGTTATTTCTTTGTTGACTTCTTTTCTTAGTTTCTTTAAGTGTTCCCAGTGTTTATTTTTCTTTGTTTTCTTAGCATTAGCATGAGTGTTGTCCTGTTTTCTTTTTAGTCATATTATGTTTTTTTGTGATCCAGGGTAAATGCGGTTTTTATTTTGTCATGCGGCTAGGGATAGATTGTTCTATCAGTTGAGTGTAGTTTGGGTAAAAAAAGTTCCAATTTGTATCAATGTCTAGATTATTAGGATTTCGGGCAAAGTATTTTTGAGCAAGAAGGGTACAGTTTGATCTGAGGGTTTCCCAGTTAGCAGACTTAAAGTTGTACACTTTGTGTGGAGGTTTGGTTTTCTTCATTGGGTTCATATTAATGTGAAAGTGAACAGCTTCGTGATCGCTCATGCCTGTCACTGTGTTTACCCTGGAGATAAGGGCGGGGTTTGATGTAAGTACAAGGTCATGGATATTTTCAGAGTCTAGTTGGGTCGGTTCATTTACCATATTTGTTAAACCATATTCACTGACTATTTCAAGTAGTTTGTTGTGTTTTGTTGCAGTGTGTTGGTTTGTTGTACAGAGGTTTTCCCAGTTGATGTCTGGTAGGTTTAGGTCCCCGGCGATTATAACTGATGGAGGAAGTTTGCAACCATGGTAGAGGATACCCAGGGATTCATGTAGGGCTTCCAGGGATGTATGATCATTTGAGGGTCTGTAGTAGGATGCCAAATAGATGGCTTTGTTATGAAAGAAGTGTAGTTTAGTCCAGACTATTTCACATGTAGTATTCAGTTTATCTTGGGGGGTCTGCAATTATTTCATTTCTCAGTGCTATTAGAACACCACCTCCATGAGTGTTGCGGTCTTTTCTGATTGCTTCATAGTTTGTGGGGAGAAAAGAATATGTGGGGATGCTTGAATCAAGTTTGGTTTCCACTAGGAAGAGTATGTCAGGGTTTGTTGAATTTATTGTTGCCTGAAGTTGGGATACTTTGGCTGTACTCTTGACACTGTTGCAATTGATCAGCATGGCTTTAGTTTTGATTTAGTTTTTGCGTTTGCTCGGTCGGGGGTAGATGTATTTGCTGAATTAGGTGCAAATGTAGGGTTTTGGTCATCCATGCTATTTGAGTAGTTACTGCTGTCTGGAAGAGACTGCAGAACTGAGTATTGGTTTGATATGGTTATGTTGCTTGAGAATAGACACCTGGAACAGTTTGGGAGCCCACAGCAAGAGCAAACCATAGGACACTGTTGTGTTTTAATTGTTCATGTTATGTGGTATCATTTATTTGGACACACGAGGTGTGGTACCAGCAGTCACATTCATCACATTGGATGGCATGATGGTGTTCATGTACCTCACGACTGCAGGTGCCACATGGGAAGTCTGGAGTGGAGGTTGACATGGGGGCCAGGGTTTGGATGAAGGTCCCCTGCTTGGACTAGTAGTCCACAAATATACAGTAAGGACAGGCTGTGAGGCTTAGTTGGCATCATCTTGTTTTTCTTTGTAACTGTGAATTTTGGAAAGGATGGCAGCTTTCTTGTCAGCATTGTTGAAGATGTTGGGAGGTCATCCTCACTTGTGGAGTTTTGGTGTAGGTATCTATGCATGTTTGCAGCAACAAAGCACAGGACTATGAGCAGTGTGTACTTCATGTCGAGGCCAGGGAGTGGATTGCGAAATATAATGCCTTTGGATTAGCTAAAGTTGCATTTAAGTAGAATAAAAGTAAAATAAAACTACATTGTTTTAAAACAGTGCAAGAGCAGGATTTGGGCTGGTGCAAACACAAACAGGTAGATGGTAGGGTATGTGAATATTACTATTATTAGTAAGTTTATGTCCTGGGCCGACTCAGGACTCAGGGTATTTTAAAACACAGGGGTACGTGACAGTTGCACACTCGAAGGAGGGCCTGTTAGTAAGTTCAGGAGATAATAAAACAGAGGAGGGGTACTATTTCTTACATAGATGTTTCTAATCTAGAGCTATTTTGATAATGCCTAGTTTACGTGACTGGTATAACTAATATTTAATGACTCAAGGTAATGTACATTTATTCTGTAAGAATGCATCGATTATTTGAGTTGCTGTGGGGACGATTTTGGTTTCGCACTTTCTGCTTATTGTTTATAAATCCGCCAGTTTGTGTTGGTTGTTAGGCAATGTAATTTAGTGAACTATAACTTTGGACTACTTGATCGCAAATGTATTGATATGTACGTATTGTGATGATGCTACTAATGCTTGTATGTAAATTTGGAATGATGACAGTCTTTATAATTTGTGATTTTAACAATAAACGTATGATAATAAAACAAGAATCCACTACACCTGACGCATGTGCACTGACCCCTTTCTTCCTGATCCTATGTATTGCTCACGCCAACGTCGTCTGACTCGTCTTGTTGTCAACTTGAGTCTGATAGCTCGACGTAATGATGAAGATGTTGTAGCTAGTTGTACTTACATGAAGATGAATTTAGTTGTAATTATATAAGCAATAATTGCACAAATAATTCTTACACATGATAACTAATATATAATTATATTTAATGAAAGCCTATAAAAAGTATAATATTTAAGCAGATTGCCACCCACAGCCTATAAACCCCAGAAGGCAGTTAACTGGTCAAGGAAGCTATGAACAACACAACAGCTATTGCATACACTAACCACATGGGTGGGTCACAATCGTGCTAGTGTAATGAGCTGTTGCATACACTAACCACATGGGTGGGTCACAATCGTGGCAGTGTAATGAGCTGTTGCATCCACTAACCACATGGGTGGGTCACAATTGTGGCAGTGTAATGAGCTGTTGCATCCACTAACCACATGGGTGGGTCACAATTGTGGCAGTGTAATGAGCTTTCTAAAGACATTTGGCAATTCTGTATTGTGCGTGACATCTGGTTGACAGCAGCACATTTGCCAGGTCATTTTAAATGTGGTAGCAGATGAAAAGTCACGGATTTTTGATGATAAGACAGAGTGGAAATTGAATGTTCAGCTTTTTCAAAACATAGTGCAGGCATTTGTGAAACCTAACATTGACTTGTTTGCATCTAGACTGCACTATCAGTTGAAGCCTTATGTGTCTTGGATGCCAGATCCAGAAGCTTGCCATGCCGATGCGTTTACACTTGATTGGACTGATCATGTATTTTATGCCTTCCCTCCCTTCAGCATACTCAGCCGAGTTATCCAGAAGATAGAGGCAGAGCAACAGAGATACTGGTAGTGCCCGACTGGCCGACACAGGCATGGTACCCTTTGTTGAATAGACTGTTGATCTCGGAACCAATCAGGCTGAAATGGCAGAACAAATTAGTGACCCTGCCATTCAGGGAGGGACTGCATCCGCTGGGGAAAAAGCTCCAGTTGATGGCCTGTTACTTGTGCGGGAATCACTTTTGAACAGTGGGTTTTCGGAGAAAAGTACAAATATGATTTTATCGTCTTGGCGAGAATCCACGAAGAGGCAGTATTTGGTATATATCCAAAATTGGATAACATTCTGTATGCACAATAACATTGATGTGTTTACGAAAGATGTGTCACACATTCTGAGTTTTTTAAATGTGCTATACGAAGAAGGTTTAACATACAGTGCTATTAATACAGCCAGGAGTGCATTGTCGACATTCCTGGGTGTGACAGATATACATAAGTTAGGATCACATCCATTAATTGTCAGATTCATGAAAGGTATTTCACAGAGTAGACCTGCTTTGGCCAGGTATTGTATTTGGGATGTGAAGGATGTTCTGAACATGTTTAGACAACAGCCTTTAGTGGAATACTTGTCTTTGTATGATTTAACATTATGTACTGTCACACTGTTGGCATTAGTCTCAGCACAGAGAGGACAATCGATTCACATGCTCGACACAAATAACATGCAAGCCTCTAGTGATCAGTACATTTTTCATTTGCATGGACAGTTTAAACAATCAAGAATAGGACATGAGACCTTGATCATTATCTTGCCTGCATTTAAGGATGACACCAGAATTTGTATTGTGCATACATTGTCTGTATACTTAACTAGGACCAAACCGTTGCGTAGCAGCTCTCAGGTACTTGTTAGCACGGTGCGACCACACAAGGCAGTCAGCAAAGACACCATTGCCGGGTGGATAAAGGTGACATTGTGTTTGGCGGGAATTGTTGTGGACATTTTTAAACCGCATAGTACACGAGCAGCAGCTGCATCTGCGGCACACCATCAGGGGGTTAAGGTTACAGATATTTTGAAGGTGGCAGGATGGACAAACGAGAAGACATTCGCAAAGTTTTACAACAAACCTTTGGAAGTAAACGTGGATGCAACCTTCTCAGGAGCAGTGCTGGGATAGACCATTGTAGATAACTGGTGTAGTATATAGGTGGAATCTTTGTACATGTAGTTTAATAAAAAAAATTGTGTTCACCTTGACTACATTGTGCCTTCATTCAAGATCACCCACGCGTCAAAATCTCATGGGAAGCCTGCCTCCAAGGTGATTGGATAAAATTTGAAGGTTAAACGAGAACTTACCTGGAAGTTTGAAGTTTGATCAGAATTTTGTCCAATCACTGGGGGAGGTAGGGTTAACATGCCCACCCTGCAAAACTGAAGGTTTATTTATAAACACCCGCCCAGTGTGGCATATTGGTGGGTGTTCTCAGTTAAAGACTGATTAAGAAAGCTGCGCCTCCATCTATATAGCTTTCGCTTATAATCAAGAATCCAATTTTTACCTGTGACTAAAACCCGTTCTTCCGAGGTATTTGTTAATTTAATTGGGATTTAAACCTATCCACTGCTATAGCATTTACACACTCACGAAAGATAGGAAATTGCCACCATCATTCATGGATGTATCATCAGTGCTTGACACATAGGCTCTGCATACAAGATCCTCTAGTTGTTACCTATTTGGCTTCAGAAAAAATCCACATCTACGGTTATCCTATATACAGCAATGAACATGTTTCTGGAATGTTTTCCAGGTTTACTTTTTCAGTCTCCACTTACCTAACTTTAGAAGTATCACATTTGTGAATGGTGGACTCTCAACATTTAATTTGTTATCCTCAAATGGCAGAATTCCTTCTCTGCACACTTACTGTAGATGTAGGGTTTTGCTTGAGATTGCTGGATCATTTTGCAGTAACATCGCAATTTCGTCCAGGATAAAAACTGCCTTTCTATCATAATATTTATTGCATTTTTTGTGTTAGTTAAGTAGATTAGTATTATGTGTAACTAATCCAATGAACAACAGTGACCTGTCGGATCGTTTCCGATTTGTTTTGGATTTAACTGTCATGATGTCATATACATATGTCATCTAACGTCATGACACATATCTCCCAGATTGGTATCCATTTATTGCTCCTTTTCTGAGAGTATGTCCTTATAATATGTGGCCCAATTTATTTACCTACTTTTGCAAAATTGCTATTCACTGTTTCTTGAGCTGTTGTGGCACAGCCAAATACCATAAACTTATAAAAGTGCAAAGTATGTCATCATAAAATCCGACATAGGAATAAATATGAAGTAGTCAATTACCATTTCAATATATATATAATAGTTCTTATTACCAATGGCGCGTTAAGCAAAATCTACTCCGTGATGTAGATCATGTATGACTCATCGTGACGTAGGTGACACGTCGTGACGTAGATGACACTTCTATGTTGATGACTCAGTATAACACAAGTGATAAGACAAGTATTCGTGGCCATTCTTTTATTATGCTAACATCACGGTGTGCATAAACGGTTTAACTATAAACAACCAAACAGGGTTAAAATCTAACTAGGTTACATGCGTTCAAACCAGGAACAGGTTGCAACAGTAGAGATCATTCAATCAGTACTACACTATCTTAACAACAACAAAAAGAACGAGGTCATGTTATGTTTTTGGAAGATATCATTAAGTGGGTAGACAAGGGATCACCAGTAGATATCATCTACTTAGATTTTCAGAAAGCTTTCGACAAAGTGCCACATCAAATATTACTGCTTAAACTAAAGGCCCATGGCATAGGGAATGGTTTAATTAACCGGATAGAAAAATGGCTAATTGACAGAAGACAATGGGGAGATTTCAAACTGGAAATCAGTTTTGAGTGGGGTACCACATGGATCAGTACTGGGACCTATATTATTCTTAATATATATCAACGATTTGGACGATAATATAACAAGCAAGGTGTTGAAATTTGCGGATGATACAAAATTGCATAGAAGGATTAAACGTGATGGAGATAGATAACATTTACAACATGATCTTGACAGGTTGATAAAATGGTCTGAAAAATGGCAAATGTTGTTCAATTTTGGGAAATGTAAATGCCTCCACGCAGGATGTGGGAACGAAGATGTACAATATACAATAGGGGTTCTGTACTAAGTACTACTGTAAAAAAAGGACTTAGGGTTAACCATTAGTGTTGATAAGAAGGAGTGGTGTGGTATTGCCACTTCAAAGGGAAATCAAATCCTTGGATTAATTAGGCGAAATATAAGTATAAGAAGGAAAAACAGCTAATAGTACCACTGTACAAAACAGTAGTTAGGCCTCATTTAGAATATTGTATACAAGCGTGGAGGCCATATCGCAGGAAGGACATAGATATGCTAGAAAGAGTACAGAGGAGAGCAACTAAAATGATACAAAAACTGAGGGATCTTAGTTACGAAATATGCCTAAAAGAATGTGGTTTAACAATACTAGAGACCAGGAGATTGAGAGGAGATCAGATAGAAGTTTTTAAAATATTGAATGGTTATGAAAATATTGATAGAAATATTTTGTTTTCAGTTAAGAAAGATAGAAGGACCAGAGGACATGAAATTACATTAGTAAAGGAGCAATGTAGATTAGATATAAGAAAGTTCTCATTCTCACAAAGGACTGTAAATGAATGGAACAGATTATTTCCTGATTGTGTTGGTGCTAGTAGCATGAATATGTTTAAAAATAAAATCGACACATACCTTATAAGGGCAGGATACACGTAGATAAAAAGGTATTGGACTCTCGATAAGCCCAAAGGCTTCCTTGTCCACCTGCCATCTAGAGTTAATTTTCTGGATGGCAATCTTGTTAAATCAAAGTACAAAATGGAGTATACAATATGTTATTCTTGTAGTTACTGGGTTCTTATTAATATGGTTTACGTGTCATTCTTGCCTCATTGTACCTTGTTCATATTATCATTCTACATCGTTTGTGATACAGAAAAGCCACATAATGATTATCAAATAGTGTCTTTTGTGGCACTTTTGGAGCTCAAGTGGGGCTACAAATTGTACAACACTCGGCTTCGCTTTGATTGATTGATGTTATATATGAATAAATGCCCTCGATCTGGCAAGTATAATATTATAATTACCCAAAAGGAGTACAACATTATTTATCATGTAAACAGTCATTAATCACTTGAACTATAAAGCTCTAGTCGTGTGCAGATAGCACTCCAGTAGGTTTAGTCAATCTCGACATGCCGATGGGTGACTGTGGAATCAACGATATCACGGCATCATTGTCATACCAGATGACATCATCGCGTGTGGGCCAGAAAAACCTGTCGTTGCCAATGCGGCTCATAGACTTAACTTCCATGGATTCGTCGTCATAATCCACAATAATTCCTGGGTATCAACTGCTTTGAACATTTCAAAATCTCACTGCACGGCAAATGTATAACATTGCATACTTTCATGGGGTGATTATTACGAATAGTTGCCTAAGCATTTATTCCATAATGTGATATATGTTATTGAGCAAATAAAGGTAATGCATTGTATAAACATGTTAAATTTACTTGGTGAATTTTCATGATGCATGGAATGAGAGCCCTATACAAACATGTTGCTTTGAGTAGATCTTTTCCTTCGGAAACTAGTTGATCAGCTTGCTGTTTTATTGCACCTCCAAGGCCATCAGCAGCACCTTTTCTGCACCTTTCAAGAAAGTTCTATATAATGTGTTTGAAGCCGATCTTTGCTCATCGAGGTCAAGTGGAAGTTCATCTTGTTGCGGTATTGTGTTGTGGGTCCATCACTGATGAAGTGCACTGTGGTGACACTGGGAGAAGTGGTGCATATGTCGCCCAGTACTGGGTGGAGATGAGCCCATATAGCCGACGGGGCATGGCGAGTGGATTCTGAAATAGAACAGAATGGTATTGCTTTGTTGGCTGGGTAGTAGATTGATGTGTGCAATGATGCCTGCTAGTGCGATCCGCTGAAGTGGATGCTTTGGACCGCAGTAGCATATTTGCAGCCATAGTTTTTTAGAGAAGTCCATGTGTATGATCACTTCATCTTCCTAGATGTCCGTGTAGAGTGATGCACTGGTGGCTGATGTTGAATACATGAGTTATAAAGTGTGGTTTCTAGGTCAGTTTCACATTTCTTGTAGAGATCGCGGCTGTGTATTTGTTTCCTTTAGTGTCACCTTCACATGCTTGGTCCATTCTTCTTCGACACTTGTCTTGACTGACTCCTTCTCTCGGGTTACCCATTGGTCATAGCTGATCTCTTTTTAATTTTTAGTCCTTTGGCCAAAGGTCCAAGGGACTATTGCCATCACTCTGCATCTGCCGTCCTCCGTCCGCCGTCCGCCGTTAACTGCCGTATCTCAGAAACCGTTCAGCAACTTTTTCTCTAATTTTGCATAGACATATCTTGGGGCACTGCCACTATGCACGAGAAATCTGTATTTGATTGAATCATATTAAGGGCTCCCTAGGGCCTCCAAGGACCCCAAAACTGGTAAAAATGTAACATTTGGCCTATTTTTTTCAAAAACAGTTCAGCAACTTTTTTTCTAATTTTGCATAGATGTATCTTAGGGTGCTGCCACTATATACAAGAAATCTGTATTTGATTGAATCATTCTAAGGGCATCTAAGGGGCCCCCAAAGTGCAAAAGGTTTACATTATCTAGTGATGTGGTTTTGAGAAGGGCCTTTGAGACCACCCCCAACAGTAGATGTTGTGTAATGTGCCACAAAGTCAAAAGCTGTGACTAATCTCTACAGCCTAGGCCATTGAGACCTTGACTAATCTTTAATTGGTCACAGCACCCAGGCAGAGTAGACACACTTGACCCCTGTTAGACTGAACAGTTGCCTAACACTTTTAAACTGTATCTTCAAAACTATTGATTTTCTATAATTGCAAGTTGTGTTTATTTTGATGTTCATTTAATTATTATAAAATGGTGTGACTGTGGTGTCTATTGGTTAAATATGTATTGTCTGTAGAAACCTGTAGGTGACAAACATAAAATTTATATTCTGTCACCTGTAGGTGACAAACATAAAAAATTAATATTCTGGACAACTGTAGAGTGAAATATCCTACATTTTATTTATATCAAATGCATTCTACTGTTCTGTTTACGCTTGCCATGCCTTGTGTAGACATGGTACTGTGTAAATCAATTGTATCAATATAGACTAATAATTACAGATTCACAATATAGTTGACACCTGAAACAACCAAATGTCAACCATTAGAAGAATTGACATAGTTCCGGTATACACTATATATGTAAATTTAACCAGCTGCCATGTCAAGTCCGTTATAATTGTGACTAACAGTGTTCAAAATTATTCAGGTAAATAGCAAATAACAAAGGACACAAGTTTTCTCCTTGCCATACCTCTACACATGAGAAGAAGGCTGACACAGCCTGGCCCTCATTTATACATGATTTAGCATTTTTGTACATGTTGTATACAACTGTCAACACAATACCATTAATACCGCATGAAATTATCTTAGACCACAGGGAGGACCGGTCTACTAAATCAAATGCTTTCTTATAATCGATGAAGGCACAATAAAGCCTTTTGAGTCAAGACAAATACAATACAACCAATACCCCTATCTAAACACTGCCTGTTCTTCACCTATTACATTCGCTTTGTTTATATGGTCAGTCTGGTGTTCTGAACAATCACTAAGGATTAATGAACACTTGTGCAGAATGTCACCCACTTGGCAGGTTTAATTGATCTACTCAGCAATGAGGACACTGTTTAGGCCTCACTCTGGACACTGTCACTCACAGTGTTGTGTATTGTCTTAGTTGGTGCATTGAGCTAATCTACTTGACCATGAATCAGTGGTGGCTCTGGTAGTGTATTACACCCTGCTGTGGAGCTAAGATTCTCTGCCTGCTATTGTTTGATGGATGCTGTGACTAATCTGTAATTGGTCACTGGACAGTTGCCTGTAGGTTTTAAACTGTATCAAACAGTGAGTCTACCTTTTGCTCTCAGATAATCTGTCCTCTTAGTTTTACACATGAAGACATAATCTGGCATAACTTGATAAGTCTTTGTAGCAGCACATTTGTACTTCCAGTGATCCTTACAACATAACATACATATTACATACTGTGTGCCACATTTGAATGTTGTGCATGTAATATTTCCATGCAATCCATTTGCGTATATAATGTAAAACTTCAACAGCCGTTTTCTTCATTTTCACTTTTTGATCTCTACCATGTTCAATGCTCCATAACTTTGCCAATTTTTATAGCAGTCATATTTTTTGAAACCATGTAAAGCACCCTACCAAACCTTTACAAGGATGTAAGAAAACAATGTTACAATTTTTCCGATTTATCACTCATTTGGTCAGCCGGGGTCACATATAGACGTATTAGTCCAAAGGACTTCAGGGCCACATGGCCCATTTTTAGGTTATTGTTTGCCTCTGGTGCATGTGGTACTCGCTTCCCTTCACACTTGTCGCACGCTCCATAGATGCATTCTTTGTTGTGTCTATTGCAGACAAGGTGCTCGTACTGGTCTGATGGACGTGGAGACAGTATTATGCCTTCTCTGGGAAGTTTCTCCGCCATCAGCTCCACATTACTGTGTCACTTGCACATACATGTGTTGCAGTCTTCCAACAACAACCACCCAGAATGGCCTCTGTTTGCAGAACAGCGTGTAGCCCACGTCGATTTCACTATGCTCGTACCAGAATTTGCATGTAGTATCATCATCATGGTGTCCGAGAGCAAACGTTTCTGTTTCTTCAACTTATTTTGTATGACGGTATCTCGCTTGCCAGGCATGGGGCGGCTGTTGTCATCATGCTCATAGAATTTACAGATGCACGTCCAATCTCCGTTTTCTGTCATATTACAAACTGGCATTTACTTTGTGCCATTTTTCCGATCGGCAGGCCACCGTGAGTTGTGCATGATTCAGCATTCGATTTTTCTGCACTGTCTTCCCGGTAGTCAGTCTGCGGATGACCTGTTTGATCCATAGCTCGCGACTATGATGGTACTTCAACTTCAGCTCCGTTATAAGGGCATTGTGAAAGAGAAGCGTTCTTCGTTCCTCTGCGGACATGTGTCTGTTATGTGAACTACGCAGGAGTCCGTTTGTTTTTGATGACGGCGTGCCTTTGTCCTGCAACTTCTCTATCAACTGCTGGCATCGTGTCTTATACGTTGCACCATTCTCTTCTGGATGGCTAGACTTTCTGTCAGCTTGACAATCCATCAGTAAGCTTTCACTCGGTCTGGCGTTTGCTCAGTCGCGCTAGACCTTCCTGCGCCCATGTTCACGTGGTCATGACTGGTCAGTGATGCTATCTGGGGTCGAAGGAGGAATTCCTAGCTGATCTCCCAGGCTAGGAACATAGTCGTCATGCAGTGTGGACCGTTCATAGATGACATGAAATAAACCTACTCACCTGTCTCCTGTTCCCAGTTGTTGAATATCGGACATAAAATTGCAGCACAAACTGGTTGGGACCGTTTCCAGTAAACAAATATGGCGACTGCATAATTATGATGCCACGACGAGATGATAGTTCTTCAGACTCCCAACAGATGTCGCATCAAAGTCGTTGTGACATAGATAACATGGAACCAGGGGACATTGGTTTTGATGTTGGAAAACATCAACTATTCAAAATGTTAGATAACAAACGCAGTTTTTAGTCCTTTGGCCGAAGGTCCAAGGGACTATTGCCATCACTCTGCGTCCGATTTTCTATAATTGCAAGTTGTGTTTATTTTGATGTTCATTTAATTATTATAAAATGGTGTGACTGTGGTGTCTTGGTTAAAGATGTATTGTCTGTAGAAACCTGTAGGTGACAAACATAGAAAATTAATATTCTGTCACCTGTAGGTAACAAACATAGAAAATTGATATTCTGGACAACTATAGAGTGAAATATCCTACACTTTATTGATATCAAATGCATTCTACTGTTCTGTTTATGCTTGCCATGCCTTGTGTAGACATGGTACTGTGTAAATCAATTGTATCAATATAGACTAATAATTACAGATTCACAATATAGTTGGCACCTGAAACAACCAAATGTCAACCATTAGAAGAGTTGACATAGTTCCGCTATACACAAGCAAGAAATCTGTATTTGATTGAATCATTCTAGTGTCATCAGCATATAGTAGAACATACATTTTCTACATCATCATCCCTAAGGTTGTTGTAAATTTCACCAACTGCCATGTCAAGTCCATTATAATTGTGACTAACAGTGTTCAACATGATTCAGGTAAATAGCAAATAACAAAGGACACAAGTTTTCTCCTTGCCATACCTATACATCACATGAGAAGAAGGCTGACACAGCCTGGCCCTGATTTATACATGATTTAGCATTTTTGTATATGTTGTATACAACTTTCAACACAATACCACTAATACCGCATGAAATTATCTTAGACCATAGGGAGGACCGGTCTACTAAATCAAATGCTTTCTTATAATCGATGAAGGCACAATAAAGCCTTTTGCGTCGAGACAAATACAATTCAACCAATATCCCTATTTGAGCACTGCCTGTTCTTCACCTATTACATTCGCTTTGTTTAGGTATGTGGTCAGTCTGGTGTTCTGAACAATCACTAAGGATTAATGAACACTTGTGCAGAAAGTCACCCACTTGGCAGGTTTAATTGATCTATTCAGCAATGAGGACACTGCTTAGGCCTCACTCTGGACACTGTCACTCTCAGTGTTGTGTATTGTCTTAGTTGGTGCATTGAGCTAATCTACTTGACCATGAATCAGTGGTGGCTCTGGTTGTGTATTACACCCAGCTGTGGAGCTAAGATTCTCTGCCTGCTATTGTTTGATGGAAACAACTGTGACTAATGTGTAATTGGTCACTGGCAGTAGCTTGTGTCAACAGACAGCATTAAGCCACTAGACTCCTGTTTAACTGTATTACATACTGTGTGCCACATTTGAATGTTGTGCATGTAATATTTCCATGCAATCCATTTGCATATATAATATAAAACTTCAACAGCCGTTTTCTTATTTTCACTTTTGATCCCTACCATGTTCAATGCTCCATAACTTTGCCAATTTTTGTAGCAGTCATAATTTTTGAAACCGTGTAAAGCACCCTACCAAACCTTTACAAGAATGTAAGAAAACAATGTTACAATTTTTCCGACTTATCACTCATTTGGTCAGCTGGGGTCACATATAGACGTATTAGTCCAAAGGACTTCAGGGCCACTTGGCCCATTTTTTTAGACAAATATAACGTGAGATTTTCAAATGGGCACCTTACACAATATATACACGGTAGATTACTTGAGGTGTACTACTACACTTTTGTTATGATGTGCAACTTTAGGTTCAGGCAGTGGGGACAGCCATTTTTCGATTAGATAGACTGGGTATCATGAGAAACAGCAAGAATAACGACTTCCAATCCCACTATGGTATTAGACATGAAGAACAATTCCCTAACGAGACGCCACATATAAGAAACATAATTTTGACATTTTTCTTTATCGAAAAATGACATGTAAAAGTGCCGTGACTCCAGTTTGCCCAGTTACCACGAAATAATGACATATAAAAGTGCCGTGACTCCAGTTTGCCCAGTTACCACGAAATAATGACATATAAAAGTGCCTTGACTCCAGTTTGCCCAGTTACCACGAAATAATGACATATAAAAGTGCCGTGACTCCAGTTTTCCCAGTTACCACAAAATAATGACATATAAAAGTGCCGTGACTCCAGTTTTCCCAGTTACCACGAAATAATGACATATAAAAGTGCCGTGACTCCAGTTTGCCCAGTTACCACAAAATAATGACATAAAAGTGCCGTGACTCCAGTTTTCCCAGTTACCACGAAATAATGACATATCAAAGTGCCGTGACTCCAGTTTGCCCAGTTATCACGAAATAATGACATAAAAGTGCCGTGACTCCAGTTTGCCCAGTTACCACGAAATAACTCTGCTATAGCTACACTCTGACAGAGTTATAGTCCACTGGATAGTGGATACAGCATCAGACTCTCTGGAGGACCAATTAAGTTTCAAGTCGACCTGCTGGTGTTTTGAAGTGTGACTGAGCAACTCAGTCCACTCCATGTTGCCTCAATTCACTCATCTAGCTGTATAAATGTATACCTAGCTATAGGCAGTGGTAGATGTTAAGAAACAAAGTCTTATTAAATGTGTATTATTTGCAGCATGGCTGAATGCTTCCCATAAATGTCGATGCATGGTGTTTGAATGACCAGTTCTGCCAGGAAGTGAAGTTTACAGCATGTTGAATGGTCCAAAGGACTGGATACCTCATTATATAAGAACCTAACTTTGCGTTTTTTACATTGCAGAAATGGCTTCTCCTGCTCTCCAACCCTTCTGCTGTTTCTTCCGTGACAACACGTCTTCCCCACAATCATTTCACTTGAATGAGCCGATCAGTGCATACAATGCCCTGTGCATTCTTTCGTCCACCGCCAGTGTATGTGGCGCCATCTACCAGCTGTTGCCTCGCAGTCTGCAGCGTCTTCCTCGTGCCAAGAGGGAGCTGGAGTCGTTTCTTCGACAGAATGCAATCATCTGTTGGCTCACTCTCGCTGATTTGTTTGCATCACTTGGTACGAGAATTTGTGTTACTCTCTGTTTGTTGGTGTGTTTTGTGTGTGTAGAAATCATCATGATCCCCAGTTGTCATGATCAAATCTATTCATTTCCCATGATCATAGATATATTGCAACAGTGTTTGTGTTCTCCTCCTTTATTGAAGCCAGGTTGGTAGACCATCACAGATTGTTAGTTCTTTGTTGACCTCTGCTTCTTTCTTGATTTTATACTTGACATATGTGAAAATATTTTTGTAAAAAATTATAAATTGTAATTACAGTTCATTATGATCTAAATTATTATTTGTGTTTTAATGTTATTTTTTGTGATGTTGATAAATTCTAACCAGTGTGACAATATAATATTTAGTTCTTTAAATGTAAGAGAGTTGTTTGTTGAAAATTGTATGAATACATTTTTTGGAACTTTCAGGTGTTCTTCTTCGATCGAGTGTGTGGCTTGCTGGCTTTCTGCCCTACTCACACATTCAAAGCAGTGCCCACTTAGACTTCTCACACTTCTTCTGCGCCATCAGCTCTGTGAGTATGTGTGCAACTGTACAGTACTATCTCCCTTCAAACAACATTATACTATGCATGAATTAATATTAACTACTCTCGGAGGAGAGGGACTCTTTTCTTGTCTTCTAGTCAGTACGCCTCCAACCAGTCCCCTGTCCCATGTACTTCTGATGCCAGCCTTCCACCAATGAGTGGTGGGAGGTGTACAGCACATCTGTCCCATGTACTTCTGATGCCAGCCTTCCACCGATGAGTGGTGGGAGGTGTACAGCACATCTGTCCCATGTACTTCTGATGCCAGCCTTCCACCGATGAGTGGTGGGAGGTGTACAGCACATCTGTCCCATGTACTTCTGATGCCAGCCTTCCACCAATGAGTGGTGAGAGGTGTACAGCACATCTGTCCCATGTACTTCTCATGCCAGCCTTTCACCGATGAGTGGTGGGAGGTGTACAGCACATATGTCCCATGTACTTCTGATGCCAGCCTTCCACCGATGAGTGGTGGGAGGTGTACAGCACATCTGTCCCATGTACTTCTGATGCCAGCCTTCCACCAATGAGTGGTGAGAGGTGTACAGCACATCTGTCCCATGTACTTCTGAAGCCAGCCTTCCACCGATGAGTGGTGGGAGGTGTACAGCACATCTGTCCCATGTACTTCTGATGCCAGCCTTCCACCGATGAGTGGTGGGAGGTGTACAGCACATCTGTCCCATGTACTTCTGAAGCCAGCCTTCCACCGATGAGTGGTGGGAGGTGTACAGCACATCTGTCCCATGTACTTCTGAAGCCAGCCTTCCACCGATGAGTGGTGGGAGGTGTACAGCACATCTGTCCCATGTACTTCTGAAGCCAGCCTTCCACCCATTGAGTGGTGGGAGGGTGGCCCACAGCACATCTGTCCCGTAGCACCACAGTGCCAGCCTTCCCACCCGATGAGTGGTGGGAGGTGTCCCCAGCAACACATCTGTCCATGTACTTCTGGTGCCAGCCTTCCACCGATGAGTGGTGGGAGGTGTACAGCACATCTGTCCCATGTACTTCTGATGCCAGCCTTCCACCGATGAGTGGTGGGAGGTGTACAGCACATCTGTCCCATGTACTTCTGATGCCAGCCTTCCACCGATGAGTGGTGGGAGGTGTACAGCACATCTGTCCCATGTACTTCTGAAGCCAGCCTTCCACCGATGAGTGGTGGGAGGTGTACAGCACATCTGTCCCATGTACTTCTGATGCCAGCCTTCCACCGATGAGTGGTGGGAGGTGTACAGCACATCTGTCCCATGTACTTCTGATGCCAGCCTTCCACCGATGAGTGGTGGGAGGTGTACAGCACATCTGTCCCATGTACTTCTGATGCCAGCCTTCCACCAATGAGTGGTGAGAGGTGTACAGCACATCTGTCCTATGTACTTCTCATGCCAGCCTTCCACCAATGAGTGGTGAGAGGTGTACAGCACATCTGTCCCATGTACTATTGATGCCAGCCTTCCACCGATGAGTGGTGGGAGGTGTACAGCACACCTGTCCTATGTACTTCTCATGCCAGCCTTCCACCGATGAGTGGTGAGAGGTGTACAGCACATCTGTCCCATGTACTTCTGATGCCAGCCTTCCACCGATGAGTGGTGGGAGGTGTACAGCACATCTGTCCCATGTACTTCTGATGCCAGCCTTCCACTGATGAGTGGTGGGAGGTGTACAGCACATCTGTCCCATGTACTTCTGATGCCAGCCTTCCACCGATGAGTGGTGGGAGGTGTACAGCACATCTGTCCCATGTACTTCTGATGCCAGCCTTCCACCGATGAGTGGTGGGAGGTGTACAGCACATCTGTCCCATGTACTTCTGATGCCAGCCTTCCACCAATGAGTGGTGGGAGGTGTACAGCACATCTGTCCCATGTACTATTGATGCCAGCCTTCCACCGATGAGTGGTGGGAGGTGTACAGCACATCTGTCCCATGTACTTCTGATGCCAGCCTTCCACCGATGAATGGTGGGAGGTGTACAGCACATCTGTCCCATGTACTTCTGATGCCAGCCTTCCACCGATGAGTGGTGGGCGGTGTACAGCGCCCACATCTGTCCCACATGTACTTCTGATGCCAGCCTTCCACCCATTGAGTGGTGGGAGGTGTACAGCATACATCTGTCCCATGTACTTCTGATGCCAGCCCCTTCCACCCGATGGTGGTGGGGTGGCCACCTTGCATCCATCCCATGTACTTCCGTGCAGCACAGGTAAGGTGGTGGGAGGTGTACAGCCATCTGTCCCATGTAGCTACGATTGCCAGCTTCCACCAATGAGTGGTGGGAGGTGTACAACACATCTGTCCCGCCTTTGCTTCTGAAGCCAGCTACCCGCAGTGAGTGGTGGGAGGTGTACAGCATCTGTCCATGTACTTCTGAAGCCAGCCTTCCACCGATGAATGGTGGGAGGTGTACAGCACATCTGTCCCATGTACTTCTGATGCCAGCCTTCCACCGATGAGTGGTGGGAGGTGTACAGCACATCTGTCCCATGTACTTCTGATGCCAGCCTTCCACCGATGAGTGGTGGGATGTGTACAGCACATCTGTCCCATGTACTTCTGATGCCAGCCTTCCACCGATGAGTGGTGGAAGGTGTACAGCACATCTGTCCCATTTACTTCTGATGCCAGCCTTCCACCGATGAGTGGTGGGAGGTGTACAGCACATCTGTCCCATGTACTTCTGATGCCAGCCTTCCACCGATGAGTGGTGGGAGGTGTACAGCACATCTGTCCCATGTACTTCTGATGCCAGCCTTCCACCGATGAGTGGTGGGAGGTGTACAGCACATCTGTCCCATGTACTATTGATGCCAGCCTTCCACCGATGAGTGGTGGGAGGTGTACAGCACATCTGTCCCATGTACTTCTGATGCCAGCCTTCCACCAATGAGTGGTGAGAGGTGTACAGCACATCTGTCCCATGTACTTCTCATGCCAGCCTTCCACCGATGAGTGGTGGGAGGTGTACAGCACATCTGTCCCATGTACTATTGATGCCAGCCTTCCACCGATGAGTGGTGGGAGGTGTACAGCACATCTGACCCATGTACTTCTGATGCCAGCCTTCCACCGATGAGTGGTGGGAGGTGTACAGCACATCTGTCCCATGTACTTCTGATGCCAGCCTTCCACCGAAGAGTGGTGGGAGGTGTACAGCACATATGTCCCATGTACTTCTGATGCCAGCCTTCCACCGATGAGTGGTGGGAGGTGTACAGCACATCTGTCCCATGTACTTCTGATGCCAGCCTTCCACCAATGAGTGGTGAGAGGTGTACAGCACATCTGTCCCATGTACTTCTCATGCCAGCCTTCCACCGATGAGTGGTGGGAGGTGTACAGCACATCTGTCCCATGTACTATTGATGCCAGCCTTCCACCGATGAGTGGTGGGAGGTGTACAGCACATCTGTCCCATGTACTTCTGATGCCAGCCTTCCACCAATGAGTGGTGAGAGGTGTACAGCACATCTGTCCCATGTACTTCTGATGCCAGCCTTCCACCGATGAGTGGTGGGAGGTGTACAGCACATCTGTCCCATGTACTATTGATGCCAGCCTTCCACCAATGAGTGGTGAGAGGAGTACAGCACATCTGTCCCATGTACTATTGATGCCAGCCTTCCACCGATGAGTGGTGGGAGGTGTACAGCAGATCTGTCCCATGTACTTCTGATACCAGCCTTCCACCGATGAATGGTGGGAGGTGTACAGCACATCTGTCCCATGTACTTCTGATGCCAGCCTTCCACCGATGAGTGGTGGGAGGTGTACAGCACATCTGTCCCATGTACTTCTGATGCCAGCCTTCCACCAATGAGTGGTGAGAGGTGTACAGCACATCTGTCCTATGTACTTCTCATGCCAGCCTTCCACCAATGAGTGGTGAGAGGTGTACAGCACATCTGTCCCATGTACTATTGATGCCAGCCTTCCACCGATGAGTGGTGGGAGGTGTACAGCACACCTGTCCTATGTACTTCTCATGCCAGCCTTCCACCGATGAGTGGTGAGAGGTGTACAGCACATCTGTCCCATGTACTTCTGATGCCAGCCTTCCACCGATGAGTGGTGGGAGGTGTACAGCACATCTGTCCCATATACTTCTCATGCCAGCCTTCCACCAATGAGTGGTGAGAGGTGTACAGTACATCTGTCCCATGCACTTCTCATGCCAGCCTTCCACCAATGAGTGGTGGGAGGTGTACAGCACATTTGCAATAAACCATAATTTAAGCAATACAGGTGTATATATATATATATATATGTTAATATTTTACAATGCTATGCCCATTGTGACTGTGACCCTGTTCACAGATGCACTGAGGATTAAGGCAGGTGTTCATCAACAAATAGTGGTCAAATGGTGCAATTGTAAACAAAAATTGTCTTATTAAAGCATGTTTAGATAGGCAAGTTGTTAGAATAGATAATTATAGAATAATACGATTTTAACATGATTGTACATTGAACCTTTAAGTACACATTGCTATGTGTGTTCTGTTTCAGGCGTGGATTCAATACTTCTACTTGTGTACATATTTCTGGACTTTCTGTTATGCCGTTGATGTCTCTCTGTTGGTTGCAGACAAGAAGAGGTACCGTTAACTGTATTAATGTAACCCAATATTTGTACAATGTAGCCTTTTAGTAAACCATAATAAACCATCGACTGTAATCAGCTTGGTGCATTAAAAAAAAAAAAAAATTGTATTTTATTTGAAATTTTTTGCAAAGCCATATAAATATATTTACTAGCTTCATTGATTAATTGGCCTATCATATTCCTGTTCCAACCAAGTCACTATCTGTAAGTCTATGAAATATACCATATAAAGAAAAGTGTGATATGTTTAACAGGCAATCTGCCAAGCATTACAATTGTGTTCAGGAGTGAGGTAGGAGGTTGGTCCTACACATTGGTGGGAGGTTGGTCCTACACATTGGTGAGCTGTTGGTCCTACACATTGATGGGAGGTTGGTCCTACTTATTGGTGGGAGGTTGGTCCTACACATTGGTGGGAGGTTGGTCCTACACATTGGTGGGAGGTTGGTCCTACACTTTGGTAGGAGGTTGGTCCTACACATTTGTGGAACATTGGTCCTACTCATTGATGGAAGGTTGGTCCTACACATTGGTGGGAGGTTGGTCCTACACATTGATGGGAGGTTGGTCCTACACATTGGTGGGAGGTTGGTCCTACACATTGGTGGGAGGTTGGTCCTACACTTTGGTAGGAGGTTGGTCCTACACATTTGTGGAACATTGGTCCTACTCATTGATGGAAGGTTGGTCCTACACATTGATGGGAGGTTGGTCCTACACATTGGTGGGAGGTTGGTCCTACACATTGGTGGGAGGTTGGTCCTACACATTGGTGGGAGGTTGGTCCTACACTTTGGTAGGAGGTTGGTCCTACACATTTGTGGAACATAGGTCCTACTCATTGATGGAAGGTTGGTCCTACACATTGGTGGGAGGTTGGTCCTACATATTGGTGAGCGGTTGGTCCTACACATTGGTGGAACATTGGCTCTACTCATTGATGGAAGGTTGGTCCTACACATTGGTGGGAGGTTGGTCCTACACATTGGTGGGAGGTTGGTCCTACACATTGGTGGAACATTGGCTCTACTCATTGATGGAAGGTTGGTCCTACACATTGGTGGGAGGTTGGTCCTACACATTGGTGGGCGGTTGGTCCTACACATTGGTGGGAGGTTGGTCCTACACATTGATGGGAGGTTGGTCCTACACATTGATGGGAGGTTGGTCCTAATCATTGGTGGGAGGTTGGTCCTACACATTGGTGGAACATTGGCTCTACTCATTGATGGAAGGTTGGTCCTACTCATTGATGGGACGTTGGTCCTACACATTGGTGGGCGGTTGGTCCTACACATTGGTGGGAGGTTGGTCCTACACATTGATGGGAGGTTGGTCCTAATCATTGGTGGGAGGTTGGTTCTACATATTGGTGTCAGGTGGAATTGGGATTGGTGGGAAGTAGGATTGGTGGGATTGATGGGAGGTGGGATTGGTTGTAGGTGGGATTGGTTGGAGGTGGAATTGGTGAGATATGAGATTGGTGGGAGGTGAGATTGGTGGGAGTTGGAATTTATGGGCGTTGGGAAGTGGGATTGGTGGGAGATGGGATTGATAGGAGGTGAGATTGATGGGAAGTGGGATTGGTGGTAGGTGGGATTGGTGAGATGTTAGATTGGTTGGAGGTGGGAAGTGGGATTGGAGGGAGGTGGGATTGGTGGAAGGTGGGATTGGTGGGAGGTAGGATTGGTGGGAGGTGGGAGGTGGGAGGAGGGATGTGGGATTGGTGGGAGGTGGGATTGGTAGGAGGTGCAATTGGTGGAAGGTGGGATTGGTGGGAGGTTGGAAGTGAGTTTGGTGGTAGGTGGAAGGTGGGATTGGTGGGAGGTGTGCTCTCAACTATATACTTTATCAATCCTGTTACTGGTTCCTTGGACCTGTTGGAATTTGGATGAATACTATATCGAAAAATGGTGAGAGGTTGGCCCCCGAAAAAGATGGGAAATACACTTCATTTTATATACACCTTTACATATTTTATATTTCTTTGGAGAAAAAACAAAGTGTTGTATGTAGTAGCAACAAGTTCATTATGACAATATGCAACAATGTCAATGTGTCCCCTTAGTACATAAATGATTTTGTTATTTTATTTCCTATGTGTGTGACTATGTGCACTGTTTGTTTCAGCCACTCCTGCGTCTACCATGTGCTGAGCTGGCTGGCTCCTCTCATTCTGTCTGTAGGCACACTCGTGCCCCTCTACTACCCTTCGCTGCTCAGGTAAACTCATGCCCCTCTACTACCCTTCACTGCTCAGGTAAACTCATGCCCCTCTACTACCCTTCACTGCTCAGGTAAACTCGTGCCCCTCTACTACCCTTCACTGCTCAGGTAAACTCATGCCCCTCTACTACCTTTCACTGCTCAGGTAAACTCATGCCCCTCTACTACCCTTCACTGCTCAGGTAAACTCGTGCCCCTCTACTACCCTTCACTGCTCAGGTAAACTCATGCCCCTCTACTACCTTTCACTGCTCAGGTAAACTCATGCCCCTCTACTACCCTTCACTGCTCAGGTAAACTCGTGCCCCTCTACTACCCTTCACTGCTCAGGTAAACTCATGCCCCTCTACTACCCTTCACTGCTCAGGTAAACTCATGCCTCTCTACTACCCTTCACTGCTCATATAAACTCATGTCTCTCTATTACACTTCATTGTTCAGGTAAACTCATGCCTCTCTGCTACCATCACTGCTCATGTAAACTCATGCCTCTCTATTACCCTTCATTATTCACGTAAACTCATGCCTCTCTGCTACCGTCACTGCTCATGTAAACTCATGCCTCTCTATTACGCTTCATTGTTCAGGTAAACTCATGCCTCTCTGCTACCATCACTGCTCATGTAAACTCATGCCTCTCTATTACCCTTCATTGTTCAGGTAAACTTATGCCTCTCTGCTACCATCACTGCTCATGTAAACTCATGCCTCTCTATTACCCTTCATTGTTCAGGTAAACTCATGCCTCTCTGCTACCATCACTACTCATAAAAACGCATGCCTCTCTATTACTCTTCATTGTTCAGGTAAACTGATGCCACTCTGCTACCATCACTGCTCATGTAAATGCATACCTCTCTATTACCCTTCATTGTTCAGGTAAACTCATGCCTCTCTGCTACCATCACTGCTCATGTAAACTCATGCCTCTCTATTACCCTTCATTGTTCAGGTAAACTCATGCCTCTCTGCTACCAATACTGCTTATGTAAACGCATGCCTCTCTATTAACCTTCATTGTTCAGATAAACTCATGCCTCTATGCTACCGTCTCTGCTCATGTAAACTCATGCCTCTCTATTACCCTTCATTGTTCAGGTAAACTCATGCCTCTCTGCTACCATCACTGCTCATGTAAAGTCATGCCTCTCTATTACCCTTCATTGTTCAGGTAAACTCATGTCTCTCTGCTACCGTCACTGCTCATGTAAACGCATGCCTCTCTATTACCCTTCATTGTTCAGGTAAACTCATGCCTCTCTGCTACCATCACTCCATATGTAGACGCATGCCTCTCTATTACCCTTCATTGTTCAGGTAAACTCATGCCTCTCTGCTACCGTCACTGCTCATGTAAACTCATGCCTCTCTATTACCCTTCATTGTTCAGGTAAACTCATGCCTCTCTGCTACCGTCACTGCTCATGTAAACGCATGCCTCTCTATTACCCTTCATTGTTCAGGTAAAGTCATGCCTCTCTGCTACCGTCACTGCTCATGTAAACGCATGCCTCTCTATTGCCCTTCATTGTTCAGGTAAACTCATGTCTCTCTGCTACTGTCACTGCTCATGTAAACTCATGCCTCTCTATTACCCTTCATTGTTCAGGTAAACTCATGCCTCTCTGCTACCATCACTGCTTATGTAAATGCATGCCTCACTATTACCCTTCATTGTTCAGGTAAACTCATGCCTCTCTATTACCCTTCACTGCTTATGTAAACTCATGCCTCTCTATTACCCTTCATTGTTCAGGTTAACTCATGCCTCTCTGCTACCGTCACTGCTCATGTAAACTCATGGCTCTCTATTACCCTTCATTGTTCAGGTAAACTCATGCCTTTCTGCTACCGTCACTGCTCATGTAAACGCATGCCTCTCTATTACCCTTCATTGTTCAGGTAAAGTCATGCCTCTCTGCTACCATCACTGCGTATGTAAACGCATGCCTCTCTATTACCCTTCATTGTTCAGGTAAACTCATGCCTCTCTGCTACCATCACTGCTCATTTAAACACATGCCTCTCTATTACCCTTCATTGTTCAGGTAAACTCATGCCTCTCTGCTACCATAACTGCTCATGTAAACTCATGCCTCTCTATTACCCTTCATTGTTCAGGTAAACTTATGCCTCTCTGCTACCATCACTGCTCATGTAAACTCATGCCTCTCTATTACCCTTCATTGTTCAGGTAAACTCATGCCTCTCTGCTACCATCACTACTCATAAAAACGCATGCCTCTCTATTACTCTTCATTGTTCAGGTAAACTGATGCCTCTCTGCTACCATCACTGCTCATGTAAACGCATGCCTCTCTATTACCCTTCATTGTTCAGGTAAACTCATGCCTCTCTGCTACCATCACTGCTCATGTAAACTCATGCCTCTCTATTACCCTTCATTGTTCAGGTAAACTCATGCCTCTCTGCTACCATCACTGCTCATGTAAACGCATGCCTCTCTATTACCCTTCATTGTTGAGGTAAACTCATGCCTCTCTGGTACCATCACTGCTCATGTAAACGCATACCTCTCTGTTACCCTTCATTGTTCAGGTAAACTCATGCCTCTCTGCTACCATCACTACTCATGTAAACTCATGCCTCTCTATTACCCTTCATTGTTCAGGTAAACTCATGCCTCTCTGCTACCATCACTGCTCATGTAAACGCATGCCTCTCTATTACCCTTCATTGTTCAGGTAAACTCATGCCTCTCTGCTACCATCACTGCTCATGTAAACTCATGCCTCTCTATTATCCTTCACTGTTCAGGTAAACTCATGCCTCTCTGCTACCATCACTGCTCATGTAAACTCATGCCTCTCTGTTACCCTTCACTGTTCAGGTAAACTCATGCCTCTCTGCTACCATCACTGCTCATGTAAACTCATGCCTCTCTGTTACCCTTCATTGTTCAGGTAAACTCATGCCTCTCTGCTACCATCACTGCTGATGTAAACGCATACCTCTCTATTACCCTTCATTGTTCAGGTAAACTCATGCCTCTCTGCTACCAATACTGCTGATGTAAACTCATGCCTCTCTGCTACCGTCTCTGCTCATGTAAACTCATGCCTCTATTACCCTTCATTGTTCAGGTAAACTCATGCCTCTCTGCTACCAATACTGCTCATGTAAACGCATGCATCTCTATTACCCTTCATTGTTCAGGTAAACTCATACCTCTCTGCTACCGTCTCTGCTCATGTAAACTCATGCCTCTCTATTACCCTTCATTGTTCAGGTAAACTCACCTCTATTATCCATCACTGCTCAGGTAAACTCGTGCCTCTACTACCTCTCACTGCTCAGGTAAACTCATGCCTCTACTACCCTTCACTGCTCAGGTAAACTCACACCTCTACTATCCATCACTGCTCAGGTAAACTCACACCTCTACTATCCATTACTGATCAGGTAAACTCACACCTCTACTACCCGTCACTGCTCAGGTAAACTCACACTTGTACTATCCTTCACTGCTCAGGTAAACTCATGCCTCTCTACTTCCTTTCACTGCTCAGGTAAACTCATGCATATCTACTACTTATCACTGCTTAGGTAAAGTTTCCTTTGAACTTTGATGATGATTCAGAAACCAGGAAATGAGTTGTTCATTAGGGATGAGATGACAACCAGAGTACACCAGCTGATACCCACCCAGAGCAACTAGTCAAGGGCATCAACTCCCATTATTACAGTATTTGAAGTTAAACTCGTTCCCATGACCATTTAATGACTGCTGGCACCAATTGCTGCATAATCTGGTTCCCGAATCCTTTCCTTGAGGCACTCACATGCTACACACTTTCTTGTAGCTATAGTGGCGCCACACGGTGGGTGGGGGACCAGACACATTATGGCAATGCTTGCAGCAAATTAAATTACATTACTCCAGTAGTGCCATTTGGGCACTGACTGACAACTGAAAATAATAACTACTTTTGTGCATTTTAAAATGCATTGGCCTAAGGAAGTGAATGAACATAGGAAGAAGCACACAAATCTCCGCCTCTGAGAGAGTATAGACACAGTGTTCCGAAGTTAATGTGTTAAATATAGATGATATGCGTGTATTTAACCAATTTGATATAGCACCTGAAATTGTTTTTTTGTATTTCTATAACCCACAAAATTATTATTACTAAAATATTAAGAAGATTGTCAGGCCTACAATGTGACACTTACTTTGTAGGTGTGAGTTGAAATTTTCTCATCTGGTACCCCTCTATCTGTCCACATACATCCCAATCCTGGTGGTGATGACTGTCAACCCCATTCTGTATGCACTTGCTTCAAAGAGGGGTATGTACAGGGTCCGATGTCATTCTGGATATGTTATACCAGTATGCAGTATCCATGCAAGACATAATCTGTGTATATGAGTCAAGCTCATAGTTTCCATGGTTACAGTGTACAAAGGAATGTTGGCAGTCATTGACTTGAGACTTGACCATTGAGTTTGTGACCGGCCAACAAGTTTGCTAATTTGTAAAATTAAACAAATTGGTGTAAAAGTTCCCTTGGTAGGAATTATCTTAAATTAATAAAAGCTGGCAGTGTATTCTGCATATTGGAGAAAAAATAATATTGTGAATATGACATAAAGATAACATGACACTGTGTGACACAGCTAGAGTCGACACTCGATATAAGGAATATGGTGAAACTCTTCCATATATATATATCTGATCTGACATTCCTTATATCCGTGAACATATAACACAGTGAAGGCCAGGGCAGGAATTTCACAATTGTTCTTGTTAAGTGGATGTTCCATCTTTCAGGAGTCCTTGTAACAAGCATACACTTTATGTGTTTTTGTATTTTCAGGAACCTTCAGGCAAAATTATATTTGAGCAATTTTGTAAATTACATATTTTAGGCATTTTGTGTCGTGTATTTTATGCTTTCTTATCCACTTGATAATCGCATAAATATATATGATAGTTCAATTTGTATTAATGCATAATTTTGTTAGAACTATTTTAAGATGTTCTGTTTTTGTAGTGAGAGAAACTTTGATGAGCTGCGGTCAGTTTACTGACCAAGAAAGGATGGTGGTCAGTAAAGTGAAACACAAGTTTTGTCATGTCACTCTTGTGTTTTATGCTTGGTGAGTGGCACTAGTGAAAATGAAAGTAGTGAAACTGAAAGTAATGTGACAAATAAATTTGTTGGGTAATAAATACCTGCATTCTACGCATCTTTTTGTTTTATGATCATACAAAACTGAAGTATGAAACACAGTCTTCTTTTGTCTGGTCACTCTTGTTTTTATTCATGGTGCATAATTATATGTTGTAAAAGTGAAAGTAATATACATGTAAATATGTTTCTGTGTCACATTGTTCTTTTACATATAATGAGTTATCACAAATTGGTTGCAGGCTGAAAGTTGCATGATCAAAAAAGTGATATTGTTTAAAATTTAAACAAATCATACACTGCAATTATAAATCAAGTGTAGTGAAGTTTTCTTAGTCAAAGGTTATGTTTTGTTTTGTAAAATATCTGCCCAAGTTTAGGTTGCTTCTGAAAAGAGTTATAGTAGCCAGCTTTTGTTTGTACACTTATGTACAATCATTATAATTTTTTTTTATATGAAATAGTTGGCTTTGAATTATGGCCTTTTTCCTCATTAGTTGGATTTGCAACATTTTGAATGGCTTTCTGCTGCTACTGGGATCTGCAGTGTCAACAAAGATATTTGTGGCTGTATGGGTCTTTATGGTAAGTACTTTCACATCACCACATCTCTTCATCTCATGACAAGCAGACATGGGGCCAAGTACATTTTTATGATTACAAGTACGAGTACGAGTACTTTGACGATGGATAAGTATGAGTACGAGTACATTGCTAAAAGCTGAGTACGAGTACAAGTACGAGTACATTCTCACGAGTACGAGTAAAAGTATGAGTACATTAAAAAAAATATAAATATTAAATAATAATGTATTTTAAAATTATTTATCTAATTTATATAACTCAGCACAACTGAATATGCAATGGCAGTTGATAAATTTTGTTATGAGGAAAACTAATAAAACCTCTATTTCATCAACAATGAAATTCACTTCATTGGCATTCATTTCAGTGGCATCGTATGATCTTATCATCTATTTGCCATTGCACCGAATGAACATGAGTTGTTCACAGGTTGAGTCTTTCAGGCTGCACTGTTCAGGGCAGAATACTTTCTCGGCTATGCTAAATACCCTTTCAACTGGGGCTGATGAGGCTAGAATGCTCAGATGGTGATGGACCACTTGAGCCAGAGTTGGAAAACTCAGAACTGCAGTGGGTCACTGTGATGATCTGTACATGACTGACTGAGGTATTCGTTCACCTCTACAATCAGCAATCTGCTGATGTTATAAGTTTGCAATTTATATTTTCTGATCGTAGACTACTAGTTGTTGAGAGGCTCAGCATCCCCTTTGGACTTTTTAGCCAGGCTGCTGGCATTGGATTATACTAGTGTAGGAGACAATCTGACTTAAGCCACCTTACTTCTACAGAGGAAGACTGACTTGTTCTTAGCAAGTTAGCAGTTAGCACTGTCAGCCACTGTCAAACTACATAAAAGGCATTTCCTGTGTAACTGATGGGTTAACTGCTAATTGACTCTTTATGGCTTAATTGGGTAATGGTCAGAATGCACCTCTGCCTGAATGCACCAGTCGCAATGCACCAACTGCCTACCAGAGGTAGTCGCAATGCTCCAACTGCATGGTAGCAATGCCCCAACCGCCTGGTCGCAATGCTCCAATGGGGTGGTCGCAATGCACCACTTTTGGTCGGAATGCCCCACTTTGGTGATAACGACCTGGTCACAATACTCCAATGGTTTGGCACATTGCACCTCTTATGGTATGATATTATAAAACATAATGGTTTCTCTGTTTGTTTGTTTGTTTTTACTCGGCAACGCAGGGGTAAGTCTGCTAGTATAATGACTTTTTAAGTATTGGCCACGTGACTTTGCGTATATTATTTTATATATATATATGGGTAGTGATATATGTACATGGACTTTGCTTGAAATTTAAACTACTTTATACTGTTAGTAGTAGGTGTCATAGTTAAAATATATACAACTTATTGTGAATTAGGTGATAACAGAACGGAACTTGGTAAATATGTAGAATAGTTCGTAGTTATGTAGTACTTCGTTTTTATAAAGACCTCCATGATGTATACATATATATTAATACTGTTATTATTATTACTAGATCATTGCATGTGTTTGACCTGATTCGTTCACTACACATAAAACATAAGAACACTGATGGATTGTTTTCCCTTGTAAAATTCTACACACGACAATTTTATTAATTAAACATATATACATTCGTAGGCCGTATTGTCACCTTCGTGACTACATCAAATGTTCCTACAATGTAGAGCACACTGAAACAAATATTTAGTGATATTCAGTGTTTACACAAACTGTGACTACACTACACTACACACATTCTTAGAGAAGAAGAGTATCAACAATAGAACTGTATCGATAGTACAGAAGTATAGACAGTTAGTGAGGAAGCTACAGAAGACGAGAGTTGAACAGGTTATTCTGTCAGGAATTTTGCCAGTAATGGGAGGAAGGGGGGCAACGTATAGAAACTGTAAGAGGATGGCGATCAACGTACTAGTTGAGCAGATGTGTGACGAAGAGGGGGTGGGATTCACAGATTTATGGGGATACTTTGTTGGGAGGGAAGATATGTACATGAGAGATGGCCTCCATCTTAGTGGAAAGGGGGCAGCAGTTTTCTCAGAGAACCTGCTGCGATCTGTTGACAGTGGGACAGGTTGTATCTATTTAAACTAGATTCGCAGGGGGGACTCACAGAAAAGCCTGAAAATGGAGGCATAGATAAAGACAGCACAACTAAATCAGCAAATAACAGTGTGGAAAACTCTTCTGAAGCTGGATATAAATGTGTTTGTTTAAATGCAAGGAGTATAGTAAACAAAAGAAATGAACTAAACATTATGGTAGAAGATATTGACCCTCATATAATAGGTATAACCGAATCCTGGACCACCACCGATATATCAGATGCTGAAATGGGACTGACAGGATATGTAATGTTTAGAAAAGATAGAATAGGAAGAAAGGGAGGTGGAGTTATTTTATATATTAAAGAATATATTCAGGCTTATGAAATAAAATTAGAAAGAGAAGCAGATTGCGAAGAAGCTGTTTGGTGTAACATAGTTACAGGAAACTCAACGTTAACAGTTGGGTTAGTTTATCGAAGTCCAAACATAAGCATAGAAGAGAATGAAAAAATACAAAACGCTATAAGGGAAGTAAGCAAACGGGACTGTATTATTATGGGGGATTTTAACCACGGGCATATACAATGGAAATCTCTACAGAGTATGGGGAGTGAGGACCACAAGTTTTTAGTTTTAGTTCAAGATACATTCCTTTCTCAACATGTGCTAGAACCAACCAGGGGTGAGAATGTGTTAGACATAGTTTTGTCCTCACAGAATGAATTAGTTGACAATATCAAGATATGTGAGCCACTGGGGAGTAGCGATCACAACCAGATACATTTTATCATCAAAGTAAAATCAGAAAGGAATAGTAAAAAGCAGTATAGGAGAAATTTCCACAAAGGAAGGTATAAGGACATGAGGAAATATTTAGCAAAGATAGACTGGAATAACACACTGAAAAATAAGACGGCAACAGAATGCTGGAATGTATTAAAGAGTGAAATTAAGTGCATAGTCGATAAATTTGTACCCTTCAAAAAACAAGGAAAACGGTCCAAAAAGAAACACTTATCGAAAGAAGCCATTAGAAAAATTAAGTACAAACAAATGATGTGGAAGTCATACAGATGTACTGGAAATGATGAAGACTACAACAGTTATAAAGAAGCACTTAACCAAGCTACAGCTGAAATTAGAAATTCAAAGAGAAGCTATGAACAACAATTAGCTAGTAATATAAAACATGACAGCAAGAGTTTTTATGCGTATGTTCGAAGCAAACAGAAAGTTCAAGATAAGGTCGGTCCTCTAGAAGATAGTGCTGGAAATATAATATCAGAGGGATTCTTAATGGCAGAAGACCTGAATGAGTACTTTAGTTCAGTGTTTACCAGGGAAGATATTAGTTCACTGCCAGTACCAGAGGCTAAGTTCAAGGGGGCAGATTCAGACTATTTAGGACAATTAATTGTAACCCCGGAAATGGTAGGTAAGAAAATAAGGGCTATGAAGGATAATAAATCACCTGGAGTGGATGGTATTCCACCCAAACTACTATTGGAAATTGTAGAACAAATTAGCATACCGCTTGCAAAAGTTTTCAATTTGTCATTAGAAGAGGGAGTGGTTCCTTTAGAATGGAAAGAAGCAAACATTATACCGTTATTCAAAAGAGGTTCGAGAAACAAGTCAGAGAACTATAGACCAGTGAGTTTAACATCAGTGATTTGTAAATTGTTATAAAGACTAATTAAAGATCACATGGTGGATTTTCTTGTTAAACAAAACTTGATAAACCCATCTCAACATGGTTTTTTTAAAGCGAGGTCATGCTTAACAAATATGTTATGTTTTTTGGAAGACATCACTAAGTGGGTAGATGAGGGATCACCAGTAGATATCGTCTACTTAGATTTTCAAAAAGCTTTCGACAAAGTACCACATCAAAGATTATTGTTTAAACTAAAGGCCCATGGCATAGGAAATGATATAATAAACTGGATAGAACAATGGTTGATTGACAGAAGACAACGTGTAGTAGTTGATGGGGAGGCTTCAAACTGGAAATCAGTATTGAGTGGGGTACCACAGGGATCAGTATTAGGTCCTATATTATTCTTAATATATATCAACGATTTGGATGATGAAATAACAAGCAAGGTGTTGAAATTTGCGGATGATACAAAAGTGTTTAGAAGGATTAAAAGTGATGGAGATAGACAGCATTTACAAGATGATCTTGACAGGTTGATCAAATGGTCTGAAAAGTGGCAAATGCTGTTCAATTTTGGGAAATGTAAATGCCTCCACACAGGACATGGGAATGAAGAAGTAGAATATACAATGGGGGGTACTGTACTAAGTACTACTGTAAAAGAAAAGGACTTAGGGTTAACCATTAGTGCTGATATGAAGGTTTCAGAGCAGTGCGGAATTGCAGCTTCAAAGGGAAATCAAATCCTTTGATTAATTAGGCGAAACATAACGTATAAGGAAAAAGAGCTAATAATACCGCTGTACAAAACAATAGTTAGGCCTCATTTAGAATATTGTATTCAAGCGTGGAGGCCATATCGCAGGAAGGACATAGATATGCTAGAAAGAGTGCAGAGGAGAGCAACTAAAATGATACCAAAACTGAGGGATCTTAGTTACGAAATACGCCTAAAAAAATGCGGTTTAACAACACTAGAGACCAGGAGATTGAGAGGAGATCAGATAGAAGTGTTTAAAATATTGAAGGGTTATGAAAATATTGATAGAAATATTTATTTCTCAGTTAAGAAAGATAGAAGGACTAGAGGACATGAACTTACATTGGCAAAGGAGCAGAGTAGATTGGATATAAGAAAGTTTTCATTTTCACAAAGGACTGTAAATGAATGGAACAGATTACCTGCTGATTGTGTGGGTGCTAGTAGCGTGAATATGTTTAAAAATAAAATCGACACATACCTCAGACGGGCGGGATACACATAGATAAAAGGGTCGGACTCTCGATAAGCCAAAGGGCTTCCTTGTCCACCTGCCACCTAGAGTTAATTCTCTGGGTGGCAATCTTGTTAAATCTTGTTAAACAAATATTTGTGCTATGCTAATTAATTGAACATTAGTTACTATTACTGTTGGTACATCTTACATATCTGATATATTATAACAACTTAATTCACACGCTACACATGGAGTTATTATTACGTTGTTTACACAGTTATTCTGGGGTTGACCAGTTCACTCAATAAGTACTTATTTTATACTAGTTTTAATTAATGAACTGGTTACAGCCTTGGTTGGCTCCACTGTCAGCCCAGAATTGAATGTAATTTCACCATCTGTTACACTGGTTTGATTATGTTTGTATGTATGATTTACACAATTCTATCTGTCTGTCTGTCTGTCTGTCTGTCTGTCTGTCTGTCTGTCTGTCTGTCTGTCTGTCTGTCTGTCTGTCTATTTTCTTGTTATTCAGAATGTAACGTAAGACAATATACTAACACAAATCTGACAGACAGCTCAGTTCCTAACTTCTATTCAAATCATTCAAGGACTTACTAAGAACGGGATTACCCAGGTAGGCCTTCATGTCATCAAAGTCAAACGGAAGCTAACATCAGCTAGATGCTGCTAATGTCGGAGGCGTTGTTTCAACGCACTTTGTATAATGACTTTATTCAAACAAAAGGTCTGTTCGATGAAACAATACAAGGGTATTAAGCCAATTGCTATGGCCTCCAAATCAAAGAACAGACAATGTGCAACAATCTGCTTAATAAAAGGAAGCAGGAGTAGAGAAGCCAATTATACAAGCCTCTAAATATTCTTGACACACACACGCCACTATTGTCACTGTTGTTGTTGTCAGAATGTCACATTAAAATTCAAAGGTCATAATTTCAGTATAATTTAATAACAACTGTCTACACTTGTATAAGAGGATAAAACCTTCAGTTATTTCTAGACAATCAAAATGAAAACTTCTGCAAAACAATGTAGTAATTGTTTTATTAGAGTCTCACTCCATGTATTGATTAATTCATACTTTATATTTTCACTCGGTAACATACTTCATTTACGCTATTTTCGATGGCCGAGCCATTCATGCATCATTTACATTGTATAACATATGAACAAAAGATAAATTAAAATAGAAAAACATTTGTTTTAAAATTATAATAAATAATACGAAATGTGAACATGCATTAAAACATAAAACACATAACTACGATATATATATATATATATATAAATCGAAAATAGTATATATATATATACCTTTATTATTTTATTTAATATCGTATGTATTATACACACACACACACACACACACACACACACACACACACACACACACACACACACACACACACACACACACACACACACACACACACACACACACATACACAATACATATACGATATCAATCATAACATAATAAAGGTATATATAGCCCCCCTCCCGTCTTTAACCCGCTGTCCAAGCCAACATAAATTAGATGTCGTTGATGTCCAAAGCTTTATTTCAATGTACTTTGTACAATCTTTTTGGTACAATTAATGCCGTTATTCAAACAAACCGACATCAATAAAACAATGCCAGAGTAGCTAGCCAATTAATATGGGCACACATCCAAAACAACCAACATAAAAGATCTGCTCAACGCATGAGCAGGATGCCTATTAGGCTATTACTACATGACTTCTACACATCAAAGGACAATGTAATCGATATTTCATAATAGGTTATGTTTTAATCTATACAGTTGTATTGTCTATATATGCAAAGGTTTGACAATAGAATCAGTGGGGCATTCCAACCAAAAGTGGTGCATTGCGACCACCCCATTGGAGCATTGTGACCAGCCGGTTGGGGCATTGCGACCACGCGGTTGGAGTATTGCGACTAGGTTTTGTGCATTCAGGTGCATTCAGGCAGTGGGGCATTCAGGCAGTGGGGCATTCAGGCAGTGGGGCATTCCGACTATAATTCACTTAATTAAACAAACAGGTTTATGGCCTGAACTGCTAGCCTACAATTATTGTTTCTTAACAGGGTGTTTCTGACTGGGAAAAGATGCTGCCTGTTGCCATGTTTGGGTATCATAGTCATTGTTATCAGAAATAACAAAGTATTTAAAAAATATTTCAGGAAAGTTTCATTTTATAACCAATTATATTTATTTTCCCCAGTACGTATTGAGAAAGTACTCAGATGTACTCGGAATGTATTCATAAAATCTGAGTACAATGAGTATGAGTACGAGTAATTTTTGACAAGTACTTAGATTTTATCAGTGCAACTCTCTTATCCAGTCCAACCATGTAGGATGGTTTCTGAGAGTATGTTGTGCCAAGTAAAGTGGCCAAACCAAGAGAGCTTACCTTGAGATGTTTGTTCTTATTAGTCTCTGTATCATGACATGCTTGTACATTTTATAGATTCCTGTTGTAATGATGCACATTAGGTAGACATGTTTGTAGTGTATTCCCGTTTCTGGCTACCCATTTAATGTGCTGACTTTTCCATCTATTTGGAGCCGGGTTATTATTGTAGTGTGCTGGGAATACGTGTGATAACTAGAAGATGTCATGTGTCGTTCCTGCATATTCTAACTCCACACAACACCACATTTTGGCGATGAAGATGGTCAAAACTGGTATGAATATGTCCTAAAAGGTACTAAGCACACATACACATTGATGACATTTTGACCTGACGTTCCAAGCAGCCGTAAATAGCTACATATGATGAGGGGAATAATTGCCGTAGGTGAATTTGGTGCCATCGCTGCATCCGGGCATCGCCATATCAACGTTATCTTGTTACTCAGTTCTGATTCAGCATGGTAGCTGTATTAAGTGGACTGGCGGGTGCCCATGTTTGAATTTAACACAACTGAAATTTCTGGACTGGCGAATAAATGGAAAAACTGGAAGTCTTCCTTCGAGATCTATGTCGTGATAGATAATACCCAGAAGAGGGCGCAACTTCTCCATATGGCGGGACAGCAGCTGCAGAAGCTGTTTCAGACCCTGCCTGATACCGGGGACGCTAATGACTGTAACAAATATCTACAAGCACTGGAGAAATACTTCGAGCTGAAGAAAAATGTGCCTAAAGAATGACAAAACTTCCTGGCTACTGCACCGGAAGGAGGTGAAACTATAAACCATTTCATTGTCAGACTGAAGAAAAAGGTTGAATATTGTGAATATGGAGATGAAGAAGACAACCAGATCAGGGATCGGGTCCTGTACTTTATACGTGACAAGGTGTTGAAGAGGAAACTATTGACAGAAAAATGTAACCCTTGCCAAACTTCAGGAAGTCGTGAATATTTTTGACGAGCCGGAAGCTTTGCTTTTGATGCCCGCTTATGCCAAGGAGGAAGCACACATCATCTACACCGGATAGGCCAGTAGTTTCACCACTAACTCTCCAAACAGCAAATTCCAGAGTAAATGCTGGACAAGTAATGCCATTGGTCACATGAGAAAAGACTGTAGGAGGTAGAAAAATCACACATGTTGGAAAATCGGACATTACGTTCTACATGTTCTCTGTGAGTCCCAGTGTGCCTACAATGCCTGTCAACATCGAGGGGAAGTGTGTGAACATGATTGTAGACTCTTGTTCTAGCTGCAACATAATCCTGGAAGCCGTATTCCACAAGATGCCAGACTTGTAAGTTTAACAGCTGCAGCAGTCAAGTTTACACACACGCTTCTCAGAGCCTTTGGAGATGACGTGCAGCTGTGAAGTGTGCATATCAGTTCAAGGAGCTGGAGAAGTTGATGCCACATGACTGTTGGTGGTCAGAGGCAACCATCTATTGGGAAGGGAGACCGTCGAGGAGCTCGGAATGCTCTGGAGTTGGCCTGACAGTAAACGCTTGCTCAGCAGACAGACTAACCAAGGAGAAGCTGAGAGACATGTATCCACAAGTGTTCTGTGGTATCAGCAAACTGAAGAATGATCAACTGAAGCATATCATTGAAAAAGTGGATGGTTCTACACAGTGGGTGAATCCCCTAGTCACTGTCAAGAAGGTGAATGGAGATGTTTGGGTGTGCCTGGATATGCGAGAGGCGAACAGAGCCATAATAAGGGAGCGCCAACCCCCCTGTCACAAATCGGCGAGGTCTCCATAACTAGATGGGTCAGGTCTAATAGGGTTCAATTAATTACGTCAACACTTGTGAAAGTGGGCGGCAACCCTGATCAATGCAACAAGGAACAATGGAAATTTTATTACATATATATATATATGAATACCAAATAAAACTCTTTTATAGCAACAATAAACACAACAACTTCTACCCTCTAGTCTACCCTATCTCGGCTCACAGATAAACATTGAAACCCAATCAAAAACTAGAATGGCCTGTACAAAAACTAAATATTATTCACACTCATGGAAGAATCTACACCTTTCTACTTTAACAAATTGATGAGTCAAAATGATCATGAAATAGATTGTGAAAATACGTCAATAGCAGAAAGGCTACACCACCCCCAGAGACAGTACAAGAGATGGGGGAAATGAAAGTGGTGGTGCAGGACTGTCCTGGAGCTTTCAACATCCATGATGATCTGATTGTTGGAGGCATCTATGATGACCAGCATGATGAGCGACTGCTGGGAGTTGTGAAGAAGTTTGCAGAAAACAGTCTTCCATTCAACATCAAAAAACTTAACTTCAGAGTGAGGAAGGTCAACTTCATGGGTCATAGCATGTCCGACAAAGGTCTGCAGGTGACGGATGACAAGGTCAAGAAAGTCGAAGGGCTGCGCGAAGGGCTTTACACTTTACTCCTTGGCAGACCTGTTCAATCGAACACCATCTCGATTTCTCTGGGAAGCATTCAGCTATGCTGCAATTAATACATGAAGATTATTTGTACACAAATATCCACCAATGTCTATAGCCAGGTACTCATTCATAGAGCTGAGTGAACTGAAGCAATGTAGAGTAAAGAAACTTGCCCAAAGTTTGACACCGCCGCACAGGATTTGAACGTTCTCTCAGTCAAGAGTGCGGAAGTCTTACCACTGCACTACTGCACTTCCAAACTTTGCTACGATCAACCGCTGTGGGAATTTACACATGACAAAGTAAAAGTCGAAATGGACCAAGGAAAGACAGACGGTGTTTGACAAGGTCAAGAGACGACTCACAGAGGCACCGACCATGGCCTACTATAGGCTAGACACAGACATTATCGTCGTGACTGATGCTTCGCCTGTGGGTCTGGGAGCTGTCCTCTAATAAAGGCAAGAGGATAGACAATACAAACCAGTGTGTTATGCCAGCAGGAAGCTTTGTGACCCAGAAACCAGGTATTTCCAGTTTGAGAGAGAAGCCTTAGCCGTGACATGGGCATATGATAAGTTCCATCTGTATCTTTACAGCAGAGAGTTTGAAGTACACACAGATCATAAGCCCCTGATACAAGTGTATGGAGGACAGGCTAAGCCACCTAATGCGAGACTGGGGCGATGGCTATTAAGCCTACAGCAATACAGTTTCAAGATCAAGTACATCCCAGGATGGCAAAACTCAGCAGACGGGCTGAGTAGACTGCCAGTAGAAGGAAGTGAGAAAGATGGGTTGAGTAGACTGCCAATAGAAGGAAGTGAGACAGATGGGCTGAGTAGACTGCCAATAGAAAGAAGTGAGACAGATGGGCTGAATAGACTGCCAATAGAAGGAAGCGAGACAGATGGGCTGAGTAGACTGCCAATAGAAGGAAGTGAGACAGATGGGCTGAGTAGACTGCCAATAGAAGGAAGGAAGACAGATGGGCTGAGTAGACTGCCAATAGAAGGAAGTGAGACAGATGGGCTGAGTAGACTGCCAATAGAAGGAAGTGAGAAAGATGGGTTGAGTAGACTGCCAATAGAAGGAAGTGAGACAGATGGGCTGAGTAGACTGCCAATAGAAGGAAGTGAGACAGATGGGCTGAGTAGACTGCAAATAGAAGGAAGTGAGACAAAGTCTGGCGTCAAGGCATTGTGCGCATCAAGGCCAGATTGAGGGAGAAAGTGTGGTGGCCAAGAATGGACAAGGACGTTGAAGCTCTTGTCAAGGGCTGTTGTCCATGCCAATTGGTGGGTGCCTGACCAAATCCCAAGCCAATAAGGTCGAACCCACTGCCACAGGGACCATGGGATGACATCGCAATTGATCTCTGTGCACCACTGTCAAATGGAGAAAGTCTTCTGGAGGTCGTTGACTATTTCTCCAGGTGGCCAGAAGTAGTGTGGATGTGCAGCACGAATGCTCAGAACATTGTGAAATGCTTGGACACCATGTAGAACAATGTGAGGAGTGACAATGGACCACTGTTTGTTGCTGCAGAATTTGAAGGATTTCTCTAAGGATACAACACTCAAAAGGTGTCTCGTACTGGCCACAGAGCACCGGGTAAGTGGAACGTTTTAACTTGACTCTGATGAAGACCATTAAGATCGCAGAGCTGGAAGAAGGAACTGCAGAACGTCCTGTTCCAGTACCGGACCACCCCACACATAGTCACAGCGGAGATGTTGACGGGATGTAGAACAAGTTGCTGAAAATGCAGATGAGAGCAGAGCCCATGGATGAGTTGCAGTGGCAGATGCAAGTTCGAGAGAGAGATGCACGGAGGAAAAGACATGAGAAAGAGTGTGCTGACAAATCATCGAGGTTGTGATACTGAAGCAAACCAAGAAGAACAAGCTAACCACACCATTTGAGGAAGGCCATATTAAGTCATCGACCGTGGTGGTATTGCTGTGACTACTCAGAGAGGAGACGAACAGTGAAAGACAAGAAACATTGCACATAAAGAAACTGAATAGCAGCCCGGAGATGGACGGGGAATGTGCGGTGGAGCCCATTGGCGTCGACTCGGATGTTCGAGATGAGGAAGATGTACTGATGGAGGGAGCGAAGCCAGATGCCCCGATGATGCATGACACGCCTGCTGTGCCGTTCGCGTGCCCAGTGCGTACTAGGGTTGAACCAGCATGGATGAAAGACTATGTGAAGAAATAGACTGTTGGTGTGTTGTGTTAGCACATGCCACATCAATGGGCATAATAAACCCTACTGGCCAGGAGAGTGCAAAAGCACTCAGGGAAATGTCACACAAAATAATCGTTAAACAGTTTGAGAGACAGTGTGCGAACAGTGATTCTTTGAAGTACAACAAAAGGGAGATGTAGTGTATTCCTGCTTCCAGCTACCCGTTTAATGTGCTCACTTTTCCGTCTATTTGGAGCTAGGTTATTATTGTAGGATGCTGGCGAATACATGTGTTAACTAGAAGTTGTCATTTGTTGTTGCATATTCTAATCCCACGCAACACCCCAATGTCATTGTTAATTGATTCTGTTGTAGTCTATTTTTGAGCTGTTCACAGAATTTAATTGGAAAATATGCAATGGCACATTATACTTATTATTTATATACCTGCACATCTTGGTCTTCACCATTGTTCCCTGTTGTACAGAGGTTAAGGTAATGTCCTATGTTGATATACAGCTCTTTCCATTCTTTTTCCCTATTGCTTCCTGTCATCAACCCCATCATATATCGTGCCATGTAAAATGTGTCATACAATTTGGGATATCACAAATACTATACTAATTATGTAATTAAACAATCAGTTTGTTACAATACTTGCATTAAGGCAATCATTTGTTTAAAAACTGGTTTTATTAATGTTATTGTTACAGATTGTGTTTTTGTTTGCAGGGAGTAATGAACCCCTTGCAGGCCCTGCTGAACTCGATAGTGTACCGGGGGGCTGGGGGTTGGGTGTGGTCCTGCCACCTCCCTCAGAGCAAGAGGCCACTCAATCACATCCAGCAGATGTTGAGTGAAGATTCTACAGAAGCATCCACTTTACTCTCATTCAGCAGCTGATTGCATCTACAGCATGTGACTGCATGATATGCACGCATATCACTGCGTGGCATGCGTGCATGGGACTGCGTGACATGTGCGCTTGCAACTGCGTGACATGCGTGCATGCGACTGCGTGCATGCGACTGCATGACATGCATGCATGCTTGTACCTGTACATATCATAAGTGTAATATGGATCCTTTCAATGGAACAGATAAAAAGGTAGACAGTTTACAGCCCTGTATATTATAGTAAATGTCACAATTAAACTGTAAATAATAGGGGCCTATGTTTTTTTACATATATTGTGTGCAATATGACAGAGAGGGTTAATTATTAGCCCTTCTGAGATTGATTTTGATTGCTTTCATTAGAAATTACATTGAGCAGTAACTGAAAGTTTACACAGCGGAAACTGTATATGAAAATGGAAGTTTTGGTAACCTTGGATGAGGTCACGAAGATAAATTGCTTTTCGGCAGTTCTTGTTTAGTTTGGGCTGGTGATGTATTCACTTGAAAGATCTGAAAACATTCTAAACTTTAAAAGGATGTAGCAGTAAGTGTGCATAGGAATAGTTGCAATAAATTACATGTTAAAAATGAGATGATATCTTCTGTAATAATTGCTGTAGCTATATGGCTATATGCATAATTGAACACAATGTAAACTTTTACTTTTTGTATTTAATATCAAGACATGGATGTTGCAGCTGCGTAACTAGAGTAAAATACGTAAAAATACTTTTCATTTCTATTTGGTATCTTGTGTATAATTATTTTATAGCGCATGTGTTTATTATTGCAATAAAACTTGGGTCAACCATTGAAACGACGTTGAATTAGTTTCATAGTATCCGCTAGATGGCACATCGAGTTAAGTTATGTTTCCGAGTGGCCGCACAGACACTGCTTTAAAACAGTCAGTTCTCTCTCTCTCTCTCTCTCTCTCTCTCTCTCTCTCTCTCTCTCTCTCTCTCTCTCTCTGGAAATGTAAATTTTATGAGACGATTAATGTGTATTTTTGTCAACTGTGAAAGGTGTGTGTAATTGCATGGAGGGCAGACATGTGGTTTTCTGCCCACCCCTCCCAGTAATAGGTGGCGCGGCGGCGACATTTTCTTTCCCTCCCCCCGTATTCCGATATCACAGTCGAGCCAACCGAGACAGCCACACGGTGAAGGAAGATGTGAAGATATGAAAAAGTGGTGCTGAAGCTTCGGTAGCCCCCCAATATGAATTTCGTTCCCGCGCCACTGCGTTCATGTAACGCTTACCTTAGAAACAGAAATAAGCAAACAACATCAGCTACCAACTCTTCCCAATACCCTGCAGCACGATCACACATTCAACACAAACTGTGGTTCACGTTGTGCTGATAGTCATGGGGATGTTGGAAAATGTACGCTATCATTCTTCGTCTTCCGACATACTTCGTTAATCTGGTCATGTTGATAACTCCTTTACACATTCACCCCCTGTATTTTAAATAACGTTGTATTTTATGAAAAGCGTCGCTCATTGGTAGACCAGAAGCCAATGACCAAGGAAACGGCTGAACACGGAGGCAAGTGGACATTCGAAAGTTAAGTACTACCATAGATATATTAATTATTTAATTTAGTGGCTGATTTTTTGGGGGATACATTTTTGACCGACGGCAGGCACACTAAAAACCTTCAACTGCACCCCTCATCGAAACTTTAAAAAAACTGCACACAACAAAAATACAATTGGTATATTCAAGCTGAACTCTTACCCCAGTTGGGGGTACGCACAGATAACCAACCGGTGGGTACATCGATCATCGAGCAAATCGCGTGCGTATGCGCATTTGTGTGTACATACACGTATATATACATGCGTTTGTACGTATGCGTTACAATGTATGCCCTACAACTAAACATGGGAAGTAAGCAAATAAAGTATCAATATTTAATCAAATATACATTATACTAATACAAACAACTTTAACGATATTTGTGTAGATAACAATGTTGTTTATGCGTCTGCACTACAAATAAATTTATCCATTTTTATTGAATATAATAACATCAAAACCAGTTTGATACACTTGCTCAATTAATTTATCAAGATATAATAGAAACATTGTTTTGAACTAAACATATAAACTATAATATTTACATATTCATACACTTACTTTACAAATAACCTCGTAAAGGGAAATTATTCTGACGGTCGACTTTAGGACATCGGTGTCATATTTTGGTTTGTTCTTGTCGATGTATACACAAGGGAATTATGAATGACGTCCCATACCGAATAATATATTTGCGCTATGTATCTCTGTAAAGAGAGCGTGATGTTTTTTGCTTTGAACCAGCGATACGCTCTAGGCTATGTACACTAAACATGTAAAACATGAAATCTCTTATTATTTGTTTTACACAATATTACCAGATATTTCCACATTCCTGTCTTCAAACAAGAACATCGGTGAATAAAGTCAGCATTGTGTTATTGATAATTAGTATTTTCACATAAAACGCTTCCTTCCCGTCACATTGACAAAGTTAGCGGAGAAATCCAAACGCTCACTGTACGCTCATTCCGCGAAGGTGATGCGTTGGCAGTCGGACATGTGTTCTGGTAAACGTGCAAATACAACACGCTACATCCGAGGTTGAATGGTAGTACTTTGGCAGTGTATCAAGGATTAATAGCAATGCAATTAGCACATTACCACACGGCAGTCGCTCCATTCGTATGCTCCTAGTCGGAGGTCCGCGAAGTAAACGCGGCGAAAGTACCGAGGCTAGATAGTGCTGTTGTCGTCTGTACATGTTTTACAGCAGATAATGCGAGATTGGCGGAATAGAATGCCGGACGTGAAAACGATGTTGACGACCATTCCTATGAGATACGTGATCTCGCCACACATACTAGTGATGCGTTCCCCGCGTTCCCGTCGCGACATGTCCTCCCCTGCAACAAGAATTCGAAATACAGATTCCTGAACTTCACTGTATGCCTGTGTCTATGGGTGAAATGCTTTTTATGCTAGAATGATTTGGTCCAAAAGCATAGCGGTCAATATAAATTCAAAAAAGGACGGAAGTTGTCCATTTACAGGTTAAACTCGTCATGGAATATTAGTATAGACCACCTCCGTATTCAATTAAATGAAACACATTTAATATTTAGTGTTTGTTGGTAGACAAGAAGGAAGGGATGACGATATTATCAACATAATTCGTAAAGCAAGGACATTGTTAAGTTGTCCACGCTTATTTGATGAAATTTACGGAATCGTAACAACCTTGTTTTGACTCATTTCAAGAAATTTGTTTTATTTGGTTTAATGTGTAACATGAATAGAAGGCAACAGTGTTAGTAAGTTCTACTCACTTTCATATATTTCCTCGACGTCACTGACCAATGCTAGCGCCACAAAGGTCAATGCTGCAGCACAGGCCAAGAGACTACAAACCTCGACGAAGGCTGCCAGATATCCCTGCCAACACATAGACAGTGATTAGATATGAAACAGTCACGACGATCTTAAGAGAGAAATGGGATCGGGGTCATTCTTTAAAAAGTCTTGTAACTGAGCTGCATGTAAAATAAGACTAGGCCCTAGGCAATCATATGGCAATTTGTAAATGACATTGCGTATTCGTAGAATAAGTACGATTAATGGTAATCATGGAGCATGTAATCTTAAGGACACAGCGAAGGTAGTATTAATGTCACCGTGGACAAGTAACATGAAATGCAATGTTGTGTAAGTAACATTAAAGATGATTTTGGTCAATAAATGGTATTTGTGATTGTGAGTTTTCACCAACTGACAGACGAAACAAATATCTCAGTGTTGCCAACCGTTGAATATTGAAGAATTATTCTGTAAAACTCACCAGCCATTTTACGTCCACTCGCCTCAAGTGAAACATGCTACAAACACCACTTGCAATAACCTGAGGATGAAATAAAATTGTGATGCTTTAAAATGTATGTGATGGTGAGGAGATAATTGGGTTTGTTAAAGAACGTACAATTGGTAATATGTTTATCAGACAAATATTGATAACTCATTCAAGCAAACAAATATTTTCACCGTTGACAGCAGCTTGTTTTATTGCTGTGTGTAGGGCTAGCTGCGTCATCTCAGCTATACACTGCTTTGTGCAAACAAAAGTGACGTGTCTCTGTGTTGACGTCGTGTTTACATACTGGCACAATCCCAACACACATATTGTTCACGTCATTCATGCATTGGCTCAAATAAAGTAAACACAAGTATTCGGTAATACCAAAGCAATTATATACCAAGCATAGTCACTCGCACCCTCTGTTATTCATGTGTGAACGTAATGATATTGTATACGCTACCAGTTCAAATTCAAAATGGCGGATCGCTGAGTGACTGCTTGGTAATTTAAATGCTTTGGTGATACCAAAGCACGTATATATATATATATATATATATGGTGATACTTATATGTTTAATTGGCTGCTAAAGATTGTTTACAAGATCGCAACGAAACGAATACTAGACAAGGATAACTTGTGTTCTGTATACATGTATATATATATATATATAATACAATCACCCGAATACACCGGTAATATTGGCTAGGTAATGTTGCATCGATTTGTGGACACATCCGATGACAGCCGTACCTTATTAACATATTTTGTGTTTTCTGGTATCACTTAAAAACTGTCTCAATGCGCTTCCCAAACAACATTATTCTCCCTTTTAAAGTCAATAATTCCATCTTTGTAGCTGCATGCTATTATCAGTCACGAAAATCTATTAATGGTGAATTAATATTAAAGTATTTAAAAATTCCCTCACAACAAGCACGCCATTCAAATACGGACAAACTTGTTGCACGACTTAATAGGCCTACTATTCCTCTGGATGGCGATTCGACTTACACATGGTAATACGTAATCCGGAATCTTTAGCATTGTCATGGCATACAAAGGTTTGTTATACAAATACTGCACTTTCGGAAAGTATGATAATTGTAATAATTATACTAACGACACTAACGATAACATAATGATAATATTTATAATAATAACAATAATGATGGCTATACTATAACAATAATGCTGGTTATACTATAACAATAATGATGGCTATACTATAACAATAATGTTGGTTATACTATAACAATAATGATGGCTATATTATAACAATAATGATGGTTATACTATAACAACAACAATTAGCATCATTATTACTAGCACTTCTACAATAACCATACTTTGACATTTCATGATGGCAATCGTGGCATACGTACCAATATTCCTGTCCAAATCGGGCTGTAGTAGACGTTGGTGCCCGCCGTCATGACGGAGAGACAGAGGATGCCGAGGAACAAGGACGCTTGGCCGAGAGAGATCTGCTCGAGCGGGTTGAAGAAGCGAGGTGTGCCCCGGAAGTCGCACTGTCAACGAACATACGCATTGCGGAGTAGAGCAAACAGCTTGAAACCAAACATAATATTATGTGTATATCTTATTGGTGCTGATAACTATGCGTCTTTCGTCAAGGGAGAGCAATATGTTGCAGGCGCAACTGCGATCAATTCAACACTAAGATGATGTGTGTGCGTGTGAGAGAGAGAGAGAGAGAGAGAGAGAGGGAGGGAGGGAGGGAGAGGGAGAGCGAGAGGCAGAGGGAGAGCGAGAGAGGGGGAAAGGGACAGGAAGAAAGAGAGCGCGAGCGCGCGCGTGGTTGTGTGCATGATAAAAACAAGACTTAACAAAACAAGTCTTTTATTTTATGGTTTTAATAAATGTAGTATCCCCATTATATATATTCTTTGTCCGTGTTTCCATGTTCTATATGTATCCATATACACATACAAAACGGAGAGAAGCGAAGGTGGGGAGAGGGAAAGGGTGAGGGAAAGGGAGAGGGAGAGAGAGAGAGGGAGAGAGAGAGAGAGAGAGAGAGAGAGAGAGAGAGGGAGAGGGAGAGAGGGGGAGCGGTGATAAGTGTCTTGTGATCTTAGACATTACCTGTCCTGTGCTCACGTAGACGGCGTCCCAGTGGTTACAGACGGCCATCAACGCTGCCGTCAGTGTGAAGAAGTTGAATAACAGCATTATCATAACACACAAATCTAACACCAGGGTCGCATACACCGCCGTATCATCAGAGATGCTTGTAGATGTCGCTCTGTGAAAGCCAACGATTCAATTTCACAGAAGTGCTGTGTATATTACCTATGCAAGTTTTATAAAGGTGCTAACTACAAACCGATTGAAATTTTCAAAAGTCCATCACAGCCACGCACACATTGAATTCTACTGTTTGTTTCAAATAAAAACTTAAGTGTTATCCCAACCGTAAACACTTCAATCTTATGACAACATATCTTCAAAAAATACGATATAATTATATTTCCATTCAATTGTGTAATTTACTGAATCATGCCATGTAGCAACTATCATAAGTAGTACAGCTTCGCCATCCAATAATCTCTTCAGTTGTGTCATCTTTGATTTTGTTCTGCATTGCCCCATGTTTTTTTCGTGTAGACATTATTTAAAAAAATCAAACACAAACATTCGTAGTCGATAGTACGCATCAACAGTCAAGCTATCTAAAGGTATCATGTTTCTTGTCGCAATCAGCTCAGAATAATGGTAACAACGATTAATGCTGGCTTTGATACTGAAAGACAACCTAGCTAGGAAATGTGACCACTTACGTTCCGTTCATATTCGTAAAATCGACGAAATTGGCTACACTGGCGTTCTTCGTCGGCGACACTGTGTTCTTGAGGAGCGGAACAAGAACTTCGAGAGACAGTGCCGTAGAACCCATTAAAGCACAGGCTGACAACACGCCAACGGCGATGTACGAACCATTCTGAAATTTAAAAGAGGTTCAGGTTAGTTTTACAACAACAGCAACGACGAATATTATGACAAGTTTACATGGTCGTCTTCACTACGTTCAAGTCGAAATCGTAATGGGTGAAGCATAGGATCTATAGCTATTTATTGGCAAGGCGGACACATTTTCACGTGACAAAACTATTATACATACACGTACTCGGTGTGTGTGTGTGTGCGCGCGCGCGCGAGCGTGTGTGTGTGTGTACGTGCGTACATTCATTGTGCGTTCATGTGCTTAATTATATGCAATGCCTTATTATAAATATTATGTTCCAGTCCTGACCGTGACTCAGACACGCTCCGGGCGATGCGTGCATGAATACACTGTCTCATTCATTGCGTCTCGCTATCACATTATGTACTTAACTTAGGCCTTTGCGTGAGAACATTTCCTTTTTAAAAGTTGTTTTGTATTTCTTTCCACCTGCCGACCTCGTGTAGTTGTAGTACGGTCTTTAAGAGTATGTTTTATTCTAGTTTTATTGTCAGAAAAGATTATGCAAGTTTACAACGATCATTAGTCATAAGTTGAGTATTTATTTCAAGTAATAAATATTGTTCGTGTTTTTTTAAATAGTACAATAACCCATACCATATAAACATATTCGATAACTACTAGTAGTAAATTTACATGATGAAATAAAAATTCTCACGTAGACGAAACTACAACATCACAAACTATGCAAAAGTTGTATTGGGTGCGTAACAAAATGTTAACAACACGTTAGGTTTAGTCCACTGTCATGTTGGTGCGAATTACAGTTGTTTTTGAGGTGATTGTGAAATTACGGTTTCATGCCCAGTTTGGACTTATTAATCAAACACGCAGATTTCTAGATTAACAGTGATTAGCGTTTGGAAATTCCGTTGCCGCGTGAACATGTGTCCAGAAGCAGAGACGTCTAGAGTATCAGTGTTCGGATTAAAGGGGTTCCACTGTATACATGAGCGCCATCAAGCGGACAGTGTACTTCAGAATCGACGCTGCAACTGCATGCCCCGATGTCCGCCATTAGTTGGGTGATTGCACACAACTTAACCAAGAGCAAAGGACATGCATGGAGCAAAACAAGCACAGCTTGTAAATAAAAAAAATTCAACCGTTTTGTGAAATAAAATCAGCTCGATTTTAAATCCGCTACAATGACAATGAAACGCGTTGTTTCCTGCGCCAGCTTATGACTGAATGTTAAACCCACTTACGCAACGTGTACTGTTTTCAAAAGGACTTTGACTGGGCCAGCTAGTGATTAATGCTTTATATTTACATGTAGGCTTAGGCGTGTGTGTGTGTGTGTGTGTGTGTGTGTGTGTGTGTGTGTGTGTGTGTGTGTGTGTGTGTATGTGTGTGTGTGCGTGTTCGTGTTCGTGTGCGTGTGTTGCGTGTGTGTGTCTCTGCGTGTATGTTATGATAATAATAATAATCCATGTTAAAACAAATGTACAGAGGTGTGAAGACAAAAATAAACATTACAAGTGTAATAGTATTAATAATATGAAGTTCGGAGATAAAGGTCCATCCTCAGTTAATTTTTGGATATTTTCACACACAGCGAATCGCGTTCATTGAATCATTGAAACAACCGACTTTCACCGTTCGATCGGATAAGTTTGAATAGCCAGGCGTTATAACATATTTAGGCGGACTACATTTTCCATTATTTGTTTCGGTCGAACCAAAACCAATTTCGTCGTATGTCTGACTATTTCATCAAAACGAAATAAAAACAGGCTACTATGTCGTAGTAGACCGTAGTAGTTCGATTTCCCGCGAAAGAAACCTGAAACAAGACGAACACAAACAATTGATCTGAGGAGGCACCTTTAACTCGGACCAACTTCTATGAGTGATCAGTATCAGTATTTGAATGACCGGTGTCGTACACCTGGGTCAAAACGTCGAATATACAATAACACAAAACGAGACTGTTTGTTGGCCTTAATAGTGATACATATACATACCTTCCATTTTGTTAGGTAATCGCCCTTGTGTGTCACTCCCAATATTCCTAATAGCAGCACCTGCAAGACAAAATGCAAAGAACCGTCACGAAAGTATCTTACGAAGGTGTCAATGCATTCATGTCACGCGTGACCGGATTTGCGTTATTCATATAAAAAGTGAAATCAAATTATATTAAAAGACAAAACTATAGAGCCTATATTCTTCAAAATGGTTTCCGGTGTACGTAGAATACGTTAGCCACGTTTCACGTATTTACCCTACATAATGCGCACGATTCTGCAATGTATACCCGCTGTACTACTGGGTGTTATCACTTACATGGTTTAACTAGCGGCAATGTGGCTTTGATAGTTAGCATTATTTGGCGCTTTGGTACATCCGGCCTAGATATGTTGCATTGTGTTGGTGGATCAGGTGGGAGCTATATACAGACACGGCAAAAAGGTCAAACTTCAATTATCTCTTTGAGGCAATGCGTCATATAATATACAAAAGTCGAAAAAATACTTAGCGTTTTTAGAGATCCGAAAGAACATTTCCAAACATTTCTATTAGGTTACAATGTTACGAGCCCGCTGATCGACGAAGCCTGACATGTCAGTGTATCGGTATGCGTCACCGCACCCGCTTTTCAGCGAACATGCTTTATGAGGTTTGATGGTATGGACCGATAACCCAAATTAAATGGGACGGGTCGCACGCGAATTCCTGGTAAACCAGTGTACTGCACCGTTGGATCACGACACCACTGTGATTCAACTACAGTGGCGAACACGGACAATATTAGGTGGTGCCGCATTGCCTCAGTTACGCTCGTTTGAGTGTCTAGTCGAATCACACGAGGTTGTTTACGTAATAGTAGCAGATCAAAACAATTTATATTATTACATTTTATTAGGACTAGTTGTCGTTTTCTATAGATAAATGAAAAAAAAATGTCAACGCACAATCTATAATATACATTTGTGAAAGCGACGTTGAGATACGCAAATACACACTTAATTTCGTGCAGATGTATATGTATGGGCATCACAAAAACACGCGCTTGCACAGACACGCGCTTGCACACATACACACGCACGCACGCACGCACGCACGCACACACACACACACACACACACGCCACACACGCCACACACACACGCCACACACACACGCCACACACATACACCCCACACACCCCACACCCTCACACCCACCCACACACACGCACACACCCACACACACCCCACCCCCCCACACACAAACACACCCACCCACCCCCACCCACACACACACACCCACAAACACCCACACAAACACCCCCCCACACACAAACATCCACACAAACACCCCCACCCCCCACCCACACACAAACCCACCCACACAAACACCCATACACACGCACGCACACACGCACGCACGCACGCACACACACACACACACACACACACACACACACACACACACACACACACACACACACACACACACACACACACACACACACACACACATTCACCACTTAGTACTCACCAGCGCGCCGCTCCACAGTGCGCAGTAATACTCGTGCCACCAGCTCACAAACATCCGTATAAAGCCGAGCAGCATCAGGAGTAATCCATCTACGACAAAGAACATTCCCGGCAGCCGCTGCTCCGTGATCCTCTTCGCCCGCGGGATCACAATGTCCGTCAACGCAGTGCTTAGCGGAAACATCGAATTGCCGTTGCGCAGAACCGACCCGGAATCCGACTTCCGTTTGAGCGACAAGTCCAGCGAGCGAGCCTTCTTCTGGCGAGACAGCGAAGCCGACATCTCAGCCGACATATGTGGCGTACCTCCCCGGAGCCGCTGCGTTCCTTCGCCCGACGACAGCGTCGTCCGACCCAGGCTCCCGAAGCGCTTCTCGTCTGCGAGTTTCGCGCTCTTGGTGCGCCGTAACTTGCGTCCGAGACTGCTCATGGTGCTGACGGCGCTACTCGTCAGCGTGTTGTTGTTGCTGTTGCTTTCTTGGGCGAACTGACTGAGCGGCCGCGGCTTGAAGGCACGCGGCTTCCGGGAGCTGTCGTAGCTGCGGTATGTGTCATAGTCGGCAGGTGGTGTAGTACGCCCACTGGAAGAGAGATGGACAACACTGACGGCATCCAAGCGACAATAAGTGAAAAAGAAGCAAGCAACAGCAACATAAACAGCATGATATTACTTTATTCAAAAAAGGAGTACCAACAACACACATCAGAGGGAGCAGTGCTCCCCTGAAATACAGTAAGGATCGCGAACGAAGGAACGAACGAACTAAAGAAGGAACGAACGAACTAATGAAGGAACGAACGAACGAAAGAACGAACGAAAGAACGAACGAACGAACGAAGGAAAGAACGAAATATTGACAAAATAACAATACACCAATGAAACAGTTACAACGTTATTTGAATAATAACGAATATGCTGTTTAAAGTAATAGCATACAATTAGTATTTAATAATATTAATAATAATAGTATTAATAATAATAACAATATATACGTAAAATGTGGAGCTAGGTGGCGTAGTGCTAGAGTTTCGGACTTCCATTCAAGAGGTTCCGGGTTCGGACCTTCCTGTTACCTTTCGAACTTTGGGCAAGTTCTTTCACTCTACGTTACTCCAGTTCACCCAAACGTAAGCACTTATAACGAGTACCTGACTATAGACAGTGGTGGTGGATATTTGTGTACGAATAGTCTTCGCTCATTAATTTAAGCTTGACTGAATTCTTCTCAAATAAGTCGAGATAGTGGTCGATTGAACACGTCTTCCAGGAGTAAAGTGTAACGCGCTTTGAGCAGTCCTAAAGACTCGATATTACGCTATATAAGAACATATAACAACATAATGACAATGACTAAGATTAAGATGTAGTTGGACATATGTCGACAAAGTTCATTCAGATGGATACCACATAAATATAAGCTAAACACCTAATAGCATTCACTGACAAGTTTAAACAAACAACACTTCCAACATACTTGCGTTTGCCACGAAGCGGGAACGATCCATCCCGGTCAGTGACAAATATCCCATTTGGAGTACATTCTACATCTGGGATCAGATGACTCTTGTGTCGTTCTAGAGTCATCGTATCCTGTCCATTTATATGCGGGTCTCTGAAAGCTGAGTCTCTTCTATCTAGGTTGTGTGACGAGAGTATTCATATCGTGTCACGTGTCACCCATGTCCATGATTACGTCGAAATTGAACCTGAAACATAACTGTTCACTTACTATCACATGCACATATATTGTGGCGACATTGGGAGGTAGACTCCCAAGGCGGTGGGAGGTCGAGACCCTTCCACACACCCTCTTTATTCATATAATGTATACAGTAGTCCCTACACTGAACGGCCATCCCCTACTGCACATGCAACTGAACGCAGAAGAGAGATGGCCGCTCTACCGGGGACACCTACTCAGTTCCCTACCTTCCACACAGAACAACATATACAATGCACATTAACTGATATATATATATATATATATATATATATGTACACTGGAACCTCACTTTACGGACGCCACGATAATACAACCACCTCACAATTAAGGTCACCCTAGGATAGTTCCGAATTATTTTCACATACAGTAAAGGATAGGATATTATTCCAAGTAATACGGCCACCTCGCTATTCAGGTCACTCATGTCCAGTCCCAAAAGTCACCTTAAATGTGAGGTTCCACTGTATATATATATATATACATATATTATGTGTGTGTACGTGTGCGTGCGCGTGTGCGTGCGAGCGAGCGTGCGTGCGTGTGTGTGTGTGGATGCATGCGTATGCATGTGTGCATGTGTGCATGTGTGCATGTGTGCATGTGTGCATGTGTGCATGTGTGCATGTGTGCATGTGTGCATGTGTGCATGTGTGCATGTGTGCACGTATGCACGTATGCATGGACACGGTATAGGCGAAATCGATCGAATATGGCCGCACCCATCCGAACTGCGCGACCCGTGACGACATGCATAACAAGCACCATGGGAAATCACATTGCATAGACAACGGTTTTTTCCGCGTCGTGGCAAACGCAGGTATGTTGGAAGTGGTGTTTGTTTAAACTTGTCAGTGAATGCTATTGAGTGTTTTAGTTTATATTTATATTGTATCCATCTGAATGAACTTTGTCGACATATGTCAAACTACATCCTAATCTTAGTCGTTGTCATTACCGTTTAAAGGAATGTTCTTATGTAGCGCAGTATCCAGTCCTCATGACTGCTCAAAATGCTTTACACTTTACTCCCTGGCAGACCTGTTCAATCGAACACCATTTCGACTTCTCTGGGAAGCATTCAGCCACGCTGCAATTAATGCGCGAAGACTATTCGTACACAAATATCCACCAATGTATGTACTCATTCATACAGCTGAGTGAACTGAAGCAATGTATAGTAAACGGACTTGACAAAGGTTAGACACCGCTGCACAGGATTGAAACCCGCGTTCTCTCAGTCGAGAGTCCGAAGCTCTTACCGCTACGCTAAGGCGTTCCACGGTGGCCATCCAAGAGGGGACTACTGCATAAGAAGTTTGCGTAGTATAAACCAAACTATGGGTGCCATTCCTGATAGTGTCGAGTGGCAGTAATGCTGTTAAGTAGGACGACGCGACAGCGACACAGTCGAGCCGACGACGTTACGCGGTGGCAGCAATATATGTTTTGTTTGCTTTGAGACAACGACAATGCACAGCGGCAAGGGAAACGTTCATGTTAAAAAAATATTAGTGAGAGTGGCTAAATGTTCGATTTTGTAACAGTTCAGATGGTCTTGTTATTGTAGAGCTGCGGATACACTGCCCCATTCGCATCACCCAGACCAATACGCCTGTCGGTGTGAATAGTCCAGTCGTCATGAACGGAACGAAAAACGTTGGCGTTCAATTCATTATATGCGCGCAAAATATACGTACAATACTTGATTAGATACACGGGTATATATGCATCCATGCATACACACTCGCACGCATATACACACGCACACAAACAATATACACAACACACACAATACACACACGAGACTAAGCGCCAAGTAGTGCACACCTAAATCATCCGCCGTTTGACTGATCGAGGTCCGATTCGGAGCCGGATCACATCGTACGATATAGCACTGATGGTGTCAGTAACTGACACCGATATAGAAACAGTTGGCGGTCGCGCGTGACCGCACACAAGTACAAACACCGTATCGCAATGGTTCTGTCAAATCTGGCCTAGTTTCATTCACTGTGTGGTGATTCATGGAATGCTTGAACTGGCATTTTGCTGTCTGGTTCACGATTTGAGAATGAACTCGGAACAGGTTGTGACACGACTATGACAAATCGCGGCAGATACTGAGTCATTCTTTGGAACTGCTTGGCGCAATTCAGTTTGTCGTTTGGATTTAGAACCATTTCGCTATAAATCAAACATATCATGTATCCATGGTGGTTTTTTTTAGTTTTAGGCTAATTTACGCACATGTTTGACCATCTTTGAATATGATTCGCGATGGGTTGTAGGGAAATTTAAAAAGTTAAGTCTTGTTTAATCTTGTTTACTCTTGTTACGATTTATTAAATGTTGTTAAATAGTGTTAAATCTGGTTAAATACTGTTAAATCTTGTTAAAGTGTTGTTGCATTCAGGCGGCATATTTTGCTATCTGTCGAATTCATTGTTTGACAAATTGCAAATATACATTGATTAACAGAAGTATGGAAGTCGTACGCCTCGACTAATAATTTCGGCTTAATATTTATGTACAACAAAAACATATTTTTGTTTTATGTAAGTTTTTATCAATTAACAATTGAATACATCATAATACATCACAGTGAACATGCTATTCACGTCTGGGTTTTTTTCAACATTGCTACAATGCACCAGTTTCTGTCATGACGAGTGAGAAAAAAATGTACAGTTGCGTACTCTGTTGTAGCGTTTTCTTCTGGTAGGAATCACTGGATGCCGTGCGAAATAACCCAAGTCTCAAGTTGAGGTCACGATCATAATAAAACAGTACGGGTCATCGGAGAGTACTTCTATTTGTGTAATACAAAACGTCTACAGTAACGCCAGTAGAACTAAATATTACTCACGATGCCTGACTTACGACAGTTATACAAAACGTCTACAGTAACGCCAGTAGAACTAAATATTACTCACGATGCCTGACTTACGACAGTTATACAAAACATAAAAGATACAACAGGACGGCATGAATATGGGTGGGTTGTAGGCCACAACCTATATTTTTTATATATTTTGTAAGTAGCTGCCATGTTATGATATAATTATTTTCAAGTAACCCAATCACATAAGCGACGAGGCCGTAATTAGTCCACCCATTCGTAACTGACCTGGAACAAAACAAATTGTAACAGGAAAGTGTTGTCGATGGGTACGCTAATGCTGTATCAAGTTATATCCCAGAAATACCAGAATTGGACAACACGTTAGCTACCCATTTTAAAAGAAGGCATGCGCAGTATTGGAGGGCCCGTCCAATGGGTGCTTCTCGTGTATACGTTAGCTTCAACAACGTCTCGTCCAAGATGCAATGTCATTGATAATTCACGCAGCCGACACTTAGGTCGTAATATTACCATGCCAACAATAGAAAGCTCGCAGGCGTGCAAATAATCTACTTTTATATGTATGTGTCTACCTGATGACTAAGCCGATGTCAAAACCGCAAGGTAAGAGCGAAGGATAATTTGTGCAAGCATGCAAATAGCTGAATAACTATTATATCTGCATGCACTTATGTTTGTGAATGTAATGGTATGACGGGAACTGGTCACACCCTTTAGAAATAGTTGATAACAATTTAAAAATGAAAGTCAAGAGCAATATTAATTTGTACCAGTTTCAACACACACTTTTGTCACAATTAATCGAGTAGACATTTTCTGTTTCACATAACCAAACGTTCTTCAGGTGTAATTTTAATAGGTACCAACCCTTTGTCGTGCAAACTTGGCAAAAAAACCGCTCGACCGCAAATGGACCCATATGATTATCCATGTCCGTTTGTTTGCAGCGCATGCTTTAAATGAGCTCCCGTGTACACGTATTAATCTCCTGAGCGTAAGTAGCAGCTGACTGCGCACAGGTAAGTCGTTTGCGAGAGCCGCAAACGTCTTAATCGTGTGTTCAACTGGGTCGTATCTAGAAATATAAAAGGCTTGTTGAAACGTTCGTAAACACACAGAATGTTTCTTACACCCGTAATCAGAGTCAAGAGTTGACACTTACGGGCTTCAGAAACGTGATCTGGACATTGTGATTGTTGTCTGTGCCGTCTCGCCCAGCGTTTCACAAAAGACCGTCAGTCACAGTCAGGTTTACAGTAGCTACTTTTCTGGTTACATCGATTGTATACAACGACTGACCTTAAATTCCTTTGACGTACAAGCAACGGTGAGCCAGTCGTGTTACTAAATATAGCAACGTTAATCGAGAGGCCGAACATAACGTGTATTATAAATAGTTAGCTGTTACGCTGCGAGTTTGATGTACAATTAAGATGCCATCTGATTTGTCCGATCAAAAGTTATATGTATATTTCTTACTTGCATCTTTATTACTGTAGCGTGTTCGCGGTCAGATATTATAATAAAACGGGAATTTGACAGATCAGTAAATCTTCAGTTAAACATTATTATTTACTGGTATGACTTGAATTACAGTCTCGTTGTCTCGTGTAAATCGTGTATTTTCAAAAATAGGGGGAATGATCACACTAATAACACGCTTTGTGTGGATGTTATTTTAACTAACCGCGATGTCATAAATACTACAACAGTCAGGGGTGTAGTGACCAGTAAAGATATCAACAATCAGGGCTGCAGTGGCCAGTAAAGATAACAATAGTCAGGGCTGCAGTGGCCAGTAAAGATAACAACAGTCAAGGGTGCAGTGGCAATAAAGATAACAACAGTCGGGGCTGCAGTGGCCAGTAAAGATAACAACAGTCGGGGCTGCAGTGGCCAGTAAAGATAACAACAGTCGGGGCTGCAGTGGCCAGTAAAGATAACAACAGTCGGGACTGCAGTGGCCAGTAAAGATAACAACAGTCGGGACTGCAGTGGCCAGTAAAGATAACAACAGTCGGGACTGCAGTGGCCAGTAAAGATAACAACAATCAGGGCTGCAGTAGCCAGCAAAGATAACAACAGTCGGGGCTGCAGTGGCCAGTAAAGATAACCATTGACATCGTTAAACATTCCACTTAGCAGCGGGTGTTGGCTATTACCAATGCACCGACAAATTAACACTAACTATACAAAACGCATGAACCTCGTCATCTGTGTCTCCAATGATATTGAATAATGACTGAATAAAGACCAAATCGCCCTTATATTTTAAACAGTTACTGCCTAGTGGCATTTAATTTACACAGCATGATGTGAAAAGCAGGCGCACCTACGTTTAAGAGAGGGTGTGTATGTGTGTGCGTGCGCGAGTGTGTGTGCGTGTGTGCGTGTGTGCGTGTGTGCGTGTGTGTGTTAACATCTTGCCGTGATGTAACGATGCAAATTCTCTGAAACCCGATAACATCATAAGTACATCTTCATATAAACCGATGACCTACCAACAAGTTAAGTCAAACACATTAGTCTCAGAGACAACAGACATACCCGTACGTCGAATTACTAATGAACAAAGATATACGACGGATGCGGGTACAGAGAGAACAGGCCTTCATGTTATCCCGGTGAGTCAGTGCGGGAGTTTACAATCAGTTAGTGTGTTTGAGCCGCGTTATCTATCTTGGTTATTGGACTGTGAGTCTGTAAAGATGTGAATTGACTAATTGTATGTCAACGACTAGACAGACTATATTGTAGTGTTACAAAATGTACATTTGAACCGTTGTTATTATAAACATAATGGCTAGTTAAAAAAGTTTACACATACAAGTAGTTTAATGAAAGAATAAAGTGCTATGTCTAAAATGCTAAGAATTTGCTGTGTTAATAATTAGCCTGCACACAGAAAGAGACACGTCATCACGTTATATATTGCTTACTAATCTTCATACAAACACATATCTCGTTATATCACTGATTTATATAAATTTATCTCTCGTGAATTTACGAGGAAACGATTGAACGTACATGTCGCATCCAATCGTTCAGTCGTTATGTTTCATTTATTCACCAACAAAATTGCTGACTCACTCTTAATCACAACACAGCACATTCACTTCCGTACCGTTTCACCTAATAATGTATTCTCTCCAATGTTGTGGATTATTTTTAAGACAGAGACTAGAGAGCATGTGGGAGAGAGGGGAGACGGACGGACGCACACACACAGACACACACACACACACACACACACACACACACACACACACACACACACACACACACACACACACACACACACACACACACACACACACACACACACACACACACACACACACACACACACACACACACACACACACACACCACACACACACACACACACACACACACACACACACACACACACACACACACACACACACACACACACACACACACACACACACACACACACACACACACACACACACACACATACACACACACTCACACTCACAGACACACACACACACAGACGGGGGTGTTAGAGGGTGGGGTGGCGGAGATCGACGGACGGGCAAACTGATGGAGAGAGATACGTGAAGAAGACATGAAAATAAAACAGACGACATTTCTATTAAATAACTTCACTAATTTTGAATCAGTGACATACTATATGACGGCTACAGTACTTTCATACACGGTTTATACCGCAGGGCAATCGTGACCATGCAAACAGTTGGGCGTCGGCAATTTGAATGGCACTTATGATGCATGAACGCGACCTGTACCCTTTGGTGAACGCCGATTGAATGGTGAATAGACCAGTTGGGTGGAGTACACAGAACCGTGGAATGAATAAAAAGTTACAATCCGAATACTTCGGGTAGGGCGGCTCCCGTGATGAGTATGTTTCATAAACAAACGGTGACGCCCCTATGTTGAGTTGTCGTAATATTCAGCAAGTATACCTAGTGTTAACATTAACATGGAATTACGCCAAGAACAGTACAACGTGTTGATGTGTGTTGTCATCGAACACCTTGTTGACATTTCAACTAACTACAAGAGCTACATTTGTTTACATGTGTCTGCTGTGTTACTACACGACTTGTTGATACGCAATTTGTACATTTCGTTGACATTTGTGTATCCGGTTGATAGGTTGTAAACGCGTTATTTTGTGTCAAATATTAACTTCGTATTAATGGTACACAAACACAATAGTGACAGTACCCTACTAAAATAGCAATGTCTACTGCGTACATGCAACATATTGTTAGTGATAGTGCCAACAACGCCAGTGTTTCACAACAACAAACGATACTTCTATTTTTAGTACTTCGATAATTGGTAAGGTCCATGAATCAGGACTTACTGCCAATATGTATATAATCTGTGTATTCGCATGTAGACCTCAGATCAGACAAGTGGACACATCCGATGTTTATCTTAAACACACTTATATTTTATAATTGTCACTGACTGGTCTTGGTCAGGGAGAATAAGAATGTGTTCGGTTTTAAAGACCAACCAAGCTAGACATTAGGTACGAACTTGGCTTCTCGTGGCTAATAATGATGTATGAAATGTAACAACGTAACAGCCAATGATTAATATCCACTCAACACAAAACAATGGTTCGACGTGGGACAATTCCATACAACAAAGCCTAAATATTGTTAAACGGACAAGACGCCGGTCGCACGGGGCTGCGGTAGCCGCACACACAATACAGGAGTAACTTGACCTATTTGACAGGAAACACGCGAACACCAACATGGGTAGATACTATCGACTGTCGTCTACAACTCAGACCAGTATATTAATCCACTAGAACATATCAACTGTTAAACAAGCACAACACGTTTAGATTTCACCTACCTGTCTGCGTTGAGGAACAGCTAAATAACATCCAGAGAGGTGAAACGCGAAATCCTCACACGGAACAACACTGTCAGTGTAGCAAGAGGTGTGACAGTAATGTCGCTGCTCACGAAGGAGTGGGCCAGCGCGAACTTCACGGTTCACCGCGCGCGACTTGCGGGGCCACGCGTGTCGAAATGTTGCCGTTCTCGCGTGGCTGTCGCGGGTATGCATTGAGGGTAACTAAGTAGATCGATATACGTGAACGCAAACGTGCTCTAATTCAGTTTGTTTTGTTATGTTTCTACGCAGGTGTAAAACAACGAAGTCTAATTGTAGTCTAATAATAGCTGAATATGTGTTCATGTCCAGTTAATAAAACATACAGACCTCATAATGTAACTACGTGGCCCGTTATAACACACTCGACGTCCTCTTTGTCCTAATATCTGCAATTTATTGTGATCGTTGTGATTTGTTTCACTTTTAAAAACTTCACTTCCATAAATTGCACATAAGTGTTCGGGCATACAACTGCCGCTTTAAAAAGTTTGCCATGTGTTTTTGTCATACAAACGTTTCGGGCCAGGACTGCAACAAAATATACGACAGAATGTCTGAACGCTCCATGTATTCGGCAGCCGTTTTCTGGTGATTTGAAGGACCTTTTGTTAGGCAACAAGCCACGTGATGGATAGGGAAATTACTGCTGTAATAGGGCATAAGCCAGAGGGTTTGTTGGTACATTTTTAGGGACGAATGCTCATAGTGATTTTTGGCTAGGCCTACATCCCTAGAGATGGAAAATAGGTGGTAGCATTGCAGCCCTCCCAGCTTTCTGTGAGAAATCACTCTTTTCATACTATCCCCATATCCGCGACAACTGGTTTTCTATGAAATTGCTAATGGGGAGCCCATACACAAACTACTATGGAATATTTACTATACATCTCAGTAGAACACAAATTGGATACTATGTGGTTTAAATGTCATGCTTTCCAAACATATCAACATTATTTTCATATCTTGAGAATTGTGGATGTTGTTTTTTTATCTACCACATCTCAAAATGCAACCCACGGCATTCAGGTTATCAACAAAAATTACTTAAAATTCTGGCTAGTAACAACGTGTGTCCTCATTTGAGGTTCTTATTGCACCAGAATGTTGGCTTACATCCCTAGATATGGAAAATATATGCATTGCACTATATACATTCTTTTGTGTGAAATTACTCTTTTTAATCTTTTCCCCATTTCGGCGAAAACTATTTTTCTATGGAAATTGCTGAAGGCGTGGTCACGCACAAACAATTATACAGTAGTTATTACACATCTTATGAGTATGATAATTGTACAATAGTGTGGGAGTCACATTGTATGGAATCTGATTAGTCGCATATATGTGTGAATTAGTCGGGCCTCGCCTAACAACCTCGATAATAGTGAACCGCCGCTGGTTGAAATGTATGCAAACGTAATACTTAACACGTCCTCGGCAAAAACGAAAAACACAGACAGAATACGCTATTCCACACGTTTAGGAGGAGAAGGTGCCGTTTTGGTGTCAGTTGTAGTTTCCCAAATCATTGCTTTGTGCCTTGTAGTGTTGTAGTAGTTAACGATGACCTTTAACGATATCACTAACGTGTATCGATGACACCTGACGATATCAGTAACGGTTAACGATGATACCTAACGGTATCACTAACGGTTACCGGTGACACCTGACGATATCAATAAAGATTAACGATGATACATAACGATATCGCTAATGGCTAAAGAGGACACATAATGATATCACTAATGGTTAGCGATGATACATAGCGATATCACTAATGGTTAACACTGACACCTAACGATATCACTAATTGTTTAACACCTGGTATCGCGACAATTGTGCAGTATTGTATTACTTTAAACTTGTCGATTGGAGACTCTTGTCGTCAGTGGAAACTCACCCGACAGAGAGCAGCCGCCCAGGTCGAGGGCCGGTTTCATTGCTTTGAACGTACACTTCACGCAACCAACGGGCTGAATCGACTCCACAAACCGTGGTAACAGGCTTCACGATGCAGTTCACCGAGTCTCCAACAACGCTAAAGAGACATAACAACTTTTGTTATTATCGGTCGTATAACATAATTTTATTTCCAACAATAGAGACCAGGGAACTAAAAGGAGACCAAATAGACATGTTTAAAATATTGAATAGTTATGGCGTTATTAATTTTAATATGTTTTTCCAAAAATACCCAAGGAAGGCAGTAGAACCAGATGGCACAATGCAGCATTAATTTAAACAACGGTGTAGGCTGGATATGAGAAAGTATTAATTCTCATAGCGAATAGTAAATGACAGGAACAAATTATCTGATGATTGTGTTAATTCTAGCAGTGTAAACAATATTTATAATAGAATCTGTGTCCACATGTCACCTGGAGTTTGCAGGTTTGGATGACAATTTTGTAAGATCTTGTTAAATCTATCTTAATTATAAATCTACCACCAACATCCTAGTTCATATACGTGTGCGTGTGTGTGTGCGTGTGTGCGTGTGTGCGTGTGTGCGTGTGTGCGTGTGTGCGTGTGTGCGTGTGTGCGTGTGCGCGTGTGTGCGTGTGTGCGTGTGTGCGTGTGCGCGTGTGTGCGTGTGCGCGTGTGCGCGTGTGCGCGTGTGCGCGTGTGCGCGTGTGAGTGTTGTGTATGCACTGTACGAAGTTTTGTTGTGAAACAATGAGATATTGTAGATTGTGTCTAACAAAGTTCCGTTTCACGAGCAACTTACGGGCACATAGTCTGGCAGCTAAGCAACATGATGTGGACATGCCAGATAAAAGCACCACATTTTTCCTGACAATCTGTGTGCCATGACTTTTGATAAATTTATTGGAACCAAGTCACATGACCTTGATGGAGTCTGTTTCAGCCATTTAGAAAAAAATGGTAGAAGAAAACATTGAAATTTTTTTTTCAGTTAAATGCTCTGATTTTCATGTAATTCGGCATGTAGTTATACTTTGGCAAGCTCAACACAAATCTACTATCGGCTTTCAATTCCGAGTCATATTGGGGTCACCAGAGGTCAATGAAAGGTCACATTGCTTAATTTTCAGCTTGTTTGAGCTAGTAAAGCTAGCTCAAACAAGCTGATGTAGCTTTGCAAGTTTGAGGGACATTCCAGACAAAAGATCCTACTTTGTTTCTAACACTTTATTAGTTCGTAGTCTTCAGTTTCCGTTTGGCTCGTTAAAAATCTTTATTATTGAATTTACCACAACGTAATGGGATAGCAAACTATTTTCAATCTTCTTCTTCTCTGACTTTTTCCGTCATCTGGGGTCGTCGGTATGGCTGGTAATTTTCTTTCTCCATGTCGCCCTGTCCATCACCACATCTGCACTCAGACCCACGATTTCCATGTCTCTTCTGCATGTGTCTTTCCATATGGTCTTCGGTCGTCCTCTCCTTCTTCTTCCTGGTATCTCCGCATTTAGCACTCTTCTCACTATGTGCCCCTCTTCCCTTCTCATCACATGCCCATACCATTTCAATAGTTTCTCTGTTACCTTTTTGGATGCTTGTGTCAATCTCGTTGCTCCTCTGATATATTCGTTTCGAATCTTATCTGTCTTTGTTACTCCACATATCCACCTCAGCACCCTCATCACATTCGTCTCTATCCTTGCTTTTTGTCCTTTCATTGTTGCCCAGATCTCAGCCCCGTACAGCATTGCTGGCCTGACTATTGTTTTATAGATCTTCCGCTTCAACTTCACTGGCATCCTCCTGTCGCACAACACTCCACTGCATTTCTTCCAATTTCTCCAAGCTGCACTCACTCTCTGTTTGATCTCCGTTTCCATGCCTCCTGTCTCTTCCACGACTGACCCTAGATATTTAAAGTGTGTTACTTTTTCCAGCTCGCCTCCCAGTTTCTTTACAGTTGGTCTGTCTATCTCCTTATTCCGTTCGAACATGAAGTCCATGAATTGTGTTTTCGGTCGACTAACCCTCATTCCTCTCTTTTCCAGTGCCTTCCTCCACCAGTGCCTTCCTCCACGTCAGCAAAATATTCTTAATGACCTTGCTTAAACATTTAGTAAGAATAGCTTGTTTTGTCAGGCCAACGTTTTGCGAGTTCGGTTATGTGTCGCATTTGGTTATATGTCGCATTTGCAGTTGCAAAGCTCAGCGCATTTTCAGTGTGCCTTCTTGCTCGAACACCTTGTGCCACAGCCACTCACGCTTTTGCACCCACACTTCACAAGTTGACTGCACGCTTTGGAGGCCATCGGTAGTGTGCGCCACACAGGAAGCCAGGTCTTGCTCTCTGTTTCGAATGTCCATCCCTTCTGGAGTACAAGTTTGCTGTTTGACCATTTCATATGTCGTTCAGATTCCAGCTTGGTAGGCAAGGCGCCTCGAATGTTGTAGCAAAGCCTCCTGAGTAGGTGGAATGTTCTCCATCGTTTTGTTCTTCTTGCAGAACAACTCTCTCCGTACCTCATTTGCAAATTCCAGAGTGCTTGTCTTGTATAACGACTGTGAATCGCTCCAGTGATTGGAAGTGTTGGGAGTCCACTGTCAATTGGGTGTGGGGGTTTTCTGCCATGTAGTTGGATGCCTGGGTAACCTCAGAGTAGGAATTCCAGACTTCCCATATTGACTTCTTCCCCTTTCTATGGAATGCTGACGCTGTATCTCACCCTGTGAAACTGTGGAAGGGCTGTGGATGTATCTTTGCCCAGCCCATGGCAGATGGCATTGATATGTAGGTACATGAAGTTCTTCCCAGTGCTAAAAGCAACCCATATGATGTCTGCAAGTGGATATTTGTTGACGATGGCGTGGAATTTGTCGATGAGGATTACAACTACATCAGTGTCCACAGTGTGCACCAAGCAGATGTTAGAACCACTCTCCATGGCATCTTGCAATTGGATAAGTATTCTTGTATCCGTTTCCTCGTGGTCACACTTCGACATGCAGTGGATGGTGCCTCTGCTGACAACTGTGCTGCCAGATCTAATGAAGATCTGCTTGTCTTTTTTGCATTCGGCAGACACAACTGGATAGGAATGCAAAGAGTTTTTGCTTATTGGTGGTGTCACATAGGAAATCTGCCCAGTTCCCTGGAACCTTAATATTTTGACCAGCAACCTTCCTTCTGATTCCTTTGCCACGTTTCTCACTGGTTGACTCTTTGATGCTGCTGGATACACACGTGTCCCAGACTACGTCAACTCTTGTAAAGGTCTCCAACTGCTGCATGATGTGTGGAAGAAATACGCAACTGGTATATTCATCAAATGTGGTGATGTTAATGTTTGGCAGGAGGTGCACAACAGCAGCACCATCACGAATTTTCACACCGAATGATCTAGGAGGTTCTGTATGTGGCTCATCTGTCTCTTGGGTCAGAATGCTTAGCAAATCCGACTTCTTCCCTTGTCGTAGTTTACCTCTGTCAGAGAGAGAGAGAGAGAGATGGAGGATATGAGTGATTGCCATGCTTGAAGAAGGTTCCCATGTCTCCATCCCTATTCTGCATGACTATATATAATCTGGAGAAGAGTGACACATCATTCTTCAGCAGTGAGATCTGCCCTGCCTGCTTGGTATTTGCCTTGGGTGTTGGACAACTAAACAGAGACAGTGAGTTTTTTTTGATAGGCTCATGGATAGATCGAGCGTTTGAAGTTAGTTAGCACTGATTGACGGTAAGCGTTGTATTTCTCCCTGCCCACTGTTTCCACGGTACGGACTGTTTTCACAACAGACTCGTCGAGGACATTCCGAGTGGCCATTGTTAACATTTCAAAGCTGGCATCTAGGAATGGATTGCTCATCTCCGAGATAGTCTGAACAAGACCAAATGTTTACTCTTTGAATGTCTCCTGTGTTGACAGTCCCTCCTCGTGGTGTTTTTTTTTTTTTAAATTTCTTCTTCTGAGGTAAACTCCTCCTCAAACTCTAGGAGCTAAGGTCCAGCTATCATCCACTTCTTGAAAGCTGAAGGAATCTCTGTCAGTCCCACTGCACCCCCTGTACCCTTCACCAGGTCATTATTTTGCTCGTGAGCCTGGTCGATTGATATGGATGAGAATCGCCTAGATGTCTTCGAAACAACCCAGTGGTCTTTGTCTTTGAATTCGTCTTGGATGGCTGGAGGTAGGCTCTCCATGTTTTGTATGTGTACGGGAATCCACCTGTCATAGTTCTGATGATCAAGGGAAAAGAACCAACCAACCAAAGCCTTCAGTGATTCCACATACGAGGGGAAGTCTCGTTCGTTCTGGGTTTGCCCGCACGAAAATCAGACTAAGTATTTCCATCTTGAGGATGGTATCCCAATATTGAAATGTTGGGCTCTTGCTGATCATATCTAGTCTCCACGTTTCTTTGGCCCTCTCGTCGTGTAGTCCTTCAGTCATAGTGTGTGTGAAGGCATCGTGCTGGAGTTTCGCCAGGATCAGAGCACTCACTTTGTGGGCATATCTAGTCCTGGTGATGTGTGATGCCTTGAGTAAGGAGTCAGCTGTTCCACAGGAGGCGATTCCTGCTTGGGTCAGTGCAGTTGTCCACCCAGCGGCCTTCAAGTAGTCCCCGAATGTTTTTCACATTGCCATTTCAATATGGAGACAACCGAACATGCTTACACTCTTGTCCTCGCCATGTGTCTGAGGCCAGTTCCACTGGGCAAACTTGGCCAGTGCATACAGTGGTGCATCTAAAGTAATCACTGAAATCCCTGTATAGATGATTATATTTCAGCAAATTACCAAATACTAGCAATTTTATATGGATTAGTTCTTTTGTAAGTCAGCCAGTTCTAAGTAATACATATCAGTTAAAACCATCGTGCATCCGGTGGCTAAAATGAAGCAAAATAACCATTTTTTGACCCCTGGTGACCCAAATATGGCTCTGAATGGAAAGCCGATAGAAGATTCGTGATTAACGAGCAAAAGTATGTATAGATCCCGAATTACATGACAATCGGAGCATGTAATTGAAAAACATAACTTTTCAATGTTTTCTTCCAAAAACATTTTTTAAATGGATGAAACAGGTGCCCGAAAGGTCACATAACTTGGTTCCAATAAAATTATGAAAAGGTGTGGTACATAGATTGTCATGAAAACATGTGGTGCTTTTGTCCAGCATGTCCTGATGATATCAACATTTGGCGCTAAGCTGCCTCACTAACATATTAGGCGCGCTGTTTGCAGCTGCCTGATGTAGCTCCAGCAGGAAGCTCTCCGGAAGACATTCTGCGAGTTTCTGAATCTCAGCATAGCGACAATTGGACGATGGACGCTCGCTGCGGAGAGAAAACGATCCCGACAACAGCAAACCCCAAGTACCTCGGAGTGACATTCGGTAGGTCACTAACTTACTCGAAACACCTAGCCCAACTATGGAAGAAATTGAACGCACGGTGCAACTTACTTCGACGACTAACCGGCACAAAAGGGGAGCTCACTTCGATGGTCTTAAAACTCAACAATTGCACTAGCTTTTGCGCCGGATGAGTATTATTGCTCGGCAGTGTGGTGTCATGCTGCCAATTGTTGCTGGGATAACGCCTCCTGACATTCGTCGAAAAAACAGTTCCTCGCACTGGCCCGTCTTGCCGAAGCAGATAACAAACACACAATAGTCACCACGGTGCAAATAGCTGCACCTCGGCGAAAACGTCTTCGTTCTCGAGATCCCTTCTCAGAACACACTCAACACACCATCAGCAATGCTGCTGGGAAGAGCAGGACTGTGTGGACGAGCGAGGCGTGGACAAGAAGGTGGGACACCACGCTTTGTAGACTTAGGGAATTCTTCCCAGTCCCATCAACAAAAGCAGTCAGACACGACATTAGCCGACACTCACTGGTGCGCCTCAACCGCGTAAGAACAGGCTGTGGAAGATTAAAACACAATATGAACCAGACGGGGATGGCACCATCAGCTTCGTGCGAGTGCGGTGCCGAAAGGCAGACCGCACCAGTGAGAGTCCACTACATAAATGCAACGGCGACCTGGTCTGCCTGGACGAGACAGCACGCGCCTGGCTTCAGGACCTTAAGTGCGACACGTGACGACCCCACCGTCCTTGAATCATACACAAGCAGAAGTTGACATCGCTTGTGTCAGAGTATTACCATTTAGTTCTGTTTTCAAGAATTAAAAAAAAGTTTTGTTTGTTTGTCCATGGTGGCCTTCTCGGGAAACAAAACATCATATGGAAATAGTACTGTTCATTATGGGACATAAAATGTTGTTTGCTTATGCGAAAATAATATCGGTGTGCTAAAATTCTTCTTCTTCTTCATTTTCTTCTTCTTCTACTTTATGACCACCTGCATGAGGTGTTCTTGGATAATATTTGGCATGAAGCAATAGAGAAAAAATGTAGTTGTGCGATTTTGTGGGATGTAGGGAATATACAAAGGGAGGGAAGGAGGTGGGAGAGTTTTTTTTTATATAATTCAGAGGTGGTGCTGGAGCCTGGACTCAAAACATTCCAAGGTGGTCGCAGTTACCACTTTTTGGGGTAGGCTATTCCACTCGGCTATCATGCGTGGCAAAAATTACATTTCCTGTACTGTAACCGGTGGTAAGAAAGATGTCACGTGTCTTCCTAGTATTTAATGTATGCGTGGGCCGGGTAATGTAGGCATGTACAGCGAGTTAACTGAGATGGTTCCTGTGTTCTTTTTATACAACATATTGAGGCGTGCTTGCTTTCTACGGACTTCGAGGTTTGGCTAGTTTAGTGTACCGAGCATAAAGTCTACAGAGGAAGTGTGACGGTGTATGTTGGTCACCCAACGTGATGCTCTCCTCGGGATTTTTTCAAGGGCAGTAGAAAACCCAAGGTCTTGTTTGCCTTGTTAGCTGTGTCATCGATGTGAGAGCTCTATGATTTGTCGTTTGTGATAGTAATGCCTAGGTATTTCACATTGTTAACGTTCATGACGGTATGTCCATGCAGGTTGCACGAAGCTGTCAGTGTCTGTCGCTTGCACGTGGCGCTCAGGACGGAACACTTATGTGAGTTGAAGGGCATCTGATCGTGCCACAACCGTACATATTAGCAAAAATGTTCAGAAATGTAAAACTGGAAATAATGTTCTTTGAGTAGATGGGTTCTATAAGAGATATGCCTCACTGAGACTCATATGAGACACGTATAATTTGACCAAAACTGGTATATATGTACATCAGACAAATCAGAGATGTCGCAGATAGCAGTTAGTTTATATTTTGTGGAATATATTATTGATAGCTATAACTACATTAGAGTTTCAACTTAATAGTTTTCTGGTACGAACGAAATGTACAAAACATACTGTTTACTACACTATTTTCTTGATAAACATTGGAACTTAGACATATTATTCAATGTATAACAATTACCGGCTTCACAGTCCAGTCATCAACAAGTTTCTTGAAAACGTTGTGATACATAGGGTTCTTCTGGAGCTTTTCCAGGGGCGCCACATTGCCTTTGCCCTTGAAGGCGCTGGTACAGTCCTCGCCTGAGAACACGTAGAACCCGACCAGCGTGCTCCAGTGACTTGGCCAGCTCCGTCACGTTGACTATCTGGCGGTGCTTGCCCTTGCCGGTGTCGAGATAGATGATGAGGCTGATGGAGTGTGAGTGGTGGAGCAGGATGAAGAATATGTCACTATCAGGAATTTCACTTCTCAAGGCAATGTGGCGCCCCTGGAAAAGCTCCAGAAGAACCCTAAGTATCACAACGTTTTCAAGAAACTTGTTGATGACTGGACGATGAAGCCGGAAGTGATGACAGATTTGGAGGCCTTCATCTGCCTCATGCACGGTCAGGCTCGCTAAACATCAGTGGATGCTGTGCGAAGCAAGATGCGCATAAAGATGGTGGGAGAACACGAGAAGCTCACCACCAAGTCCAAGGTTGACCTGGTTCTCCTCCCAATCTGCTAATTCTCAATGTTGGCCGGGTCAACTACCGACTAGCCAAGTACAAGCGGACCAACCAGCCTCGCTTCGGGCGACCCATGGACGATGATGGACAGGGGTGAAGACTGAGGAGGGTATACTGGAGCTAGTGTGGACGTGTGAACCCACCTTGCCTCCCCCACTCATTGACTTGTTTGAGACAGCTGCTGAGGAGGAGGAGGAAGAAGAGGAAGATGATCAGCAGATTGACTAAAATGAGCTGCTTCTTGGCGATGATGATGATTAGTGTGTAGTGTCGAGGGTAAGTTTCGGGTAGATAGTTCTTGAGTAAACGTAGATACTGATCGTAGTGGGTAGATTTCGTGTAGTTTCCTTTCTTCTTGGACTCATAATTAGCCCATTTTCTGCCTAGTAGTGGCACATAATGTTGAGTCAGTGCTTATGCGCAATCATATATCCTTAACTTAGTATTTGACTCGATTTCAGGCATGAAAATATGGTATTATGTGCATTTTGAAGCAATAAATATGTTTGAATCGTCAAAATAACCATCTCAAGCGATTCCTCATTTCAGTTATACGAAAAAGTGGGTTAATTTGTTTTTGTACGATGAATGGTTCAGAAGTTATGGGTATCCTTGATTTTACCAGTCGCGCGTGACAAAATCCAAGATGGCCGCCAAACAGACCCCCTTCGGACATTATTTCGAAATGTGAACATCCACATCTGTTTACTAGACACCTTCAGGGTTGCAAAAAGTAAGTTTCATTTAGAAATCCACTGGGTGCATGGGGGGCATACCTTCCGACTGTACTATGTGTTCTGTTACGCTGCAAAAGCACGAACCCGTCAAGCCAGTCAAACCACCCCACAATAACCACATATTCTAGTATCGCCCTCTTGCGGAGAGTTATCAAAACATTGTGTGTGCGTGTGCGAGTGTGTGTGTATGTGTGCAAAAATAATAATACAAAAATAATAAAAGTACTTATATAGCGCCCGATCAATTAAAATTGCTCTCGGGCGCTTTACATACAAGCACACGTACATAATAGTATTTTATATAAAAAGAAATGCTAACTAAGAAATAAATATGTACAAAATATAACACTATCTTAAATAAAATTACTAAAAACAATTTTAAAAAGAGAGATCATTAAAATGTTTTAAAATAAATACATATATTAAGACATTCTTAAAAATACTTTAGATACATTCATCTATACAAGAAGAATAATCATAAATATGCTAAGAAACTAATAAAACAAAAATATATTTATTAAAAGAAAGCACACAAATTTCCTCGTCGGTGAATTATAAAAACGCTTGTTTAAAAAGGTGAGTCTTCAAAAGTGTTTTAAACACTTGTAATGATGTTGCTGTCCTGAGCGTAGGAGGCAAATCGTTCCATAGAACCGCCGAGCAAACCGCGAAACGGTGATCACCATGAATAACAGTTTGTGAGGTCGGTACGAAAAAAGGGGAGGCGGCAAGGTAGAACGTAGAGTTCGGTTGATGGGACAGTAGCCAATTAACTCACTTATGTAGTCCGGCGCTAGACCATTCAAGGCACAATATGTAAACAGCAGCATTTTGTAGGTCGGTCTCAAATGAACGGGTAGCCAGTGTAAACGCTGCGCGCGGCGTGATCTGTTTTGTATTTCCTCGTGCGAGTAATTAGGCGAGCGGCACAGTCGTGCACCCTTTGTAGACGTTGCATCACCGTGTGTGGGAACCCATAAAGAAGTACATTCCCATAATTTAAACAGGATGTCACTAGAGCGTGAACAAGTGTCTTGCGTGATTCTTCATGCAAGACCGTTTGTCGCCCATACGCACGACCATTACCAATACAGCACAAAAAAGATATGATATATATTGGAAAGTCACAAAAATCTTCCTAACTACGTATCAGAACTTCACAATTTTTCTTTAGAGTAATCACCAAGCTGTGAAACATCATATAAAATGAAAAGCATTCACGTCATCCTTGAAAAATAAAAATAACGAAACTTGCAAAAATCACAACTATGTATTCAACAATCAGAATTTCGTCATATCTCATCAGAATAAACAATTAAAACATATTGAGGTTATCGTTTAACCTCTTGAGCTATGAACATTCAAAAAGCTGCATCGTATGCGCGCGTATGTCCAGGTAGTTTCGTATTCGCTGGCATGGCGCGCCTTTTAAATATTTTTTCGAATGTTTTTAATTGTATGCGTTTCACGGTTTTCTTTTTTCTTCTTCTTCTTCGTCTTCTTCTTCTTCTTTTGTATTGATGTACGGTCTTTGTCTAAGGCGTGTTTACACGAGAAGTACAGTTGCGTTGTAGTTTAAAATGCGAAGAGTGTCGACAGAGCCGTGACACAATCGGTCGGAGAACACATCCCTTATATATCTTAAAACGTATCTGGAAGTTAACTGAATCAATGTTCGCCAGCTGCATCAATTTCTACTTAGTATGTCTGCTGCCTCTACTTCCTGCGTGCAACGAGTGTTGTGGGAAAGACACGCGACGCGTAAGTCCACTTTCTTATGATTTATGAAATTAATAACAAATACGTATATTTAGAAGAAAAAAAATTGATTGTTTGTGTTGGATTCAAGAACAAATCTAAATAGCATACACTTAATATATTCCACTAATTCCCATAACTGTAAGCAACAGTAAGGCTTATTAATAAAATTATTACTGGCGTCTAATGTAGCAATGTATTCTAAACAAACTCATTTTTGGCATGTGCAAGAAATGTATGGCGTAACATGTGTTTTACGCGAGTACCGATCATCCGATGTGCAGGCGATGCTTTAATTGGCTACGCGTTGCAACAAAAAAAATTTGATATGTCCTTTAACGCGGACGATTGGAACGAGTTTGGCGTCTAAGAAAGTTCGGTATTTCTAGTAATGCAATGCGTTTTGTGGCGACAATGAGAACAACACACGCACATTTTCAAGTCTCGGTCTCACTTGTTGCACCTACATCTGTGTAAATTGTATTTTAATATACAATAATTAAAATAACCGCGTATACTTAATAATCAGGTTTTGTTTATATCAGCGACAGCACGCGCTGGGCAGATGTAACACTCCTACTTAAATTGTGAAAAAATATATATATATATTAGTTTATTTCGCCAAATAAACGTAGTACAACATAATATGAAACTTTATGTCGTCCAAAAGTATCAGTGTCTCTACTTTTCAGTATTTAGTGTGGCCTCCTTTGCTGTCAATGACCGCCTGGTTGCGACGTGGCATGCTAGAAACCAGAGATTCGCAGTATTCCTGGGTGATTTCGGTGACCCAAACGTCCTTGATAGCTTGTTTCAAGTTTTGAGCGCTTGATGGTTGTTTGTCTGCCACCTTATCCTTCATTACAGTCCACAGGTTCTCAATGGGATTTAGATCTGGGCTGTTCCCAGGCCATTCCAGCACGGAGATTTTGTTCTTGAGGAAATCAGTGGCTATTTTGGATCGGTGACAAGGAGCGCCATCTTGCATGAAAATCGTACATTTGTGGATGTCCATATGCAGTTTCAGCTTCTCCCTCAGCAACTCCACATACCTAGGTCCATTCATACTGGTGTTAGGTGGAATAAAATACAGACCAGAAGGGCCAAAACATGACATGTCACCCCAAGTAATCTGACTTGGCGGGTGTTTCATTGTGGCTGCTGTATATTTCTCATCAAATCACTTACCTACTGGCCGCCTAACGTGCCGCTTGAGAGGTATAAACTGTTGCATGGTCGATTTATCTGAGAACAACACTTTCTTCCACTGCGCGAGAGTCCAGTGGCGATGTCGTCTGGCAAAGTCCAGTCTCTTTTTTTCATCACAGGTGTCAAGCGTGGCTTCTGGGCCGGTTTGCTGGACTTGAGCCCAAATTCCTTGCTGAGACGTCTCGAAACAGTACTGAGACTTATTTCCGTACCTTTTAAGCGTAAAGCAGCCCGAATGTTCTTGCATGAGCTCATTGGCGAGCGCATCACGATGCGTCTCATTGCGTGGTCATCCATGAGCATAGTTTTCCGTGGACGACCACTCTTTTTACTGTCACGAAAAGTGCCACCAGTATTCAATTTGACGATGGCGTTGTGCACGGCTGTCTTGGAATAACATAATTTAGCACTAATGTCTCTTTCCGTATATCCTTTTCCATGTAGAGTCACTATTTGTGCCCTTAGAAGACGTCAAAGTGTGTCCAAAAAAAAAAAATATCGCATACGCACACAAGCACACACAGTTTTTATGTGGCGGTGTATTTGAATGTGTGGTATACCGACAGTTTAATTATATTATTTCTTTCAGAGTACAAATATGAATTGAAGGTCAAAACCGGCAGCGTCAAAATTGCAGGCACTAACAACCAAGTAGCTGTACGGTTTTTTTTTTTATAGGTAAAGGCTATATAATGGGCCTAACCGGTAAATATGAATATCACCAATCAGTGGTCAAAAAGTAACCTTGGATATCCGAATGTTTGAGCGTCACGTCAGTAATGGCAGTAATAATCACTGAATCTTGTAATCACGGATTGGCAAAACATCGGTCGACATCGACGAAATATAAATATAGGCTCTAACCATGCGGCAGTTCAACAACTGACACCCCAAATTATTGCCCACAGAATAATAACAATGTAGTATAATGTGCCACATATCAATACTTCGTATAATATATGCCGGCTTGACCATAGCAAAATACCATTGTCAATGCAACCACAACTACTCCACAGAACTCGCACACATTGTAATATAATTTTCGCACCATCATATTTTGCACCAATTATACTCCTGGGCAACATGCCCGCCAATAACCCACACATTAGTCCCAATGTCAGTTCACCCACGAATATCACATACAAAATATAATTCGCATATTCCGTCATTTATTTTGTTGAAATGATGGCACCAACCGATTTTCTTTATGACAAAAAACACATGGCAGAGTTATTCAAACGAGAACTGTATGCGGAAATGTGTTATCTAGCATGCCATGCCGCCCCAGTCATGTAATGCGTATGATATTACTTTTGTCAAAAACCGCGACTTACTGGATCCATCAATTGACCAGTCACGTGATGGATATGTCAGTTGCTTACGTGATTTGTTTTTCATGAGGAGGGTTCTCAACTTCAAATACGTACCATTAACACTATCAAATAAATCCACCCCGAGTGTCACATACTTCAATACGGCATTTGTTGTTTAATTAGTATCATTTTTTTTTGACACATCGATTGCCGATATTCTATAGTTTTCTGTGATGCGTTGGCAAATAATTAGTTCTGTATCTTATGATAGCTACACGAAATTATCTTTAATTATATTCTATGTCCATATTTAGAGTTTCGTTAAAATACAATTATATGCATGTTGAATACTTTTCCCATTTGCCATACATTATGCTTCCCTTATTCATTTTCAATCATGACATCAAAAAGGTTATTTAGTCATTACAAGTGAAACATAGGGTAGGGTGGAGCATGGAGCCCCCCTTAAGGGAAAATGGCATATTTAAGCATACAGTGAAAATGTTCAGGTTTTTGCCCTTGCACACGATTGCGGGGTACCTATTCCATGTTTCACCAAAGGCATTCTGCCATCTGACGGCACTAACTGTTATGATCGTCAATTAAAAAAAAATTCCACAGGAGGCGTCTTGCCCCATACGTGGGGCAAGACGCCCTTTAGTGTGGGGCAACCGGCCCCCAGGGGGCGTCTTGCCCCAATGAGAAATTGTGGTGAAACAAACATAAATTTAATCTGCAAAATGCGTTGAATAATTTCAAATAAGAAATACGAACTTTATTAACGTTATTAACGACACCAGGCAACAGATGAACAGATGGCACATAACGCACAGTCAATCGCTCTCCGATTCACAGTTGGGACACGTGAAAAAGTCCTGTCCCGCGGTCCAATTTTCGTGGGCCCATTTCTTGCACAGTTGACATTGCACCCACACCTCTCGTGATCTGCTATCTTTGAATGGCTCTTCGCAGATAATGCAGGATTATTCTTCCTCCTCGCTACTGGGGCTCACGCGCCTTTTCTTTGCCGTGTGTTTCTTCACTCCTGTCGCCAGGGACTTCTTCATGAGCTTGGGTATGCGTTCTTTTTTCGCCTGCTGCATAGCCAACTTGTTCTTATGCGGCGTCGATGTCAGAACAGTGGCACACTCGGCAATACGCGATCTTGCACGTGGACGGAGATAGCTGCGTTATCACCTCCTTAACGGTCGACACTCCTGCGGACGCGGACGTTGGTGTGCCAGCAGTGGGCGGTGTCGGCCCAGCAGTGGCCGGTGGCGGGCCAGCAGTGGACGATGGCGGGCCAGCAGTGGACAATTGCATTTTAGGGCGATTGAAACCGACAGCCCTTGCGGTATTCGTACCCTGAGGCTGCCGCATAGCCAGGTCAGGGTGGCGCTTGAAGAAGCCGTGTAGCCAGTCTCAGCCGGCCATCTTTGTTTCGGCGTTGAACGTGTGCGCAAGCCCCAGCTTCACCGCGAGATCGTACGCGAGGCGCCTGACGTCCACGGTCGTCAAGCCGTACAGGCACTTCTCCATATACGCGATGTGTTCGCGCAGCGTGCGTTCCACGTCAGCCGATAGAACTGGTTGCCTTGGGCCGATAGATAACGATCCCACAGTGGCGACTTTCTTGTTGCAGTGTCTTCGCAGCGTCCTGGCCGGAATGCCAAAACGCCGACTGACAGCCTTCATAGGCTGATTCTCCAGCGCTGCCAGTGCCTCCTTCAACACATCGTCCTCACAAGCACCCCGTTCCGACTTGCGCTTGTAAGTGCGGACCATTTCTACAGAAGAAAATATTAGTCAGTAGATGTTCAATCTGTCATAGGCCTATTGCAATTTTGCATTCAAACACATGCCGTATTTATTATTTATTTATTTATACCTATTTATTTATATATTTATTTATTTGTTTATTTGTTTATTTTGTTTAAACGTATTTATACAGGGTAGGCTACTACATTCAGATTAAAATACAGTTTTTCACTGTAGCCCTGTGCTTATTCATAATTTATGGAAAATACAGGAATAAAAAAGCAATATATATAAATACCATGTTGCAAATACACAGACAATAAAATAGGACAATTAATATAACAATTACATCATAATATAATGCAATAATTATTGGTAATATAGAATGATATAAAACATAATATACAAATACTATAAATAAAATAATATTTAATTGTAGCTCTAAGGCTAGGCCTTTCACGTTAGCCTATGTTACATGTGTAAAATAAACAATTAAAAAACGTGGGGCAAGAAGCCCCCCCGGGGCGTCTTGCCCCACGTCGTTGGGGGCGTCTTTCCCCCAATAGGTTTCATGCAGACATGTGCCGATGGTCAAATTACATTTAATTATCGCCCGTTTTGCATGGTAATAATTGAAACTACTGACATAAACGAAGCATAAAGTAACGACTATGTGATATCGCACGTAATCTCTGTCACATAATCATACATCTAGTATGTAAAATTTTAACATTAAACAAGCCTAAAAACTTCAAATTCACTTTTTTGTTATTCACTGTTGTTTTAGCGTTCTTGCGCGTTCGGACGCAATGAATGCTAGGTGGCAGCATTGTTTTCATCCACCAGAGACAGGCAGCAAACGATAGAAATATTGAAATACCCAGGGGGCGTCTTACCTTGAGGGGGCTTCTTACCCCACCCTACCCTACCGAAGATAAGTATTGATAGTTAACCAAAGCCGGTCACGCAATTTTGTCATTTTGTGAGACTGCGTGACGTAATTTTGTCATACAACATTCATATTTACAGTGATATATATGTATGCGATTCATCACATGTAATCGTTTTCAGCAAGTTTTAGATCACACAAAATATTACGAGCGAATCGGCGTTGCTTGATTTGTGCTGAATTGTAGTTTAAAGAGAAACGAAAAGCAACTGTTTAGTGTTATGCACATAAAAGAAATATACGAGAAAAACAATTTGCAACTGAATCAACGTGTTCACGTCAGTGGTTTACTCAGAATGTGTTCTCAAACTGGACGATTGTAATGAAACCTCTGATACGTTGACATCTTGCTCATGATGCGGAGACTTGACCAATAGACAAGCAGCATTGTGTTTACCGACCTGGTTTTATGCAATTTGACCGCAGATTACGGCATTACAGAAACTGTCGCCGTAAGGCGGATTATCGCAAATATTGTACACTTTGGTATAGGTGTACAATTATGACTTATTGCATACGTATACAACTTGGGTTCCTGAAGATTTTTTTCCGCCCTCTAGGAGGTGCCGAAGGTCAAATCAGTTCACTCCTGGATGTTGTCTTCCCACATGTCTCTCTGTCTGCCTCTCTTTCTACCTCCTGGCACAGTGCCTTGCAGGAAGCCTAACGATAGCAACTACTAACTATTTTCTACTACTGACCGTAACCCCAACCACACTGACCCGATATATAACAATAACCTTAATGAATAATTATATTTACGTTAACCATTTATCTCCATCGTCTGATTATGTTGCTTCCAACGATTACGCACACGTCCCTACGGATAGAGTCATTTAAACAACGCCCCCGGTGGCCTACAGCGCCACCTAGTGGTTCAGTGCAAAGAAGCATGGCATGAGATAAAGGAGTGTTCAACTTACATGGTGAAGTTAAGTCATTTGAGAGCACTCACGAACACTGTCAACTCTATTTCAAGAACAGGAGACCAATAATTGAACTAGGGGTGGTTCATGCCTTTTCTAGCCACCACGTGACAAAGTTTTGTGTGTCAGCGGCATCTTCCAGTTCTCCAACACGATCATCGCATAGGCCTGACATTGCAGCACGAACAAAGATGCCGCTGTCACCTGATGGGCATACCTTGTATGCATGAGATGATATGTCTGAGGATATGAGTAAGCTTTCCTAGTATACCAACGTCAGTAGTAGGTAAGGACATCAAAGGATTCCATTTGGCTCCCTATTTTTTTTAATAAAAAAGAAATGAGTAATGACCTGTCATAACAATCTACTTATAAAAAATCTCTTATCTTAATTGCTTGCTGACATCCTACTTATAAAAATGTATAAAACGTTTGATTAATAGCTTTTTTGAACCCTTTTTTATAGTCGCCGCGGGTTCATGTAAGTGCAGTTCGTGTAAGTGTATAGTTGTATAGTGCTGACCCCTAGTGATTATGCGTAATGCTATAATAACGTAGACAGTAGCGCCTCTAGTGCAAGAATGAGTAATCAGACACTTATGTGTAAGGTTATAAAAATCGTGGTTATGCGTAAGGTGTAGTCAGTTTTATAATAGCAGTAACGTCTCTAGATCAGTGGTATGGAGCCTATACGTTTCGGTGGTTCGTCGTCGTTCTTGTCGAATTTGTATCCGTGTCGAGTCGCGGCGTACGGTCGTGGCTTCAGATCCGTCGAGCACGCCTATCAGTTTAGAAAAGCAATGTTTAATGAAGACGAAGAAAAAGCGGAGTACATCAAACAGTCGTGGTCGGCGTATATAGCGAAGCAACGAAGTTTCGGAATCAGGAAAACGAAAACTGGAGCCGAATGGGATGCCTTTAGGATCGAGTGTATGAAGAGCCTGTTGATGAATAAGTTGGCTACCGGGGACGTCGAATTGGTGGAGTGGGTACCGTCAAAAGAAGCCTTTTGGGGCAGCGACTACGGGGGAAAAGAAGGTCAGAATATGCTCGGCAAATTGTTGATGGAGGTGCGTTATGAATATAGAAGAAACGAATAAAAAGTCATCGCTCGTTTCCCGCGCGCCAGTCGTCGATATGGACACGTCGTTAAAGCATCCTTTTACGTGTATAGTGGCTGGACGTACGGGTTGCGGTAAGACTACTTTCATTACTCGTCTACTACAGTTCGCTTCTTCTATGATCGACCCGCCTCCGGAGAAAATTCTGTGGTGTTACGGCCAGTGGCAAACCGCCTACGCCTCTTTGACAACCGATATAGAATTCGTAGACGGTTTACCGGATCCGAAGATTTTAGACGCGGAAACGAGGACGCTTCTAGTACTCGATAACCTTATGGAGGAAACCGATAGTCGGGTCACGACCTTGTTCACTAAAAAAGTCTTCACTGCAACACGTCCGTCGTACAGCTTCTGCAGAATCTCTTTCCAAAAGGGAAAGAAAACTGCACAATCAGCCTAAATGCGCAATACATGGTGCTACTCAAGAGTCCCCGGGACGCGGGACAAGTAGGTCACCTGGCAAAACAGATGTATCCGGGTAGAATCAAATACATGATGGAAGCCTTCAAAGATGACACGTCATCAGCCTACGGTTATCTCCTGGTGGATCTGAAACAGGAAACATCGGAAAATATGCACTTGCGTACGGCCATTTTTCCCGACGATCGCGTTCAGTACGTCTACGTGCCGAGAGTATAAAAAAGAGGGATGCGTCACCGTGGACATCACTCGTCGGGAGGTGTCAGGATGACATTGCGTGTGAAGAAGCATATCTTAGGTCTGTAGATGCTGAATGCCTGTAAGAATATAAAGCTGAGAAAAGCCATAATCGCCAACGAACATCAACACTTCATCTGTAGTCTGTGCGACTGCGCGCATAACATATTGAAAGGCAACGTGAAATTGTCAGCGAAACAGACAAAAATTACTGTCAAAATACAAGAAGCATCTGCGAAAGTTGACGTCGAAAAAAGTATCCGTCAAACAGAAGCGGTCGGTCTTGCAAACGGTTGCGGACGGGTTTCTGACAGCGCTGCTAGCCCCGTTAGCGAGCACCGTCATTCTCCCGCTGCTCAGACAGGTTATCGGGTGATGCAACACGCGAAGAAGATGGCGTTGGTAGACCCTCGGTTGGTGGAAAGTCTCCTCCTCCCGTTGATCGACCAGCCACCGAGTACGACCCTATCGCGTGTGATGAGTAGCCTGGACAGCGACATGAAGAACGTTCTAGACCGCACTGATTTATCCGAGCAAGAGAAGGTGGCGTCGTACAATCAACTGCTGAATCGCTACAATACGATGGAGGCGTCTCGGGCGGCGCAACCGGTACGCGTGTCCGTGGTGAAAGGGGTGACCGAGGAGGGCCAGCCGCCGCCGGCGCCGCTGCCACCGTCGACGGCGGCACTGAGCGGTATAGAGCGTGAGATCGTGGAAAGCATGCCGAAAACTCTGAAAGGGAAAGCTCGCCTCCTGATCGATGAAATGAAAACCGACCCGTTGTGTCGATGGAACGACCGCGGCGAGCTCGTGTACGACGGTAAACCTATCGCGGGAAGTAACATGGTCGATCTCGTGAACGACGTCATGCGAAAAAGGAAGAAGGCGCTACCGCCGGTTGGATGGTGTCCCGGCGGACTCGTGGTACGCAACGAAAGCGCCGCCGCCCTCAACAACGGGACCGGCTGAAGCGCGCTTACTTCGACCCGAAACAGGCGGGTAGCTACGGCGGCTTCGATGCATTGCACCGGGCGACTATAGTACCCAAACCGATCGTCAAGCAGTGGCTATCGGAACAGGACGCCTATACGCTTCACAAACCGGTCAAACGACATTTCAAACGACGTTGCGTTATCGTAGGCGGTCGAAACCTGCAGTGGCAAGCCGATCTCGTCGACGTAGCTAAACTGAAAAAGTACAACGACGGTATAACGTTCCTATTGACGGTCATCGATGTCTTTTCGAAGCGGGCGTGGTGCGTCCCGTTGAAGAGTAAAGCCGGTCCGGCGCTCGTTACGGGCTCCGAGAGCCTGCTGCAGCAGCAGGAGCAGCTGCCGAACGCGCTACAGACCGACAAGGGGAAGGAATTTCTCAACAGACCCTTTCAAAAACTTTTGACGGAACACGGCGTCCACCATTTCGTGACGCACAACGAGGAGACTAAAGCGAGTGCCGTGGAAAGATTCAATCGGACGCTAAAGACCCGCATGTGGAGGTACTTCACGAAGCATCAGACGCTGAGATACGTAGAGCCGTTGCCGGACTTCGTGCGGTCGTACAACAACGCCTACCAATCGAAGCATCGGTAGAACGCCGGCGAATGTCAACGCCGCGAACCAGGAGAGTGTGTGGCAGCGGTTGTACGCCGGCGAGGATCGAGGCAAGCCGAAACTGCGAGAGGGAGATCGCGTACGCATCAGCAAGGCGAAGGGTCGGTTCAAGAAAGAGTACATGGCTAACTGGAGCGAAGAGCTCTTCACCGTCGTAGAAACGCACCCGTCCGACCCTCCCGTTTACCGATTGAGGGACGACGCCTGAACGTTACTAGACGGTACATTCTACGAACCGGAGCTGCAACGAGTAACCGTCCCAAAGGATAAACTGTATCGCGTGGAGGCTGTTCTACAGCGTCGGCGACGTAAGGGAGGCGGTGCAGAGGTGCTCGTGAAATGGAGCGGTTATCCGGCTTCCTTCAACAGCTGGATCGACGCCAAGGCGCTCGTGGACTATAAAGGGTAGACGCACCGCCTCGGTAGTCAGACGACAGTCGTGCGACGATAACAACGACAGCCGATGACCGACGAGGTGACAACGACCGCCGCCGCCGAAGATACCGCCGCATCCGTCCTTGTCGATGCGACCGATGCCGTCGACGACGACCACGACGTCCGCGAACGCGTTCCATGGTGTTTCTGCGGCAACGACTACCCTAAAGCCGAGTCGTCAATTCCTCGCGCCTAAGATAAAAGGAGGGTGCTGTATTACCAGACGGCAGTCGTGCGACGATGACCGACGAGGTGACAACTGCTACCGTCGAAGACCCCGCCGCCACGTCCACCGTTGTAACAACCGTTGTCGACGCGACCGATTTCGTTGACGACGACGACGTCCGCGAACACGTTCCATGGCGTATCTGCGGCAACGAATGCCCTAAAGCCGAAATCATCTTCCTGTGTCAGATCGTCGTCCTGTACACGGTTATCGTGGTCAGTATATACAATCTAACGCGCGGCCAGGGCGACTCCAACCTGTGGACGGCCCTACTGAATAGCTGTCTCGGTTACCTACTACCGTCTATGAAACGCGATGGCATCGTCTGACTTTTATCAGACGTTACCGAGCAATGCCCCTATGAAATCTCATCCCAAAAACACGTTGACTCACTACACCACGAATCTACCGCAACGCATCGACCTGTCGGGGCAGTGGGAATGCGGGCTGGTGGGGCTACAGTACCCGCATACCTGGTACAACGTGAGAGAAGAGGAGGCGTACTTCTTCTTGACTTGCAAGGCGGGGGAGGGGGTATTTACACCACCTTGGACGGTAGTGAAATTCACCGGCAAGGCTATATCCCTCACGGCTTTTACAACAGCGCATACGAGTTGATGCACAAAATCAACGAGACACTGACGAGACTGAGCACCGGTAAAGTCAAGGCCCGCCTGGAGTACAGCTCCATTTCTAACCAGATGAAGTTGCGTCTATCGCCGGGTGTCGCATTTAGTATAACCCCTCGGAACTACATGAAGAGCGTACTGGGCTTCGATTCGTCCGTTATCGCGAGCCCGACGCATTGTTGCCGGGGGACGACGACGATTTCATCGTCGGGCAACCACGGCGCGACTCCGTCACCAGCGGCGTCGTCATCAGCACCATGCCAGCCGCGTATTCATTCGAGTACGAGGGGAAATATACGGTGGACATGCAGCAGAGACTCGACACCATGTACGTGTACACGGACATCGTGGAACCGTGCATCGTCGGTGACGTTTTCGCCCCGCTCCTCCGAACCACCCCTTCTACGGTACGAACGGGGGCACTATATCGAATGTTTTCGACCGCGTCCAATACGTACCTCTTCTACGGAAACAGATCGACTCGATCGAGATAGATATAAGAGACGACATCGGTCAACCGATACCATTCGAACAGGGGAAACTCGTGTCGACGCTTCACATCAGACGCTGCAAATCTAAACTGTTTGATGGCATCGAGAGCCGGCCGCAACGTGTACGAGGACTACTACACTCGACAGGTCGGCGGTAACCTACCGGTCTTCGTCGGCGGTAGAATACAGCGGGGACACGGCTTGGGCAATCACTTCGGGAGCCTGTTTCGAAGCGCCATGCCTCTTATCAAGGGAGGGGCTTTGGCGCTGGGAAAACGCGCTCTCAATATGGGCGTGCGCGTGGCGCGGGACGTCGTCGCCGGCGAAAATTTGAAACTGTCGATAAAACGACGCGCGAAGGAGGTGGGCGCCGCTGTTGAATACGTAGCAGCAGCAGCCGCCGCCGAAAAAGCGACGATGACAAAGAAAAGGGAACGATATAAAACCGCCGGGTAAACCGTCGACGCCCAGTAAGAAGAAACATCGTCGAAAGGAACAGACGTCGAGCGACATATTCACCAAGTAGAATGGCGTACGTGCATCGACAGTCGTGCGAGGGCCTAAAGAGAGAACTGGACCTGTTCAGCGTCCCGATGACGCGGACGAGCATCGAGAGCGGTCAGTGGATCGAACACTAGCCGCTGACGGCCCTCGACGCGGGCGGCCCTATCGAGTTCCTCGTCCCGGGATCGGGAGACGACTATCTGGACCTGGCGAGCGTTAGACTGTACGCGCGAGTCAAAGTGGTGCAGGGGGACGGTACCGATCTCGTAGACGGTAGCGTCGTGGCCCCTGTCAATAATTGTCTACATTCAATGTTCAGTCAAGTCGACGTGTCGCTGAACGGCACGCCCGTGACGCCGTCGACCAATACGTATCCGTACCGCGCCTATATCTAAACCCTGCTGCGTTACGGTTCCGACGCCAAAAAGTTGCAGCTCGGGGGCAGTCTGTAGTACAAGGATACCGCCGGGTACATGGAGGCGACCGCGAATGCTAACGACGGGTACACGCATCTTCACCCGGAACAATCGCGAGGTAGATCTGATGGGACGCCTGCACGCCAACGTGTTCATGCAAGACCGGTACCTACTGAACGGCGTCGACGTAAAGATCCGTCTGGTGCGAAGCAAGGACGCCTTCGCGCTCATAGGAGCGGTCGTCGATCCGGGGTTCAAAATCGTGCTGCTGGAGACCTACCAGCAAGTGCGAAAAGTTAAGGTGAATCCGGCCGTTCAGCTCGGTCACATTAAAGCGTTGACGAAGGGGACGGACAAATACCCGCTACGTCGAGTCGACTGCAAGGTGTTCTCAATACCGCAGGGCACGATGTCTCATACTCACGAAAACGTCTACCTGGGCGTCCTCCCGAAACGCGTTTTCATGTGCCTGATCGACAACGACGCCTATAACGGTACCTACGATAAAAACCGGTTTAACGAGAAGCACAACGACATAAACTTCCTCACCCTCTACGTCGAAGGACGGCAGGAGCCGAGCAAGCCACTGCAGCAGAACTTCGCGACTCGCAGTTACATCCGCAGCTATATGAACCTCTTCGGGGCGACGGGGAAAGCGTACGAGGACGAGAGGAACGACCTGGCGCTCACCGATTTCGGCGGCGGCTACACCGTCTTCGGCTTCGACCTATCGCCCGATTGTTGCGACAGCGATCATTTCAACGTCGTGCGTAAGGGGAACCTGCGTGTGGAGGTCCACTTCGCAGCGGCGCTGCTCCGGACAGTGAACGTCGTCGTGTACGGGGAGGTCGAGACGGTGCTCGAGATCGACAAGAACCGGAACGTCGTGTACGACTACTGAGCCAATGGACACGTTTCAGCTCATACGCTGCCTGGAGCTCGACGCGTTCACTAAAAATGTCGTCATCGGTGTCCTGCCTAAAGACGAGCTACCGAAAAGAAGGCTCACCGTTTACCCGACGGCCTTCGTGTGCAACACCGACGACGGTTGACGAACCGGGGGAACACTGGGTAGCCGTCTACGTGGACGCCGACCGGCGAGGCGACTACTTCGACCCGTACGGACTGCCATCGCTACAATCCGACTTCCGTGCCTTCCTTCGCCGTAACTGCGTCTCGTGTACGTACAACGACAAGAGTCTGCAGAGCGGGGTATCTAACGTATGCGGACAATATTGCGTCGCCTACCTGCTCTTACGATGCCGCGGTATGCCGTTAAAAGGCTTCCAGTGCCTGTTCGGCCCCGATAGGGTAGCTAATGACTGTCTCGTATTCGACTGGCTAAAACCGCATTGAAAGTTTTCGCTTAGCTTTCGCTTAGTAGTGACAAATAAAAGACGATGAAAACTGCGTTGTTGTTGTTGTTCATTCTTTATTATTTCCTACCTAACTACCTACCTACCTACATACATACATACATATCCCTACCCCTGGGGGGGGGGTCGGGCACCACCTTTGGTAGGGTAGGGTAGTGGTAGTCCTTAGGTTAGGGTAGGGTAGGGTAGTGATTATACAAGAATAGATGCCGTAGTGACTACGTCGTCGAGTACGCAACGTTTGGCGTAGAAGTAGCTCAACGCTGCGCGCTCTTGAATGTACGTCAGCACGGACGATTCCTTCACTTGGAAACCGCGGTTCCATCCGCTACCGCTCCGTTGTCCGCGCAGCACGGCGAGGAAGACGTCCTTGTCGATGTCGTTCTGATGCTTGCTCAACCCCTTCGTGCTGTACTTATCCCCGCCGGCGCCTAAACAGTAGTAGGTCTTGCGGCGATACTGCGGCCGGACCATTCCTCTTTGAAGAGGCCCGGCGTTCTCTTTTCGTACGTCCGACGCTTCGCGCAACATTCGGCGGGCGAGTCCCTCGGTCGGCCGGCGAATCGTACTATACGTACGCCTCCGTGTGATCGTCGCAACACTCCGACGGGAACCAGTCCCCTCGGTGGCGAAAGTAGTGCTCGCGCTTGGCCTCGTCCACGAGCTCATCGATTCCCCGACCCGCGAGTGCCAAATACGCTGAGTCGGTATCCATTGCGCAGTACTGGAACAGGGGACGCGGCACGTAGGTAGCGAGAAAGTCGTAGTAAAACTGCATCATAATTGGTTTGGCGTACTGGTACACGAAGTAGCCTATCTGGATGGAGAGCGCGTACTTGACGGTTCGCTTGTTCAGCGCCACCTCGTAGAGATCGTCGGGTATGACGACGACGAGCTGCGGGTAGCGTCGATCGTTGACCAGCATCGTGGCGCCGGTAGCCGTCCAGTACTTGATTTCCCCGTGGAGATCGACCCGCGTGATAGTTTTCCCATAGGAACTGTTCCCAAGAAGTTTAAACGTGTCGGCGAGGATGGCTTTGTGGGGGTCGGTGTCGCCCTCGCGTCGCGCGGCGGAGACCGTGTCGCCGAAGCGACGAAAGTACGCGATCGGGACGTACTCGACGATCTGGTACACGCGGTCGACGACGAGTCCGAGTTCCAGATACCACCGTAGTAGGGGAGTCGCGAGTAGAATCTTGGTGCCGAAGAAGCTCCCGACGACCGTCCGCTGAGGCCGGGCCAGGAGTTCGTACGCTTCGGCGTAGCGACGCATGAACGGGCTGAGATCGTCGCGCGTAATGTAGGTATTCTTGAAGATGGGCTGCATCTCGGCGAAGGCGTCGCGCAGCACGTCCGGAACGGCGATGTCGCACTCTATCAGGCCGAAGAGAGTGCCGTCGAGTACGGCCTTCAAGATTGTCGATTGCGTAATGGAGCCGCCGTCGCTGCCCATCCTGCGACGGGTCTCCGGCGGCTACGGTCTAAATTCGCGCCACTGGTACTCCGACATCTCGACGACGGTGATGAAGCGGCGAAGGTAGGTTGTGGTGGCATTCGTTTCGGCGTATAGTTGAGTCATCGGCTTCCCATTAACCTCGTTCGTTTCCTTCCCCGTACACGGGCAGCCGTGCAAGAAACACCCTTGGAACTGGTACGCCGTCTTCGTCTCCCGACACCAGCCGTCGACCCTGTACTTACCGACGCGTTTCTCGCGCCCGTTGAGCTGGTGTCGTATGCGCACCCTCGTCCGTTCGGCCTCCCACGTCAACCACTGCATGGCCATACGACCGTAGCGGTGCACGCGTTCCGGCCGAAAGGCGTTCTCCTCACGGCGGCGCGTGTACCACCCCGTCGGCATTTCTTGCGTGATAGCCCAGAAGTAGAGCCCGTTCGCATCGAACCCCACGATCGAGCGACAAATCCGCGCCGACTCGCCGTACTCGGCGTAGAACGGTTACGTCGGCCTCGTGATGACGCGCGAAAATGATCGATGGACCGCCGACGATCTGCGATGAGCCGGTGCAGGTCCTTATTTGGCTTGTTGAAGAGAGTGAAGTGAAGCGTCGGCGGGAGATCGTTGAACAGGTTGAGTAGCGTTAGACCCGGTACACTGATGGCGTCTTTGAACATATCGATGCTGCGCGGCTGGTAGAAGGCGATCTGTTTGTCGACGGCCTACAAAAACGGTGCCACGTCCCTGTTTTTGTACCAGACGAGGAATTCCAGCAGCGTCGTCATCCCTTCGTCGCGCCGCACCTTCACGGAACCCTCGTACACATTTTGGGTGGCGGTAGAAAGCCTCCCGTGGCGGCAGTTCGGTGTCGTCTAGTTTCCGCAACTCGTCGAGGTACTCGTAGGGAAAGTGTTCCTTTATCACTTCGCAGTCGTGGGCCTTCAGAAACTTATCGTAGGTGAAACCGCGGGCTAGGTAGTTAGTGATGTCTAGGAACTTAAGCGTCGCCGTCGCTAGACACATGAAGTTGTTGTGACGTTTGATCGTAAAGGCCGACGATCTGTTCTGTCCCTGGGTAATGAAAAGGGGAGTGAGATACTTTTTGACGACGTTCAGGTCGTACTTACTCGAGTTGAAGCCGAGGACGTGGAGCTGGCGTAGGTGCGTCCACAGGCGGACGGCGAGTACGGTGTACGGGATGTTATCCGACGCCGACGCCTCCTCCATCTCTCGACACTTGGCTCGCCATTCATCGTCGAGCGCGGCGATCGCTTCGAAGGTCGGGTCGTACGACGTTCGCAGAGCCGCACATGTCGCTTCGCTCAGGGTCTCCAGGGCGACGACCAGGCGCTTCGCCAGCTCGTTCGAATCCCCGGTCGTGACGAAGCATTGCGCCGTCTCGTGGCCGGGGACGTTCGAGGCGATACTCACGCTGAGTAGCTCGTGTCGGACTATCCACCGGCATTTGGCGCTGTCCGCTGGCAGGTCACGATTGTCGAAGTAGCACACGAAGTCGAATGTCGCCCTGTACGGGTAGTAGCGCAGGGGTTCGGCAACGTAGATACCCTCAGCCTCCAACTGTTGAAACACGGACGGCGTCGTGTGGTAGACACCGCCGGGGAAGACGTGGCGAACGCCTCCCTCGCACGTCGCTTCGTGACGCCGTAAATCATAGGCGCTTCGCCACAGCGATTTATCGCACTTACTGCATAGGTACGTGTGACAGAACATCGAGATGTCGCGTATATACGAATAGTGCGTGTCGTACAAGTTCACGTTCATGGTAGTGGTGTACCAGTAGAGGGAACGGCGGATCAATTCGGCGGATGTTTTCCCGGGCTCCTCCTCCTCCGTCAGTCGATACACGGCCACGTTGGTTTTAAAGACCGTCTCCACCTGGTCGAGTTCGTTCAGAGGAACGCCGGCGAACGCGTAAGGACTCACCCCGGTGCTCTTGCTGTAGTCAGCGTAGAGTTTTAAGGCGGGGGCCGTCAAATGGGTTACGGCGGTATCGCTAGTAGTGTTTCTTCTATGTAGAACCAGACAGCGGAAGAAGCATAAGTTATCGATGTAGGGTCTACCGTGTCGATCTATCTCTTGAGCGATGACCGCCTTGTTGGTGCGCAGGTAGGCAGGGAGATGTACGTCGAGAAATCCGATAGGATGGTGGATGATGGCGTTGTGGAAGTAGGTAACGTTTCTCACCAATCGGCAACCCACCCCGAGTCGGGTCGCTGCGCTATAACGTACTAAAGGACGTCGGGTTGTCGGACGGCTTTGAGGAAGCGTTCGAACGACTTGCCGTCGGTGATGAGAACGGGCGATTCGAGGTAGCGACCGCAACAGTTACACGACGAATGAAAGTACCTGTAACGGTCCGTCACCTTGTGTCGGAGAATAAACCCAAAACTTATGTTGATTTTACTCGCTTGAGTCTGCTCCTCGAACATTAGTCGGGTGTCGAGCGCGCCCGTGTCCAAACAACCGGTCAGTTGATAATTATATCTCTACTGGATAGGACCGTGCGATGTAGACGTGCATATACTCGACCAGTGCTCGTGAACGATACGCCGTAGACCGGCCGACACAGCATCGTTGGTGGCATCCGCGTCTGGCTCCTCGACGTCGACGACGGGGGTGGTTGTGGTGTTGGTGTCCTTTTTTTAATATTTTTTACCGCAGGTCTTCGAACTTCTCAAACGTTTCAACATATTATAACGATAGGCGAAAGAGTGACCGCATTTCGGGAATTTGCAGCCATCCCCAGTTTCGCTAGCGCGGTTCTTTAAATATTTCGATAAGCTGTTACGAAAGGCGTACTTCCGATCGCAATTCGGGCATTGGTGCTGCGGCTTATTTTTGCACGAGTGCCCCTCTAGACGATCGACGGCGCGACCGCATACGGGGCAGACAGGCATCGACGTCGGTAGGTGGTAGCACTGATTCTCTGCGGAGTGTACGCGCGTCCGCCCGTCATAGTCAACGCCGAAACGATATTAACTACGACGGAGCCCCGACTCCACCTATAAACGGATGGTAGGAATCGCAACCGTTAGGTGGCAGCGGCTGCGGCAAATAAATACAGACTACAGTTTGGAAATTTATTAAACGGACGCTAGCCATCGATTTCGAAGTTATTATTATTATTATTAAACAACGTAGAGGATTTGTTTCCGCTAGGAGGGGTGTCTTATTAATGAGAGGCTGTGACCTAGTTACACGGCTCGCTGTAGGCGATGAGCCGTCGGGTACGAAGTACGCCTGCCTTATGGACGTGAGGCAGAACGCCGCTAGGGCTAAAAAATAATACGGGAAAAACAAGCGTTTTATTTTTCGCTAGCTAGTAGGCGATTCGTGCGCTAGACCGGGATTGTAAAATACGTGTTTGTTTCACTGGGACATGGGAAAGGGTGTTTGTTTGTTTGTTTGTTTTCATAATAGTAGACAAGAATGTTCATACGTTTTCAAATTTTTTATTAAGCATCGTAGAAAGCGTGAAACACCAACGATTATAACAATGCTACATGATTTTTAAGGCTTAATGCCACCACCTACAGAGAATACAAGGGCTAAATTACAGTTCGTTATAGCGGTATTCACCCGCGTGTTGCCTGCGACTAATGTTACTATAACAATGCTACATGATTCGTAAGGCTTTATGCCACCACCTACAGAGAATAAAAGGGCTAAATTACAGTTCGTTATAGCGGTATTCACCCGCGTGTTGGCTGCGACTAATGTTCGTAAACACGGCAGGTGCGACTAATGTTCGGGTCCCGAGAGAACCTCTTACAACAACAACTATTAACGTCAATCACCGAGGCAGGCTCTTCTCAGCAGGGAGGGCACCACCGCGGACTCCAGCATCGCATTGTCGAAGCAGGAAGTCCAGTCGGTGCTCAGCAACGAGTCAGCCACCTGTTTCACGAAGGCCATTTCCGAGCGTCGATCCGGACAGGGCGCGCATTGGTCGTGTAGCACGAGTATTAGTCTCGCGGCGCACGGCACGAGCTAACGACGTAGGTACGAATCGAGCACGGACTGGAAAAACTGATTGCATATTCCACCTGTGTTCTCGTACATCCGGCGATAGCGTCGGTTGGGTTTTCCGCCACGATACCCGTACATATGTACGAAGGGACACCCTTCCTCGGGTGGGCACTCACCGCAGAAATGCCGCGCGCGATGGAATACCGTTTCCCCGATCACTTCGGCGAAGGCGTTCAGCAGGCACCTTTCCCGCCCCGTGTTTGTCGTTATGAGGGATCCCTGCAGATGGGGGTCGTAAGTCTGCGGCGACGGCGGCGGCGCCGCGGCTCGTTGCGGTGGTTGGGTGTCATCGATCACCGACGGTAGTTCGTCCGACGAAATAGACACGATCTCCATCGGCGCCGACTCGCCGTACACGGGCGCGGGGTATAGGGTCGCGGTGCCGGCGGCGACGACGTCTAGGCCGAAGCCGAATCGTTGTACGAAGGCAGGCGGTGTATGTTTGCGTGCTTCGGCGGTTTATAATCGACCTCCATTAACGGCCATGGAGTGTCGTCGTTGTCGTTGTTCGCTGTCCTCAAGGCGTCGGCAATGGCGACGGCGGCGGCGTTGTACTCTACCTTCACGCGGCGCTTCTCAACAGCAAGTCCCTCCTCCTCCTCCTCGTGCGCTGCCCTTAAAGCGTCGGCGATTATACCGTCGAGTACACGATCCCGGCGGTCAACGTCCTACAGCACAACAAGCGAAGCGTTAGTCATTCAAGGGTGATCGCTTTACTCCGGCTTCGGGATAGTACTCAGACTCCGGACGCTGTACGTCACCATATCACCCCACATGGTTTTTGCAGGGAGACTTCAAGGACCGTACCGACGAGGGCCATTATAGTGTCGCGCAGTTTTTCCGGCGTCATAGGGGCGAGATAGTCGGCGTCGTAGGAGACAAGTTCCGACATGGCGTTCTCGAATAGAGTGAGCCAAATTTCGTGATCGGTCTTCGGGCCGACTTCCTTTACCATCGCGTGAACCGAAAAATAGTGTTTCGGTATAGCTTGCACGCCGTGGTATAAATACATCATAATGCCGGCTCTGGATCGCTGAACTTTACGCCGACACTGCGTAGACCCCGCCTACGTACATTTCGTTCGCCACGCGATTGTTTCGATCCTGGCAGGTTACGCGATCGCCTCGTGCCCAGCTGGGGGATGGCTTCGGGCCTTATCCCGGGCCCCCTCGTTCACTTTATCCCGGGGGCGGTTTCGGTGGTCCTCCTAGGGGATACGGAGCCCAAAATTACTAACATCGCAGCTATAGCGCCTCACGCGTAGGTTTTTGAACTATCGTTGTGATACCTTCTCTTCTACGTTAAAAGACATAGTATTAACCCAGGTCCCGTGATTTCTTACACTGAACAACTCGTTCGGTACGCCGAACGACTGACTAATAAAAATAAATAACTTACCGTCTCCTTTCATTTGTTCACAATACAGTCCTCGTCGTAATATCCGATTTACTATAGGCCTCTATATTCCAACTACTTGTGCACGAACAATAATAATCCGCTATAAAGCCAACTTCAGCTTAATAATACAGCACACTTATTAGAAAACGGTCTTACTCCTAGCTAGGTTACAGTATGGATAATAAAACGCATTCTCCGGCTAACGTCGGTCTATATTATTTTTAGCCCCTATCGTTCGTTCCGCCTCACGGCCAAACGGCCGACCGAACTCTGTACGCCCGCCTACAGCTAGCCTTAACTAGCAGCCGTTGTGTTACGTCACCGACTACTTCCTGTTTTCCCTGGTTAGTACACAAACACGATGGATTCAAATACTCTTTCTTTTCCCTATAGGTGGCACTACACTATTTGTTTACATTTATATAACCACGAGTTTTCATAACCTCGCACATAACCACGATTTTCATAACCCTACACATAAATGTCTGATTACTCATTCTTGCACTAGAGGCGCTACTGTCTACGTTATTATAGCATTACGCATAATCACTAGGGGTCAGCACTATACAACTATACACTTACATGAACTGCACTTACATGAACCCACGGCGACTATAAATAAGGGTTCAAAAAAGCTATTAATCAAACTTTTTTATACTTTTTTATAAGTAGGATGTCAGCAAGCAATTAAGATAAGAGATTTTTTATAAGTAGATTTTTATGACAGGTCATTACTCATTATTTTTTTATAAGTAGGGAGCCAAATGGAATGACTGAGCCAAAATCCTTTGATGTCCTTTGATGTTTATTCGGTGGACGGGGTTGTCGACCACCTACCTACTACTAACGTCAGCTTGAAAAAAGTGCACCTATCCATCCGCTTCTATCTAACCAGAGAACTGCAACTGCTTTCCGCGAGGCCATTTCAATATGCAAACTTTCAAATATCGTCACCAATTTGTCCTCACCAAACATATCTTATTATATTCTTGGCTATGGTTGGAAGAGGCTAGTCACATGCAAGGATAGGTATATGACTTGGTTTCAAATACAATAATGCATTCAGAGTAATAGTCATTGAATGAAGGATCATTGCAAATGGGTCAGCTAAGTCTTTAAATAGTGGCAGCAACACAGTGGAACACTTCGAAGGAACATCAGCTGTCCGGTGGCTTGCATGGTATGCTAACCAGTATATGTATTGTTGATAAACTAGACCGCCTTTACTAGCATTTCTGACTTCTTTTAGGCATCCATATACATATTCATCTCGGACATGTGTGTCCAGTGTGTGCTCATCGATATCCAATTGAATGACCGACGATGACGCTTGTAGTGGTGGGTTTCGTGATGGCGTGCAAATTGATAGCATTTGTGTGGCAGATTAATGCAATTTGAAGAACCTGGCTTAATGACAATGTCGTTCATTCACGACTCATGTCCGTCAAAGTCTGGATGCTGAAATAGTGATACGGAGTATCACAATTTGAAATGAGCCAGTTGTTGTTGTTGAGGATTGTTTACGATCTGTGTTGTCAACTTTTTATCGTAAATACACCGGTTCTAAAGTTGGGTGACACAACTACTTGTTTTTCCTTGTAGTCTGGACACTTGGAGTACTCTGTCGTAAGATATACATACTCCACATCTTGTCGAACAGGGAGCGCATTCTGGTCCGTGCATGTATCATAGTTCCTATATGGCGTGCCAGGGGTGTTTCCTGATTCCGACAACGACACACTGTGGTAGATGAAGATTTACATCTTTGGTATTTGATGCTGTTGTGTCGAATAAGATGATCTATTTTTTAAAGGTTTAAGTCTCGTTTGGTTGTCAGTTTAATGTGTTACGCTTGAACCTTCTAGCAACATGTCCATAAGAGCAATTATCACTGTGGGAATGGATTTCTCCTCACAGTTAGATGCAAAGGAAACTTCAAAATTGAAATTATATATACTATACCGATATATATTTAAATATATTTATATATATTCAATATGTATATATATTCAATATATATATATATTTAAATGTGTGTGTGTGTGTGTGTGTGTGTGTGTGTATGTGTGTGTGTGTGTGCATCTTACCGATGCGCTATTGCGCTTAACAATATGTAGCATTTTATGAACGTCGATTCTGTGGCGACAAGTCAAGATGTAACAGATGTAAATTCGTCTAAGTCCCGACTCGTCTTCGTCGGATAGGCGTCGATTTTAACTTTTTCCCGGGCGTCGGTCGAAGTTCCGCCATAGAAGTGGATTATGTGCTTCACACTCTCGACTAAGAGAACGCGGTTTCGAATCCTGTGCGGCGGTGTCGAACCTTGGAAAGTTCGTTTACTCTACATTGCTTCAGTTCATGCAGCTGTGTATATGGGTTCACCGTGGCTGAATGCTTCACACAGAAGTCGAGATGGTGTTCGATTGAAAAGATATGCCAGGGAGTAAAGTGTAAAGCGCTTTGAGCAGTCCTGATGACTGGATACTGCGCTATATAAAAACTTACCTTTACTTTACTTTTACATAGAGAAATTTAACGGAATACCTGTTACATCTCGACATGTGTAGGCGGATCTTCGACCAAGGCCCGGCAGAAAGTTAAAGTCGACGCTGATACGACGTAGACGAGTCGGGACTTTGACGAATTTACATCTGTTACATCTCGACATGTCGAGATGAGGTTTTCGGCAGAACTTACACGCCGGCAATGCCTATCGTGCACCGCACACCGCTATTCGACATCTGACTTTAGTGCAATATATATTCCACTAAGTGCTACTCGTATGCTACATTGGAATGTTGAAATTCCCATAAGAAATTTCGGAGCAATTGATGTTTATAAAATGCTACTTAGAGAAATTTAAATTTGTAAAAGTCCCGATTAGTCTACGTCGGATCGGCGTCGACTTTAACTCTCAGCCGGGCCTCGATCAAAGTTCCGCCACAGAATTGACGTTCATAAAATGCTGCATACAGACATTTAAATTCACAAAAGACAAAGTCCCGACTCGTCTACGTCGGGTCGGCATCGACTTTCTGCCGGGCTTCGATCGAAGTTCCGCCTCGACATGTGGAGATGTAAAAGGTACTCCGATAAATTTCTCTATGCAGCATTTTATGAACGTCAATTCTGTGGCGGAACTTCGATCGAGGCCCGGAAGAAAGTTAAAGTCGATGCCGATCCGCCGTAGACGAGTCAGGTCTTGAATTTATCTATGTATCATTTTATGAACGTCGATTGCTCCGAAATTTGTTTTGGAATTTCGATATTCCAATCTAGTATGCAAGTAGCACTTAATGGAATATACTTCGAATATAGTTGGTCCCCACCATCAACATATTCATACAATCTATTCTCTACTCGTTCACAATTGCCTGTCAACTTTTGCAGATTAGTACACGGATATGAAAAAGGGTGTTAGGGTTAGGTTTCTACAAATAATTTCCGATCGAAGTGATACGAATGGCACTGTATCTATTTGGTCCCCACCATCAACAAATTCATACAATATATTCTCAATTTGTTCCCAATCGCCTGTCAAATTTTGCGGACAAATACACGGGTAGAAGTTGGCGTTAATTTGGTGCCGATTTCGGTGTCGGCTTCGCACCGAAAAGATCTAACAAGAGCAACAAACCGCGTCTCGAAATTCGAAATTTTATTTGAGCCCAAAATATACCTATGTGTACGAATATAACTTGATGGTGCCTACACACGGTGGTCGTCGGCTTAATTGTTGGACGCCTAACTCTAACCACAAACATAACTGAACCCAGCTATTACTACCCCTAACCCCAACCACAGCTGAATCCAACCATAACTATTTATAATAATAATGTTAATCCTAATGAATAATGACATTCCACACGATTTGTTCCCGTCGACTGATTGGTTCCAACGATCCGGCGAAGGTCACAATCTGGCAAAGGATAGCGCAAAACGGGCACATCTGAAAACGCCACGCTGAGGCCTCTGTCCAACCACGGGACACTATGGCTGCACGAGGATGATGATTGCTAACCTAATTCTATCCCAGCTAGCAGTTGTACTACGGCAGTGCGGGGGGTGGTAATAATTACACGCACGCACGCACACACACACACACACACACACACACACACACACACACACACACACACACACACACACACACACACACACACACACACACACACACACACACACACACAAACAATGTCCCCCCTTATTTCCACATCTTTGATAGAATCCATCCACGGATTTGGTAAAGATAATAATAAGATAACTTCTATTGCGCCTAAATCCTTGGAAACCAGGTTCAGAGGCGCATCAAAACAAAAGGATTGGTCAATCTCAAAATCCATAAGTAGTATTCCAGTTGTCAACAGATGGGTCAAGGCGCTAAGGGAGCTATGGTGGATAAGCAAGGTTGTAAAGATAAGTTTTTAAATGACAACTGAATTTTTAAATATTTAAACTGATCTAACACTAACACGACGGTCAACTCCATCCTCGCAGCTATTAACTTCGCCTCCACAATGTTACGAAAAAACCCGGACATTTCCCCAGTATATACGTTCCTGCTGCCGAGAAAGCAATTAAAAAAATAACTTGCCA
>CM034539.1:15835103-15967603 GCA_020002185.1 Paraescarpia echinospica | reverse complement strand
GACATAAGAGCCACCATGGAGATGAAGATGGAGGAGAAACGAACGAGAGGGAGGCCCAAGTTGAGATGGCAGGACACCGTGAGTAAAGATTTAAAGGCATGGCAGATGAAGGAAGAATGGGCTCAGGACAGGAAGAAGTGGAAGAGACTCTGCAAAACTCGCCACCCCGCACAGGGAGAAGGCGGGGACAAGTGAGAAAGAAAAAGGTGAGAAAGTTAAGTTGCTCCGACGCTCTGACTATAACCTTTTATAATAATCCCGTTTAGCGAATCATAAAACGGCTGTTAATTTATTCTTGTACGATTTATACTTCAACTCAGTAACGTCGTTTCTATCTGTTTGAAACTGTTTGTATAACTTTTTTATTTCGACACGCATTTTGAGACCATTCGTCAACCGATATTTTTTGTTCACGCTTTCTTGTATTATCATCGCGGCGAAGGGGGCAGTGTTGATAATACAGCACTGTTAAATCGTTGAGAAAAGCCTCATTAGTATCAGTGCGACTAAACACCGAGTCCCACGGATGCGCGATCAACGCGGCCTTTAAGGCATTGACATTTTCCATATTCGTTTGACGCTTGTATCGTGCAGGGCAACTGCGACTACCTAGACCACCGTCAAGTTTACAAATAGCAAAAACAGGCAAATGGTTATTTATAAGTAACCCACTTGTGATATTACTAGTGATATAATTTGTAAATATATTGTCAGTAAGTGTTGCCGATACATTCGAAATTCTAGTAGGCTTAGTCATTACTGAAAACATACCAAAGCTGAACATCAAATCTAGGAAATATTTGGTACCACTTTGCGAGTCATATTTCAATAAATGTTTATTGAAATTTAAACACATCATTTACAGTTATTGATTTACTCGATATATTAGAACAATCGATATCATCTTTACGTATATACCACCTTGTTTGTAATATCTTACAATGTGAAAGGATGAGTATCCTGGTGGTTGAAGCCGGGACGTCTGATCAGATTGTTTGCAACATTTGCGGAATGGCGCAGTTTTGAACATTTATAATTTGGTGGTGTCCTTGCTTGACCTTCACTCCACATTTACTGCACCACTTGATAGTTCCCAGTAGTATCCCGTATTTACGGGGAGATAGTAGGCATTCCAAAGGTATATGACATGGCCAGATCTGCCGGAGACGCACTTGCGAAAGCTGCAGGTGGTACAGAATTCCGCAGCACGTTTCTTTACCGGGACAAGGAGACGAGAACACATAACACCTGTTCTGTACCGTCTGCACTGGTTGCCTATACGCCAGCGGATCGAATTCAAGCTGTTACTGCTGGTATATCGTGCAGTGCACCATCTCGGCCCTGCGTACATTTCATCGCTCGTGACATCCTACACGCCAACCAGATCACTTAGATCGGCCGAACAAGGTCTGCTGACTGTTCCGAGATATCACCTTGAACATTATGGCCGTCGTTCCTTCTCGGTGGCTGGCCCGATCCTATGGAATGCCCTGCCTCATGCAGTCAGGCATGCAAACTGCGTTGCCACTTTCAAATCATTATTAAAGACACACTTATTTCGACAGGCCTTCAAAGAACTTTGCAGTCCGCATCAGTGACATTTGTGCAATATTGACATACGGTTATGTACTTAGGTTGCAGTTATTTATTTATTTAGTTAGTTATTATTATTTTTTTAATTAGCATATTATATGTATTTATTTAATTTAATTTAAGCACATTATTTATTTTAAGTATTTAAACGGCTAATTCATTTAATTCATGTATAATATATACACTTGTAAATATATATATTTATTTTTATTCAGGTTTATCTAACTGACATTTTATATAATTTTTATATGCTACTTTTAAATCATATTCGTTTACCTTTCTATTTAATATTTCTATTTAATATGTTTTATGTCATTTAATGTATTTTATTTATACTCTACGATTGTCAGCGCCTTTGAGTAGATTTGTCATCCGGACACACGGCGCTCTATAAATGCTTTATAATAATAATAAATAAGTAGGGCCTAACGTATATAAGTCACTATTGGTATTGTATTTACGGTTGTGGGATGGCGTAATTTCGAAATGTTATCACTTGACGGTGATACTGTTTGACCGTTGCTCCACACAAACTCCATGGAATACATACATCATTTTTACGAGTAGAAATTGGTTTTTCACGCCGTATATGAGGTGTCCATAAAAATTAAATAGATACAGAGTCATTGTAACTGTATGACGTTTGCGGTATTACACAAGTTCGAATATTCATCATTTCACGGTGACCTTGTTTGACCTTAGGTCCACACTTATTATACCGGGTAAAAGCTCCATATCGTATCTCATGTTGACAGGGAAACAATAACCATTCCAAAATATACATGACATGACCATTTTTTAAAGAAAATAACCATTAAAAAATACATGACATGGCCATTATTTAAGAAAAGTATATAATGCAACCATTGTAATTTTAAGACGTTAGCGGAAGCGCACAATTTCGATAATAAATAATTTGATGGTAACCTTGTTTGACCTTGGTGTCACGCTTACTGCATCATTTGGCAGTTCTACGACAGGCCTAGTTGTGATGGGGATATCTTGGGCTTTCAAATGATATACCACATTTGCACATACGGGGAATACACACAAAAAGCGTGAGGTTATATTGGTCAGAGGTAATTTGCATATTCATGTTACTTACCATGATTTGCTCACTGAAGTAATCATAACCAGATATCCTGAAAACATGCGTTTGGACACATAATGGATGTTTACAATTCGAGATATTCAGAAAGGTAGTATATATTTTAATGACGATACCTAATTTGCATATTAATGGGTTTCCACAAAAACGCTCAAGGGTGCTTGGGTGGCATCAAGCGGATTATTGACTTAGATGGTTAGACGGTCACGATAATGCAAAAAACATCGTGCGGACCCTAACGTTACACCTTCAAAAGGGCATTTGACTGCCGGACTAGTTTGCAAGCGCCCCGATCTCGACTCCTTTCCCGATACCGATCGCGCCACGTGATCGTTTCGAACCGCGCGCATGACGCGATAGGGATCGTGAAGGGAGTCGAAATCGGGGCACTTACAAACACTCTCTAATAGTGCATCCACGCCGGCACAAAGACTGCCGGTGGATGGCAATTGCAACAGGGGATGACAAAGGATTGGAATGAAGGACGTGGTGAGGAGAGACTTGGAAGTTGGAGGTGGCAGAGGCTGTGGATTAGGACGCATTAGACAGGGCGTCGTTGTTATGAGAGATACGGATGTGACAGAAGTTGTATAGTAGGTCGTGGTGAGGAGAGACATGCAGGTGATAGAGGTTTTTGAGTAGGTCGTGGTGAGGAGAGACATGCAGGTGATAGAGGTTGTGGAGTAGGTCGTGGTGAGGAGAGACATGCAGGTGATAGAGGTTGTGGAGTAGGTCGTGGTGAGGAGAGACATGCAGGTGATAGAGGTTGTGGAGTAGGTCGTGGTGAGGAGAGACATGCAGGTGATAGAGGTTGTGGAGTAGGTCGTGGTGAGGAGAGACATGCAGGTGATTGAGGTTGTGGAGTAGGAAGCAGTGGACACAATGGCGTCATTACAGATGGTGACCGAGCGGCCACTCCCAATTCCTGGTCAATGCACGATTGAAAGAAAGTGACAACTACGTATAATTCCGATAGTAGTTTCTGATGGGGAGTATTGTCTATGTATAACCACTATTAGCCAGCAAAGGGCTAATAGATTTAGAAAGGCGTTGACTCGGATTGTACTCTAGTCAAGTATTTAGTAAATGACCTTCTATACAAGGCAAGTCAAGAATTTACTATTTGAATTCCAAAGTCCAAGTCGTGAAAATGGAAAACTCGAGTGCGATTTAAAATGGGGCAGTATGTTTCTAGTTTTTTATTAATCAACTAATATATTGCTTTTAAGACTATAACAATTATATTGAACGTATACTGCCCGCCAAATTGTGTTTAGTAAGCCCGTAACAATTTTCAGTATCTGAAAGTTACAACCTCGCAGCATGATCAAATGGTAAACAGAACATCCAGTTTCAAAACAAGCTTTATTGGCAGCTTACCGATGCGGGCTGAGTTAACCGTAATACTCTTTAATATTCAGTGATTTCCCATTTCGCCACGTTCAATTACTTCGCTGGTAATTCCGGGTAGAGGAACAGACTGCCTCCCTTTAAACCAGCCTCTACGATTCAAAACAACACGTATGGTATTGGAACGAAGCGATATGTGTGAACGGACCTTCTGCAGGTAGGTGTGCGGTGGCAGGTGATCCAGTGACTGCGTGACGAGTCGCTGTCGGCGCTTGAGGAAGAACGGCGCCAGAAGTGCGATGTGGTGGTGAATGAACGCTACGAAGGCCACGGGGATCGGGTTGTTGGGGTCACTGCCGGGCCCTCCGGCCTTCTCACCTGGCATGGGTCATGGTTTAGTACACCGAGATCCCATATTACCTAGTATAAGTCATCGTCCAGTTCACCAAGAGAGGCAAGCAATGTGAACATTATTAATAAATTGTTGTCGAACAGCACTAGGGGAAAGGATATTAAGATGAGAACGCATTGACGTATTTAACATATTGAACTTTATATGTTATCTCTGTGGTTTCGTTTTATTTAGATATAAGATCTAGTTCTTAACTTGTTCTTGCACAGTTCTCGGTGTAGATACCACCCGCACCTTCTCATCTGTAACACCTTTCATCATTCTCCGACATTCTCAAATCCCTCTACACAATCCTCCCATCTCAGCTGCGGTCTTTCACTGTTCCTGCGGCCTTGGTATCAATGACCATAATGGAAAGTGCTTGCACTATCTTGTGTCATACGTATATAATTATAATGTACTTTGTATTTAGGGGAAGGGCGGGTAAAGTGGGCCCCTTAAGCGCCGATTGACCTACATTTGACATTTATGTACAAAACAGTTTAATTTGTGTTACGTTACCTAGCTATGTATCTTGACTAGGTGTATGCACAGTCTAGTTACTCTATCTTAATAAATATAATAAATCAGATGTATTTTTAAAAAGAAACCCATTTTATTATTTTACAACATGTGGAGGCCAAAGTGGGCCCCCTCACAACGCTGTGCGATGCCACTTAATCGTCGGCGCAAATCTCGCACATAAACCCGCCACGCTCATACCCGGCACACTCACGGTGTGCCCACTGGCCACACTCCCCGCACTGCACCCAGCTTTCGCCTCTTCTCCTGTTGGAATACAATTCCGAACAGTACAGACAAGACGTAGTGTCGATGTTTTCCTTCTTTTTCTTCTTTTTCTTTGACGTTTTCTCAGCTTTCGAGTGCCCTCTCTTCCTTGATCCGTTTGGTTGTTGGCAAGTTACCATTCTCTCCTTGGCCTCGAGTGCTGTCTTCCATGGACTGCCTGTAATGATGCAGGTCTTCCCTCTCTTTGTGGCTTTTCGCACTGTAGCCTGGTTGATTCTGGGTACCGGCGAAACAACCGTTATTGCGATGTGCGGTGCCTGCAGATGTGTCGGTAGTGACCCAGACATTACGGTTTTAATTTCAACCGTGACACGGTGGCACCTCTCAGCAGACGACAGCGAACCAACCTGTTTCTTGCCCCGACTGGCGATTATCTTCGATGGTCGATTGGGTACAGTCGTTATACCCGTCTCGTCTACGTTGTAGACGCGATCTGGAGTAAACCTCTGCGCGTCTTGAACCTTTTCCAGTAAATCGAAGAACGCGTTGACGGCTCCCTGGTTGAATGCCCTTGCGCGAGCTGCCAATGTAGGTTCTGGTATTCTCAGGGAAATCGCGTCTCTGTGGCGAACCATGAAGTCGTAACAACAGTCCTTTCCAGCTTCGCGTTTCCTGCTGTTGAAGTTATGTTGAATCCCATTTGCTTCAGCAAAATCATATGCGACCCGCTTCAGTTGCGATAAAGTGAAACCAAACAGCATGCTCTCTATGAGTTTAATATGGGCAACGAGTTCTGACTCCATCGCTGGTGAAAATACAGGTCGGAATCTGCCCAAATCCTTTTCTGCCGCAACTGCAAAGTCTCCCTCTCTCTTGCATCTTCGTTGCAGGGTGGAGCGGGGAATCCCAAACTGCTTAGCAGCACGCTTGAGCCCCATTACTTTTCCGCGCACGGCCTCGATAGCCAACTGCATGTTGACAAGATTCCATGTTTGCTGGTTCATTTTTCGTTTATACGCACCCATGAAGGAATGTATGTATGTAAAGGAACCAGTTCAAAATGATTGCGCTGACTTGGTTAATGCATTGTAATAATTAATTAATTAATTAATTAACACAAGTTTGTGATACAACTTATATGATCAAATATACATATCGACATTATTGAAGTCTATACTGATGTTATTGCAACGTCTGCAGTGTAACCACACTGTCCATGATATGCACAGCATCTGCGGCCAAAGTGGGCCCCGTGTGTCCCACTTTGGCCTCTGCCAAAGATTATCGGTACGACACCATTTTGGGATTAATGCGTTACTTCACGTCAAATTTAAACTGCTCATTCAACTAACTATACACTATTGCTATATGGACCACATTTATAGTTATATACCCTGACCATTTATGAAAATGTGGAGTTTGTAAGACACGTCAATTATTTTAAGAAAAGTACCTAAAATAAAAATTTGCTACTCACCGTTTTTAATTCGCGCCTAGCAAACAACTACGACGTTGAATGGTGGCCCCCTGGCGGGTCTGTAAATACCACTATCATTGATTTGACTGCATTGCGTACCCGGTACGCTATGGCAGTGGGGGCCCACTTTGGCCGAGGGGCCCACTTTACCCGTCCTTCCCCTATATTTTATGTATGAACACGCTTACGTTTATTTTTATATTGAACAAACCAATCAATCAATTCTCGCCTGCGCTCTCTTCGGTAATATGCCCTTTTGGTAGTTATCAATATATTTATGAACGTGGTCTTAAAACTCAAGGAATGTAGTATATCTCGATGACACAAATTATCGTTAGTAAAATAACAAACAAGATAGGTTGGATATGAGAAAGTTGGTTTTCATCGAGATGAGTAAAGGAATTTAATAATTATTGTAGTGGATTTAATGAGTGTATTTTCGCCAGAAATGTAAATGTAACAGTGGTTCTCAAACTTGTTTGCGTCAATACCCCATTTTTGCAACATTTGTCCAAAACTACCCCTCGTCCTACTCATTCCAACGGAACAACAATCTTAGAAAGCGGTGACTTTTACTCTATTATTAGAAGGTGCACTCAAAATATGTCATCAGTTCAATTAAATGGGTTATGCTACGTAGCATTGACTAGCCTCTATATTCTGGGTTTTGTTTGTACAGTGAGAGGGTATCGAAGGACATGCTCTACCTCCAACTTGTTTCTTGATGCATAAGAGATTGGCAAGAAAAGCCTCACAAGTGGAATGGTAGCAGGTGACGGAAAGCCGTGGACAGAAAGCCGTGGACAGAAAGCCATGGACGGAAAGCCGTGGACGGAAAGCCGTGGACGGAAAGCCGTGGACAGAAAGCCGTGGACGGAAAGCCGTGGACAGAAAGCCGTGGACGGAAAGCCGTGGATGAAAAGCCGTGGACAGAAAGCCGTGGACGGAAAACCGTGGACGGAGAGCCGTGGATGGAAAGCCGTATTACACAAATTAGGGTAGCTTCAATCATTGTCCAGTAAAACTGTGAGAATTTAAGTTTTTAATTTCGCCATGGTGCTGGGATCTTCTGGAGTCCCAGAAGCTCTGTCTGATGGCCATCAGATGTATGTGTAAGTGGGACAGTGAATATGTCAGTTAGTAGCCTATATGTCTGATTCGATATGTCATGGGAGTATCTAACCAACTCCTGTCCCAAGGCTTCCGGTTGCAAGTTTGTGTTGCCCATCGTATGCCGCCGCAACGTCTGAGTTACGATAGTGTTTGCAACATGACAAAAGTTCTCAAAGAAGTTTTGCGCCTGCGATTATACAAAGTATGATTTTGAATTTCTCAAAACAATGGATGATCAAGCTTTCCATTGGAGTTCAAACATACCCACGAGGTAGGCTAGTAGTAATTCTTAATCATCATCTGGCCAATTTGAAAGCAGATCTAGTTTGTTTGTGATACCATAAATGCTAGATGTCCTCTTTGATTGCGACAGCATTGCCTTAAGACTGCCAGTGGACTGGAATGCAGAATATAAACATTTCACGAACACTTCGTGACGGTACAGACAGAGGTTCTTAAAATGGCGAGAATTGAGGGCAGCATTCAGCTTCAAACATACAGAGGATTTCTTCATCACATCTTTGCTGTTGAGTGTTACCTCGATGTCATACAGATAACATAGGAATTCTTCATTTAAAGCATCATGATGAATGTATCTGACGAACATTACAAGTTAATAGCAGGACTGAATATCAATAGATTAACACAGCTGTATGTAAAACAAATTAACCTTTGTGTATACCACCTGTTCTTTGATATCAGAGAAGATTTGCCCATTCTGTGGTGGACAGTATCCATCGCAATAGAGATGTCACTGAAATGGTTTTCAGCATTTTCTCCCCAAAACATGACTTTTAAAATCGGACAATTAACGATGCCTGCACCATTACTTACGCATCTAATAAATCATGTGCATCTAATAAATCATGTGCGAATAATTGCCCATTTTAAGCGTCTTAAGACGACCTCCCCTGAAATTGCCAGTTTGAGAACCAATGCAATATAATATGACTAAACATGACAGTTGACTGGCAAATAGTTAATAGAGGGCCGGTAACACATATACCACATTACCAGTGATTGTACTCTCAGCATACCCAGTTGTCACCTTGTCTATTTGGCACGAGTGTGTGTGTGTGTGTGTGTGTGTGCGTGTGTGCGTGTGCGTGTGCGTGTGCGTGTGCGTGTGCGTGTGCGCGTGTGTGTAATATAGCTTGTTGCTTAACATTTCAATGAAAATATTCTTATTGTAAAATCTAGTGAATGCGGTTTTATTCTGACAATCACTGTAATATATAGATTTACGATGACACGTATTAGTTTACGGCATTATGATTATTAAAGACTACTTTCTGTTTCTGTTTCTGGCACAACATCCTAAACTTAAAGGATGGCTTCCGCCAATGGAGTTTGTCTTGCTTTGGGTATGTCCCTTTCACGGTTTAGGTAGAAAATATTTCATTTCATTTTATTAAGAGACTCTTGTTCTGCTCTCTGCATTTCATTAGGTGACAAGGAGTTTCGTTTCGCTGTACGTCCGTGCGTGCTTGCGTGCTTGCGTGTTTGCATGCGTGTTATATAGTCTCTAAATTAAAGTGTATCCCAACTGATACAAGGAACAGCATCACGACAGGCACAGCTGGCCAGCGACCTTCGAACAACTTAATGACAACACTAGGAAAATAAGACGCACGCAGAAGACAGGATGGCGCAATAGCAACTATTCAGAGTATTCTCTAAACATATAGTATAGGGTCTAGGCCTACACGTCACGTTTTTAACGGCTTTGAGAGCGCCGAAATTTGACAGGATTTCTAAAACTTACCACTGTTACAATATTCGGCAGGGGATGCTACTTCAATGTCGTCGACCAAGTTGATTTTGGTGATAGCCCGAGAGAGGCCTCGGCGGTCGTCATTACTGTTTTTAGCCAGTTCGCCGAGGAAGATTTCGTACGGCCGGGAACAAAGGCGCCACAGCAGCGGGAAATAGGCATCCTAATACAACAAAAACGCATTTGGGGGACTTCCGGTGGTGAATTGATTTGAATTTGGTGCAGTAAACTTGCGAAAATATAAGGATATTTGATCAAGATAAGTGATATTATTGAGCATATAGCATACATAACGTAATTATAGATATATATTAAGCAATATTTTTTGTTAAAAGTTAGCTAGAGGGAGTAATCTAGGGTAGATTAAAAGTAGGCGATTTGCGAGCGATAATTGGGGACGTTAATGTAATCGGAACGTTGTTTACAAATTAGGTCACTGGCGAAGTTAGCGTACCGTGAACGACAATAGAATAGCGTTATTTGAGATAATCGGTGTAGTTAGATGAGTAATTAAAACCTGAAATAACAATCTTTTAAAGTACACAGGAAACAGTCTTTGTAAAGACTACCTTGTATCTAAGCCTAACTTGAATACATTGTCATCGACATCGTAACTAGGTAAGGCACGGTGTGTCACTGTGTGTTAACAAATATAACTAACTATAACCTAAACAATCTGGTGTAAATTGTACACAGAAAAGTCTTTTCAAAGACTACATAAAAACTACTTTGAACATAAATAAATTCTGATATGGCATCTTGCAAGCGGCAACTCAGGGCAGAACGACACCTAGTTTGCAACGACTGCCAGAGCTGGGTGGATTTTGCGTTGTCTGGCTGTCCAAAATCATGGGCAGAGACCAAAGATGACGGATTCACATTTCGGTGTTTGAGGGTGGAATGTCTGATGAAGGAGGTGTGTAAGTTGACGGATATAGTGAAGGAGATGGAGGCGAGATTCAACATAGAAATAGATGGAGCAGAGAGGGATCACACGGAGAGAGTTGAGAATTCTACAACACAGAAGGAGCAGAGTTGTGACACGGAGACTGAAGAAAGGAGACTGAGAGGAAGGAAGGTGACCGGTGTGAAGGAACAAGACATTGAGAAAACAGAGGGACGGAGGAAAAGTGTTCGGCAGAGGAAAAGAAAACGGGCCAGTGGGGATAGATCAGCAGGTAGTCAGACTGTAGAGAACGAGGAGAGACACGACAGCGATACAGGTGGTGAAGAGGTAGATACCACAGAGGCAGTTGGTAAGACTGTGAGACAGAAGACTGATGGAAGAAGACAGAGTGTTCAGCAAAAAACAGAAAACATGACAGGCGTGAAGGTGACAGGGGAGAAAGTGACCGTAGTGAAGGAGGTAGCCGGGGAAAAGGGACGGGAGAGGAGAGAAGAAAATGTGATGGGAGGAAAGAAGAAGGGACGAAAGGAAGTGAGAGTAAATGTGCTAGAAGAGAAGATGACAGGAGGAAAGGGGACAAGAGAAAACGCGACAGGAAAGAAGGGAATGGAAGAGAATGTGACAGGAGAGAAGACGACAAGAGGAAAAGACAACAACCAGACATATGCAAACCGGAGGAGCTACTCCGAGGCAGTGATTGAGGGGGCAAGGAGAAAAGAGAGAGTGTTTATGGGCGATTCAATTCTGAGAAAAACAGACAAGACTATATGCGAGGGGAAGGACGTTGTTGTATGTCTACCGGGGGCTAGGATAGAGCATGTGACCGAAAGGGTAGAGAAGGTATTGGGGCATGGCAAGGGAGGGTCTATACTAGTACACGTTGGGACAAACAATGCAGACAAGGAGGGAACAACTGGGATAGTTCAGAAGTACAGACGTCTAGTGAGGAAGCTAAAGAAGACAAGAGTGGAACAGGTTATTCTCTCAGGAATTTTGCCTGTAATGGGAGGAAGGGGGGCAAGATACAGAAACTGTAAGAGGATGGCGATCAACGCACTAGTTGAGCAGATGTGTGAGGAAGAGGGCGTGGGATTCATAGATTTATGGGGGTACTTTGTTGGGAGAGAAGATATGTACATGAGAGATGGCCTCCATCTAAGTGGAAAGGGGGCAGCAGTATTCTCAGAGAAGCTGCTGCGATCTGTTGACAGTGGGACAGGTTGCATCTATTTAAACTAAATAATTCAGCAAAGAACAGTCTGAAAAACTGTTCTGAAGCTGGGTATAAATGTGTTTGTTTAAATGCAAGGAGTATAGTAAACAAAAGAAATGAACTAAACATTATGGTAGAAGATATTGACCCTCACATAATAGGTATAACCGAATCATGGGCAACCACCGATATATCAGATGCCGAATTGGGACTGACAGGATATGTAATGTTTAGGAAAGATAGAATAGGAAGAAGGGGAGGTGGAGTTATTTTATATATTAAAGAATCTATCCAGGCTTATGAAATAAAATTAGACAGAGAAGCAGATTGCGAAGAAGCTGTTTGGTGTAACATAGTTACAGGAAACTCAACGTTAACGGTTGGATTAGTTTATCGAAGTCCAAACATAAGCATAGAAGAGAATGAAAAAATACAAAACGCTATAAGGGAAGTGAGCAAACGGGACTGTGTTATTATGGGGGATTTTAACCATGGGCATATAAAATGGAAATCTCTACAGAGTATGGGTAGTGAGGACCACAAGTTTTTAGTTTTAGTACAAGATAGTTTCCTTTCTCAACATGTGCTAGAACCAACCAGGGGAGAGAATGTGTTAGACTTAGTTTTGTCCTCACAGAATGAATTAGTTGACAATGTTAAATTATGTGAGCCTCTGGGAAGTAGTGATCACAACCAGATACATTTTACCATCAAAGTAAAATCAGAAAGAAATAATAAAAAGCAGTTCAGGAGAAATTTCCACAAAGGAAGATATAAGGAAATGAGGAAATATTTAGCAAAGATAAACTGGAATAATACACTGAAGAATAAGACAGCAACAGAATGCTGGAATATCTTAAAGAATGAAATAGAGTGCATCGTAGATAAATTTGTTCCCTTCAAAAAACAAGGGAAACGGACCAGAAAGAAATACTTATCGAAAGAAGCCATTAGAAAAATTAAGTATAAACAAATGATGTGGAAGTCATATAGACGTACTGGAAATGACGAAGACTACAACATTTATAAAGAAGCACTAAACCAAGCTACAGCTGAAATTAGAAATTCAAAGAGAAGCTATGAACATAAATTAGCTTGTAATATAAAACATGACAGCAAGAGTTTTTATGCGTATGTTCGAAGCAAACAGAAAGTTCAGGATAAGGTCGGTCCTCTAGAAGATAGTGCTGGAAATATAATATCAGAAGGATTCTTAATGGCAGAAGACCTAAATGAGTATTTTAGTTCAGTGTTTACCAAAGAAGACACTAGTTCACTGCCAGTACCAGAGGCTATGTTCAAGGGGGCAGAATCAGACTATTTAAGACAGTTAATTGTAACCCCAGAAATGGTAGCTAAGAAAATTAGGGCTATGAAGGAAAATAAATCACCTGGAGTGGATGGTATTCCACCCAAACTACTAGTGGAAATTGTAGAACAACTTAGCATACCGCTTGCAACAGTTTTCAACTTGTCATTAGAAGAGGGAGTGGTTCCTTTAGAATGGAAAGAAGCAAACATTATACCGTTATTTAAAAATGTTCGAGAAACAAGTCAAATAATTATAGACCAGTTAGTTTAACATCGGTGATTTGTAAATTATTAGAAAGACTAATTAAAGATCACATGGTGGATTTTCTTGTTAAACATAACTTGATAAACCCATCTCAACATGGGTTTCTAAAAGCGAGGTCATGCTTAACAAATATGTTATGTTTTTTGGAAGATATCACTAAGTGGGTAGATGATGGATCACCAGTAGATATCATCTACTTTGATTTTCAAAAAGCTTTCGACAAAGTGCCACATCAGAGATTACTGCTTAAACTAAAAGCCCATGACATAGGAAATGGTATAATTAACTGGATAGAAAAATGGCTGATTGACAGAAGACAACGGGTAGTTGTTGATGGGGAGGCTTCAAACTGGAAATCAGTTTTGAGTGGGGTTCCACAGGGATCAGTACTGGGACCTATATTATTCTTAATATATATAAACGATTTGGACGATGATATAGCTAGCAAGGTGTTGAAATTTGCAGATGATACAAAAGTGTTTAGAAGGATTAAAAGTGATGGGGATAGACAGCATTTACAAGATGATCTTGACAGGTTGATCAAATGGTCTGAAAAGTGGCAAATGTTGTTCAATTTTGGGAAATGTAAATGCCTTCACACAGGACATGGGAACGAATATGTAGAATATACAATGGGGGGAACTGTACTAAGTACTACTGTAAAAGAAAAAGACTTAGGGCTGACAATTAGTGCTGACATGAAGGTTTCAGAGCAGTGTGGAATTGCAGCTTCAAAGGGAAATCAAATCCTTGGATTGATTAGCCGAAATATAGCATATAAAGAAAAAGAACTAATAATACCGCTGTACAAAACAATAGTTAGGCCTCATTTAGAATATTGTATACAAGCGTGGAGGCCATACCGCAAGAAGGACATAGATATGCTAGAAAGAGTACAGAGGAGAGCGACTAAAATGATACCAAAACTGAGGGATCTTAGTTATGAAAAACGCCCAAAAGAATGTGGTTTAACAACACTAGAGACTAGGAGATTGAGAGGAGATCAGATAGAAGTGTTTAAAATATTGAATGGTTATGAAAATATTGATAGAAATATTTTTTTTTCAGTTAAGAAAAATAGAAAGACTAGAGGACATGAAGTTACATTAGTAAAGGAGCAGTGTAGATTAGACGTGAGAAAGTTATCATTTTCACAAAGGACTGTGAATGAATGGAACAGATTATCTGATGATTGTGTGGGTGCTAGTAATGTGAATATGTTTAAAAATAAAATCAACACATACCTCAGAAGGGCTGGATATATGTAGATAAAAGGGTTGGACTCTCGATAAGCCAAAGGGCTTCCTTGTCCACCTGCCTTCTAGAGTTAACTCTCTGGATGGCAATCTTGTTCAATCTTTTTAAATGTTGATTTAGGCCTACTCAGTTTATATAGAATCTTGTCTCTCAACTGTGGTGTGTGTGTGTGTGTGTGTGTGTGTGTGTGTGTGTGTGTGTGTCTCTGTGTGTGTGTGTCTGTGTGTGTGTCTGTGTGTGGTGTGTGTGTGCGTACGTGCGTGCGTGCGTCTTTCTCCGTGTGTGTTTTCGCGTGCGTGCGTGTGCTGTGTGCGTGTGCCTACGTGCGTGCATAATATTATTATATAGGCTCTAAATTAACATGTATCCGAACTGGTACAAGGAGGAGCAATACGGCAGACCAGCTGGGCCAACGACCTTCGAACAACTTAATGACAATTCAAGGAAAACAAGAAGCAAACAGAATAGATGATGGCGCAAGAACAACTATCCAGACATTTGGATACGAACATAAAAAACAGAGCAAGATGAAAAGTGACAAGCCGAAGAGGCGATGGCGCGACGACATAACAACTAGATCTATACAGGAACTCTTGGGACGGGAACAGTCAGACAGGAGAAGATAAACTGGACTAGTGGTGGGTTGAGCAATACATCCTGTAGTGGCTAGACGACGTTTGGGTGACAGCCTGAAGAATGTGGTGAAATGATTACGATATACCTGGTCTTGCCGTGACAGAGAGATGAGCATGGCTCGGCCGTCCCCGCGTCCCCGGTAACCTGTCGGCGTGACGGCGCTGTTTCCACAGGCGACCTGTGCCTCCTTCAGGTAGACGAAGGCCACCTCGAGTGTGACTTGGTAGAGGGTGCGGAAGAAGCGGCCAATCTGCCGCCACTCGCCGCCGCCCGGACTGCCTCCGTCGGCCAGGTACTGCTGCTCGAGAAACAACGCCATGTCGGCGTACAGCTTCGCCATGTAGAGCATGCAGTACTTGTAGTGGCGGTGGCCTCGCAGCATCGATGTTACCTGCACGACAACGGACGTACGTGTTACAGCTCCGCTCTAGTAGCGGCTCTACATGTACACACTTCCTCAACAATAGTGTACTACCCGGTCCTGTGATGTAGTCTTGGATATGTTTCTAGTTAATTACGCAGTAATGTCCTAACGGTATATTGCGCTGATAGTTTATGTCAGAGTGTCTTTTTCTACAGTTAGTGAATCGAGCCGGATTTATGACCATAGGCGGATCCAGTGCCCCCTAGACAATTGGAATTTAGTCGCGCTAAGCCTGCGGTAGACTGGCGTGCCCCCATACCTTTTAAATGTGCCTCCATTGTGTACCCCTAGACCTTGGGCCAGCAACCTTTTAGAATAGAGGGCCAAACAGACAACTTGGAGTAAGAGCGGGCCACACATGTATTATCGAATAATGATGATCGTTAGCCTAAGCCTATGCATTGAAATTTAACTTAAGTTTTATTAATATCATCAACGTCTAAGTGTGAACAATTCTTGGATGTCACTATTAAAAAACACCCATTATTGATGGCCAGTGTTTTCGGCACAAACATTACTAGTTGTGAAACTTGGTGCAGTTGCTGCGCCACTAAGGACATTGGCAATGAGCTTAGCATGTTTGATCAGACCAGGAAACTGTTCCGCAGGCAAATGCATGTAGTAACACTCTACAAGTGTCCACTCTATGGCGGTAGCTTTGAGTGTCATAGAGCCGCATTGTAGTTCAGTGAACTCTATCCGCACAGCTTCCAACGCATCATTGATTTCCACTTGGTCCTACGATGGGAAAGTCACTTAGCTTTGCATTTCGCTATTGCGCCTCCCATAGTAGCAACATGTTCTCGGAAGCCGAGATGAACTGGAACATCTTACAGTAATTATATAGGGGCTTATGAGATGTTCTTGCAAATCCATTTGGGGTCTACACATTCCGGTACTTTTGTACCCTTCTGCCTGCTCGTGAACATCTTATAACCGATGTCTCAGCTCACAGGGCCTGTGTGCAGCGCAACATAACCACACACACTGGCGCTCTACTCAATAGAGGAGGTCTGTAATGGGGCTGGGGCGGGTGCAATTGTTTTTTGTGAGCTTTCCAACTTGTGAACGTCGCAGCGAAAAATGTTAAACAACAGTTCATAACGTTCCGGCTCGGCCCACCCAATATGAAATTGGTTCGGCCGCCAGTGGAGGTTTCTTAACGAACCTCAAGGCAGGGTGCAACTGGAAGTTTTTTGCCGCCCCCCTCCCGCAGATTATGTTCTCTGGATCCGCCCCTGAAGACTGTGAAGGCCCTTGGGCAGTGGTTTATGTGTCATTTTAGCACAACAGTTTTAAATCCGCTCTACAACTACAATAGTGATATTTATGTCACAAAACGACTTTTTAAATTTAAAACACAAATCTGCGTAACATATAGCAATTTTATTCCAGAATATATGTCTGCAGATACAGAAGTAACACACATAACAGAGATCAAAATAGCATAAGTATCTTCTTATTAGTGCTAGATGTGAGACGTTCCTGTGTCATGGTTAAGCGAAACGTATTCTTGACGTGTTTAACTGTTGAAAGCTTGCCACCAACTTATACAGGAAGTAGGCCTGTGTCATGGCTTTCCTCATTTTTGAATATCTTTCAGAATTCAGCTCATTGCTTTGTCTTTGAACCAGATTGTCTTTGAGCAAGATATGTGTAAAATGTTGGTTACTTTCGAGCACGTCTATGTATGTATGTATGTATGTATGTATGTATGTATATATATACATATATATATATATACATATCAATTATATATATATATGTATACAGCTTAGTGTCTTAGCATAGCTAAGCCACCCATTAGTTTATCAGTTGTTACGCAAGAGGTAGAGGCACAACAGGCTATTCATCATCTGCTTTTATTTAACCCAAAAGTCATGGGGCCATGACGCAATAAACGTTTTTTTGGAGGCCCACATAAACTATTGTGTGGAGGCCCCTGGGAAACTGGCAGGTCTGCCGTGCTCTAAGTAGGGGCATACATACGTACGTACGTCGATGGACCACTACAGTTTACACATTTACCCCTTGCGTGGAACATTTTACTCCCATCGGCATTGCCTACAAATAGATGTGACCAACTGTGGCTTTTTGTGCCTCTACAGGATACAGGCAACTTAGGGCGAACGAAATTGCCTGAGTTTCGAAACGACGGCCAGTAGATGGATTCGAATCACAATTCCCTCAATCAATCGATCGACTGACGATCCCAAGCTCAATCTTGATATGATTTATATTCCGGCGCGTGCCGGAATACGCCTGAGATCAGCGCATCAAAATATACACGGTTATTGACGAAAAGTAGTGTTATCCCGCCTTTGATGGAATCGTGCTCTTGCTGCTTTCGACAGTCTCGACATTTATTAGGTTACGCACAATCATGAATCATCGTCTACACGCTTACATTTCATATTTGTCGCGTATGCGAGTTTTCGACCAGTCAGAATTAGCATACTTTTCAAGCCCATTTGTATCATCGCTGTTACGAGTTAATTGAACGGCCTTCCGTACCTGTAGTTCCTGTTGGCGCATGCTCGCCAGACGTCGCTGGATCTTGTCGCATTCCACCTCCACCGTCTGTTGGATGCAGTCGAGTTCGGTCAAGTAATCCGCCGCGTTGCGGATTGTTCTCTCCAGACTAGCGTCCATCCGTTCCATGTCACTGCCGCTCGCCGCGCCGCGTTTCCTTCAGCAAATTCTACAGAGACGCATGTTGATGCATCAGACCCAGTGCTTTAGTTTACCTCTGTATTTGTTTAGTTTGCACAAGCACTGCCTTTGCGGGTCCCGAGTGGAAAGTAACTGTAGTAGGCCTACCACTGATGGGATGTTTTAAATAAACATACCTAAACAACAGGAACACGTTGGTATTTTATGCTACCAACAAGGATGTTCATCAAAGAACCACCAAGCCTCTGTTTGGCTAACATAAACATTACACATTTCAGAAGTATACCTAAGCCATACAATTACTGCATATATAATGTAGATAATATGTATTATGTGTAGGCATACAGCCCAACATACATACATACATACATACATACATACATACATACATACATACATACATACACACACACACACACATACATACACACACACATACACACACATACACACACACATACACACATATTGTAAACAACAAATTATCGATATGGTATATATTTATAGAATACAATATTAAGAAATTAGTTCATCGGTTTGTTGTCTTACTTTACGGGAACGTTGCTTCCTTGGCGCTGTCTACCACGAGTTCCACTGGCCTAGGGCGCGCAGCGGTGAAGGTCGAAGCAGGAAGACTACACGACAAGCCGCTTTGCCCAGTTTTCAATTCGACCAATATCGCTCAAGCACATGATGACGTCACTAACAAATGCTCTTTGCCTCGTTTGCTGTACAATGGCGGTGTGTATTTGTTGTTGCATTTACACTAATTATAATTCCTTCTGTATAAAACAATTATTGTTCTACATGGAATGAAGCAGCATACCTTCTCGTGTCCACTTCATAATTGTAGTCAGGTACCTTAGCGACATAGTTTTGGGATATGGGGACAGATCGGATAAAAGCATCAAACGTTTCCACAGCCTCCTTGGGTTGATAGCTTTAACTTTTTGATCGGAGTCAGCAATTAGTTTGGGTAGGTCCATTATTTGTCATCCATTATTAACCAAAATCTGCCGTTTTATTACATTTCTCCATTGGATATGGATACAATTAGGGTAACTTCACCAAATGTTTTTCCTGCATCTTTTGGTTATTAGCTTTAGCTTTTTGAATGGGATCAGAACATTTCTTGGGTAGGCCCATTATTTTTTACGCCTAATCAATTACAAAATCGGCTGTTTTATCACATTACTTTGATTTTTGTGGTCCACAATTCACCCCCCTTGAACCGAGATATTGTTTTATTGGATTTCGCCATATTTCAGTATAGGATGCCATATAATGTACATATATTATTTGGGAACCGTAAGTCTAATAAACGAAAACATAGATATCATTTGTAGAACTTGGCGCCATTTCTTTAGTTTGCCATATAATACAGCTTAGTATCATAACTTAATAAGAAAGTATGGCTTTTACAGCACATGCGTCATTATCCAATCTACCCACAGGGTGGCATGGCAGACTCTTCACGTTACATGTCCAGCCCCAGCCACCTCTAATGGATATCTGCCAATGGACCAGTGGATTGGTCAACCACATAAAAGCTTGATATTATATGTGCTTTGAATGCTGTTACAGAGCTTCCTGGGTTGGTAGAATATTTTTATGGTATCATTCCTTTGGCAGAATAACTTTCTCGATGCCTCGATAAATGGATGTGTGGATTCAGTGTCATGTAAATTAACGCAATGGTCATTTACGTGATTGCATTCTAGGTTTCTCGTGCTGTCTTTCAACCATTGCCGAAGAATGCACGCGTCATATTACACCTCGGCTAAACTGTGGAAACTGACAAGGACGTCGACTTGTATTTTCACAGAGCATGACAGATTCCGTTACCTTTATGATGAATAAATGTATTGTCTGGCCCAAAAGCTATCCAAATGTATACAGCTGAAGAAAAATGTGACTAGCTTATACATGTTAATTATCGGGAGCACAATGACACCCTGGTCCACAGTGCGTATCAAATATGGTGTTGGTCTCCTTTCCAAAACAGTCTGCACATGGACCAGCAGTTGCGAGTCAGCTTCCTCAAGGTCGCACTGTAGCATATATCATAGTTGCACCTACTAACGATCACAGAGGTGCCTGGTGTGGCAAGCACTTCCTTTCAACCTGGATGATGGGGATTTGGTGGAGAGAGATGCAAATAGTTCACGTTTCTTGGTGACATTGCGATGGAAGTACATCCAGTTTATTGGAAGCACCTGTTGCCCCAGGTTACCTTCCTGCGAGTCTCATGACAACGCTACTTTCTTGTGGATTATTTGATGATGCTGGTGAGGTGCGTGTCTAACATAATTTCAATACTGTTAGAGTTAACTAAGTGCTTCGTGATATGAAAAATAACAACAGTGTCTGCATACTCATCAAACGTAATGATGTTGGTTGTGGAATGGAGATGGAAAGGAGAGGAGGGAGAGTACATATGAGTTTCTTACCTGAAAATGCATACATGTAAAGCTTCTTTGCTGTTAGACGATGTATAACCGAGAGAAGAGGGCCAATAAAAATTCTTCAGCATTGAAATCTTTCCCGCCTGCTTGGTTTTGAACTGGGGCGTAGGACATGTGCAGAGGGCGATTGAGTTATTCTGTAATGGCACATGGATGGAATGCGTGATGTGAACGATCGCCGATTTATTTTGTTATCGTACTAATAGTTGCCCAGTGCTTCGATTGCACGGGCCGTGTCTACCACAAAGGAGCTTTCTTCGTGATGCTGGTTTTCCTCAACTTCGGGAAGGTATGCTGTCTCAAACTCTGATAATTCGGGCACATGGACGCACCCAAAATGTGCTGACTTCGATTCAAAAGTGAAAGCGTACTGTAAAAACAGTAAAAATGTGGTACTTGTTTCCGGTTTATTACTTATCCCATGAAACAAATTAAGTAAAATGGCATTTATCATTTCAGAGGGGTGAACAATTATAGATCCCCAAATTTGTACTGACACCGATCAAAATTGACATGTTATTATTGAATGAACGATACAAATGTGGTGCTTTATATTTGGCCGGCTTTTCCCTTATCACTGAAAACATATAGTAAAACGATATGTAGCGTTTCAATGGGGGAATGGACATGTATGGACCCATCTAAGAATATGCTGACGCCAATAATAAAAATGAAATATCAGTATAATAATAATAATATTGTTATTTTGTTAAGCGCCACATCTAATGTTGTTCACAGCATTTTATAACAGTATACAAATGTATGTTAAACATAATGCATTTGAATAAAAACAATAGTTGTTATATCATAGATAAAATGAACTAATAATAATAGTAATTAAGACAATAAATATAGTAGAAGTAGAAAAGGAATGTGGTATAAAATATCATAAAATAAAATAGTTAAGATCGTATTATTATTATTTTAATAAATAAACTAAAATTAATGTAAACATCAATAATTAGGCTAAGATGTATATGAAAAATAAATAAATAGGTAAATAAATAATAAATAAACGTTAAACGCCAATCAGCTATGGTAAAACAGTGTTGCTAATCATCCGAGTTACATATACGCTGCCGTGAACACGTGAGTCTTCAGTCTGCCGCTGCGTAAGTAAATGTACAGTCATCGGCTCTGCTGCGAGTTATCGGGACAACTAGAGCGTGGGAATCAGCAGACCGAAGACGTCTGGCTGGCATGTAGATAAGCACGAGTTTCTGCATGTAGACAGGCGAGGGTGCAGCGCCTTGTACGTAATAACAGCGATCTTGAATATAATGCGCTGTTGAATAGATAACCAGTGCTGTTCGTGAAGAATAGGGGGTCGCCCTTTCACAACGAGCCTGTCAAGTGTTAAGGCGAGCTGCTGCATTCTAAAGTCGCTGCAATCGACCGATGTTATTGGTCGAGGGACCGAACAGTAGAGAATTGAAGTATTATGAAAAACAGCTAAAATGTGGCACATCTGTCCGGTATGTAACATATATGTCATGGGAAAGTGTAGTAAAACGGCATGTGGGGGTGTATGAAATTATGGACCCACTCAAAGGATTTGCTAATTCTGATCAAACATGAGGTGGTCCATAAAACGACATCACTGATTGAGGCGTACGACACGCGCATATAATATAAATCAGATAAAGTGTGGCGCGATGGCCTACCGGTCGAGCACGGGATCGTCAGTTAATCGATCGATCGAGGGAACCGTGATTCGACTCCATCTACTGACCGTCGTTTCGAAACTTAGGCAATTCGTTCGCCCTAAGTTGTCTGTATCCTGCAGACGCACAGAAAGCCACAGTTGGTCACATATATTTGTAGGCAGTGCCGATGGGAGTAAAATGTTCCACGCAAGGGGTAAATGTGTAACCTGTAGTGGTCCATCGACGGCGTATGCCCCTACTTAGAGCACGGCAGACCTGCCAGTTTCCCAGGGGCCTCCACAAAATAGTTTATGTGGGCCTCCAAAAAACGTTTATTGCGTCATGGCCCCTGATAAAAAGCCTGTTGTGCCTCTACCTCTTACGTGACAAATGACAACCCAATGGGTGGCTAAGCTATGCTAAGACACTAAGCTAAGCTATGATATATATGTATGTATATATATAATTATATATATATATATATATATAAGTATATCTATTGACATGCCTATTCCATGGATTTCCTCATCTTTGAACATCTTTCAGAATTCAGCTCATTGTTTTGTCTTTGAACCAGATCGTCTTTGAGCAAGATATGTGTAAATGTTGGTTACTTTTGAGCACGTTTATGTATGTATGTATGTATGTATGTATATATATACATATATATATATGTATATATATACATATATATATATAAACTTTTTTGTCAAGACAAATACAATTCAACCAATACCCCTATCTGAACACTGTCAAGTTCAAATACATCAGCACGTTTTTCACACCTGCATGGTAGTTTAGGCTCAGTAGTGTGCTGGCAGCTACTAAACCTATAGGCTTGTGTGAAAAGGATAGTTGGCAGAAGAACTAACTTCAAAGCACCATTGCATCCATTTAGCCAGGCAGCAGTCACACTGTCTCAGTGTCTGCTGCTATGTTTATATAATAATTATATAGGCTTAAAGATCCCAATACACCAATCTGTTGGCACAATGTCAGATAATGGAACTAGGTTAAACATCTTAATAATAACTATAATTAGTTCTGTGGAGCTGTTTTTTTCTTCAGTGAACAGTAAATGTGTAAACATTTTACTTCCATCATAACCCTTAATGATCTGTAACTATGATTCACCAAAAAACATTTGATTAATAATTACCTACAGGGTTGTTTGATTTATGCCGGGCAGAAACTGTTTCTGCCTGGCAGAAACAGCAACAATAGGAAATACATGCCATTGATAGGCAAACGTGTTCTTTTTATAGCAAATTTCAGTTTCTTTCTGTACCTGTCTACGTATGATAACCATTTGTCTGCCCTGCTCACAATAAACATCACATGAATGATAAAAGGAAGATCACTGCCACTTAACTTGTGGATTATTATTATTATAAAACTGCTCTGCTACTGCTTGGTGGACAGTAAGCTGCAACTGTCTTTGAGATTGTTTACATTTTGACAAACTACTATTATATAGCACTAATTTTTGAATGAATCACATTTTGAGAATGCATGTCATTGTTTGCGGTGTAACTTTTGTATGCTTCATTTTCTGCTGCTACAAGATGCATTCATCTGAAAGATAATTCAATTACCTATCCAATGATAATACATATGTTGTGGTGTTACAAATATGTAGCTTTGGTATATTGTACACGAGGGTTGTGATAGGAAACTGTATTGGACATTGCGACAGTGCAGAGAGACAGTACGAGATGTGTCACTCAGTATATGAAGTGTGACTTTCAGATACTTCATTTTGTAGCTCCCTATATATTTGTAAGTTAGGTGAGTAACACCTTCGAAGTTCTGCCAGCAGGACACCGTCTTCGGTGAAGTCGAGACAAAAGTTTTACAAAGGCTTCAATTTCGAACGGTCTATCACCGTCCAGCTGACCCATTTTTGTATATGTTGTATACAACTTTCAACACAATACCATTAATACCGTATGAAATTATCTTAGACCACAGGGAGGACCGGTCTACTAAATCAAATGCTTTCTTATAATCGATGAAGGCACAATAAAGCCTTTTGCGTTGAGACAAATACAATTCAACCAATACCCCTATTTGAACACTGCCTGTTCTCCACCTATTACATTCGCTTTGTTTAGATATGTGGTCAGTTTGGTGTTCTGAACAATCACTAAGGATTAATGAACACTTGTGCAGAATGTCACCCACTTGGCAGGTTTAATTGATCTATTCAGCAATGAGGACACTGCTTAGGCCTCACTCTGGACACTGTCACTCACAGTGTTGTGTATTGTTTTAGTTGGTGCATTGAGCTAATCTACTTGACCATGAATCAGTGGTGGCTCTGGTTGTGTATTGCACCCAGCTGTGGAGCTAAGATTCTCTGCCTGCTATTGTTTAATGGAAACTGTGAATAATCTGTAATTGGTCACTGGCAGTAGCTTGTGTCAACAGACAGCATTAAGCCACTAGACCCCTGTTAAACTAGACAGTTGCCTGTAGGTTTTAAACTGTGTCAAACAGTGAGTCTACCTTTTGCTCTCAAATAATCTGTCCTCTTAGTTTTACACATAGACATAATCTGGCATAACTTGATAAGTCTTTGTAGCAGCACATTTGTACTTCCAGTGTATCATTGCAACATAACATACATATTACATACTGTATGCCACATTTGAATGTTGTGCATGTAATATTTCCATGCAATCCATTTGCATATATAATGTAAAACTTCAACAGCCGTTTTCTTCATTTTCACATTTTGATCCCTACCATGTTCAATGCTCCATAACTTTGCCAATTTTTTTAGCAGTCATATTTTTTGAAACCGTGTAAAGCACCCTACCAAACCTTTACAAGGATATAAGAAAACAATGTTACAATTTTCCAACTTATCACTCATTTGGTCAGCCGGGGTCACATATAGACGTATTAGTCCAAAGGACTTCAGGGCCACTTGGCCCATTTTTTAGAAGTGGTGTGAAATCATCAGGATGTGCCAGAGCAAAGTGATGCAATTATAATATATGTTATAGGTTCAATTAGTGTATCGGGACAGGCTTTTAGCAGTATTGTTGGAAATTACTTAAAGCATGACATGGGAAAGCAGAACGAATAATACCAATTTTATTCTTAAAGTGACTAGAAACCGAATAAAATATAGACTCAATTGACACACGATCAGTTAGCGATGGAGCAGGCCGTCTATGTAGAATGTTATTGATGCAGTTCCATAGCCCACGCGGAATATAATCGTAGGCTTACGACTGGCCTACGACTGACCGCCGTACACCTCTACGACTGAACTGAACTACAACTGAATATATAGACCTAGCGTCATTCTTATATTCGCCATAAATAGTCCAGTCATTTTATGGCCAAAACAGGCTCAACCTGCTAATTGCAACAGAAAGTACGTTGTGTGGAACATACTCAGTTATGTATCCACTATGACTTATCAAAAAGAGAAATGAATCATATGAGGGCAAACCCCCCAAAAACGCAAAAAATGTAGACCCCCAAATCGTCATAATATACTACTAATCATTATAAGGGCACTTGTTGTTTAGATGCACAGATAATCTTACCTGGTTTTCTTACACATTTGATATCTGCTGATCTGGTAGAAACATTATCATGTGCATTGAATCAGCCAGGTATTGAGTAATAGTAGTTTAGTATGAATATTTTAAAAATAAATGAAACACAAAATGATCCATTTGAATGTTAAGATGCCCCCCTGGAGCCACGGCCAAATCGTGCTATGCTATATGTAGGTACCTATTCCCGGTGAGGTAAGTTGATAAACTGGTCATATACTGTTATTAAAAGTTTATGTTATATCTTATAAGAACAGACATGCTACTGATTTGTAAATATATTAAAATCGTCCACGCATGCAAAATTTGAAAAACATCTAAGAGCAACCAAAAATGGTTTGCGTCGTTCGGTCGAGTCGCTTCGCATATGCAGACGAAACTTGAATAATTTATTACATTAGCTGTTCTGTTGGTGATAATATATAATACATAATAATAACGACAAACTTCTATAGCGCCTAAATCCCCAGGAATCTGAGCTCAGAGGCGCAACAAACAAAAATCATTGGGCAAAATCGTAAAAGGGACAAGCAAGAGTCGTCATTAGAGCAAGGGACCGCCGAAGGTTAGGGTGGGAAAGCAATTTCAAATAAATAAGTCCAGTTTTTTACGGAAGGTATTTATAGTCTCAGATGATTTTAAAGCGATAGGGAGTTGATTCCAAATTTTGGGTGCAGCTACAAATAAAGCACCTTTGCCGATATTAAGCTTGGTTTTCGGAACAAAAAGTCGTTGTGAAACAGATGATCTGAGATTCCTGGGGATATCAGAAAAACGAAGGAGACTAAACAAATAGGATGGGTGTGGCGTAGAAAGGGTACGATATGTGATAATGGCTAATATGAAATATATTCGATATGTAACTGGAAGCCAATGCAACTGTCTGAGTAGGGGCAGAGATGGTGAGAAACGAGGTGCTTTTAGTACTACACGTGCTAAACAATTCTGTACACGTTGGAGTTTAGCTAAGTCCTTTATAGCATATCGTTTAGGAATGAGTTGCAGTAGTCAAGACGACTGCTAATTAAATATACTGATATTGTTTTAGCTGTAGATAAAAACAAATGACGCCGAATTCGGCAGAAATCACGTATATGGTAGAAACAGAATTTACATACTTGAGAAATGTTCTGCTTAAAGCTGAAATCACTGTCAAAGATAACATCTAGATTACGCACAGTATATGATGGTGATGTATCATTACCAAACAATTTAACTGGAAAGTAGTTAACAACCTTGTTTCGTTGTTGTTTTGTGCCAATAATAATTAGATCAGTTTTATCTGGATTTAGTTTCAATTTATTTGCTTCCATCCACAGCAAGATGTCGGTGAGACAGTCATTTAAAGTTGATGGAGATATCTGTGTGTCAGTTGGTGAAAGTGATATATACACCTGTGTGTCGTCAGCATACAAATGACGATTTATATTATGATTAGTTATGACTCGACTAAGGGGTGTAGTGTATAAGCTAAACAGAACAGGGCCAAGGACAGAACCTTGTGGGACACCAAATGGAAGATGTTCCGGACAAGACAATGAGCCAGATATGTTAATGCTTTGGTATCGGTCTGAAAAATATGAACTAAACCACTGAAGAGCCATGCGAGATATACCAAAATGTCAATTAAGGCGATGTAAAAGAATGTTGTGATCTATTGTATCAAAAGCAGCTGATAGATCTAGTAAGGTGAGAGCAGTCAATTTGCTATTATCCATATTGCATACAATGTCATTGTGTATTTTAAGAAGAGCCGTCTCAGTTGAATGAATTCGCTTATATGCAGATTGTAGATCATTTGATAAATGCTGTGAATAAATGTGTTCATGCAGTCAATTTGCAACAACCTTCTCCAATACTTTCGGATATATACTAATGCGTGTGTCCTATGATCGGCAGAAGGACAGTTCAGTTTTGACAAAAACTGCGTTTTCTGTGGCCAAGAAGCCAAATGTGGTAGGAAGAGAACAAAATCTGACGCTGTTCCAATACGAACCATCGCCTTCAAAGATATTGAAATGTCATGAAAGACATGATGCATGGTCCGACTCTGTGCAAGCAAGGTTGTTACATGTGCATGATTTGCCTGCTGCTGATGTAATGTACCATCAAGTATGCAGCATAACTTTCCGGACAACGAAAGACATCCCAAAGAAGTATGAAAACGACGTACAAAGAAGAAGAAAATCGGACGACCAACTGACGAAGAAAAAACAAATACATTCATCAAGGTTGTCAAATTTCTGGAAAGTGAACCATATGGAAAAACACATATGAGGGCAAAGCTCGAGGAATATTTTGGGACCAAGATAATAATCACTCGGATCAATGGAAAGGCAAATGTAGTCACGTTCAAAAGCACCGAAGACGCTGTCCTTCAGGAATTTCATACACGTGAAAAGGTTGACATTGAAATGGAGAAAATAAACATTATAGAAACTGCTGCAAAACTCATTCGGGATTATATATATCAAATCAGAAAAAAACGTCGACTGTGCCATCATACCATGAAATGGAATCTGAAGCGGAATGCATCAGCTTCCTGCCAGGAAGTCTGAAGCGTCTGCTGGAAGGGATAATTGTGGGGAAAGATGTTCGTCTAAAGATAGCATCTGTTGGACAGGCGATTATGCAGGCAACCTCTCCAAGAGTTCTGATTGCGCCACTACAAGTTGGGTTGGGAGTACAAATCCATCATCATTTTGCAGTGTTTCCTTGTAGACAGACACACTGAGCAGCCATGGATTGTGTTCTCCATATAGTGAAATGCAGAAGTTTGAAAAGAATGCGGCATTTGCACAAGGGACCACCATACCCGATTTCACATCGCTGGGGTTTGTTCAATATGCAGCAGACAATGTGGACCACAACATCTGGACGTTAGACGGCAGTGGAGCATTTCACGGAATGGGAATAATTGCTACAGTAACTCCTGGTACAAGGACAACCCAATCTATTCAAAAAAGATATGATACTGGCAAAGAAATATGCACGTTGGGACGCGTACAAATCCGCTTCCACAGAGAAGAAAGACACGGCCTGTGAGCAGTAGAATACCAGAAACTAGTCAGCATGAAACCAAGTGACCCGACAGGCCAGCTGGACATTCTTTGAAAGACGTCCCTCCTGTTTGGAGAAGTCATCAGTAATGTTCCTTCTGATGACTTACATGAGTTCAAGTGACGCCACATGCATATTTTCAACATCGGTGTTTGTGTGTGAGCATGCTCGATGCCATGGTGTTATTCCGGTCATCACGTTTGACCAGCCTCTTTGGTGGAAAGCCCTCATGATTATAATCAGCGAACCTGTAGGAAGTGACCTGCATAGAATTGTCTTGCGCCTTGGTGGTTTCCACACAGAATTGAGTTTTTTTTGGTACATTGGACATCTGATGGTTAGGGACTAAAGGAACTAATGGAACTTGAGTACGCCCCTAAAGCAGTTGAACAGATCGTGACAGGGAAACCCATATCGCGCGCAGTGCTTGTTGATGCAGCTGACAACACACTTATTGCATCGCAATCCTTTGAAGTGTCTGTATGGTGTCAAAATGCCCATTCAAAAGAAAAATGCCCACACGATGTAACAGAACAAGACTGAGATAATGAAACAATTGGAACAACATCGTTGCGAATTGTGGCGATTTGTATTTTTACGTGGTGGCCATTTGGTTTTATGCATTTTTGGAGGTTTTCCCACCCACGATTTATTTTTATTTTTAGTATGTTACACATATTTATGAATATTAAATCGTTGAAAAACTTTCTGTTGCAATTTGTGGCAGGTCATATGCTAAAATGACTGAACTAAAATGTACTATTATTGGATACATCAACTTGGTATTGATTCTAGAACATTCCACTGCTACTACGTATGTACACAGAACTCCCAAATGAGATGCGACGCAGCGAAGTGCAAACTGTTATAACAAAACTATTATATGTCCTTTGAAAAATTGTAGATGGATTGTGACTATTTAAAAGAAATAAGTTTTTTTATGGTAACGATAACTTATATGAAATGAAATAAATTAAGTTCTACTGCCTATAAAAAGCGTGTACCCCATATTTAAAAGTGTAAAAAGTGGCTCGCTGGTCTTCCATCTGTTATAATAATAAAAAAAAAAAACCAATGTTCAAGTAGAAAATCTAGGTGTACTTTTGTCTTGGTAAATTTGACATATTAAACATAAAAAAATTAGTTTTAGTTGTTTAAGTTGAAAATGTAGATACAATAATTATGAATACTGCAGTAAATGTGTTAGTTCCCCAAAATGTAGACAGTCACACGGACCTGTAACTCAAAAACGTTACTAACCCGGCGGAAAAATAGGTGGTCAATGAGCCAGCGTATAGTTAAAACACTATACTATAGCCACACCTACACCTGGAAATATATGGACGAGCAAAGTGTAATCCCAATACACATTTTGTTGGTGGTAGCCTTTCCAGCCCCTGGTGCCCCTTTCAAACATTATCATATCCGGTTTGATTGACACCTTCAAGTGAACATGAACAACACACAACCTGCAGATGAATTTCTCTATGCGATTTTGTGCCCATTTTGAGCCTTTTTTGGGAAATATCAAATTTGACACAACATTAGGCCTACTGCGTATGTTACCAATATATTTAAAATTTATATACGTGGGTTACTGATTACATATTGAAGTTTTGCCAATTAATGGTTATAATATAACACAGTGCATTCACAAGATAACAATTGGATTATGATATCTTTGAAGAAATCATCGACGGAAAGAACACCTTCCACTGTTACAGTAGACAGGTGATTCTCTGGCTACGAGGATCACGTCATGAACGATCTGATGATGACCGTACTATCGGCAGACCAAAAACGTTCCAACACGAAACGATAGATTCTAAGCTTCCACACATTGCACCATGCCAAACTGGCCACTGGTACTTGACTATCCCCTGGATTCCACCCTGACAACAACATAGGTGTAGAAGACTGGTTTGCAGAAAGTGATGCATGGGTGTTATCCCATATTTCCAATGATTCAAACTAAAATATACCATCTTGGTCCAGTTTCATTTAAACTACCAGCACCATTGATCATCCTGTCACAGCGATTGGTGTGCTTCCAGTTCTTCAGGCACCGACAAATGGCAAAGCCACAATGACTCCCACAATAAATCCTTTTGTCAACATGTATGTAACTAGCTGTGTTACTGCAAGTGTTATACGGGTGGAAGTTGTATTTGACAGCTACAGCAATCAGTCAGTTTATGAAACAGTCAGAGAGAAACGAATTACCAAGAACAGGGTAATACTTAAGTTAATTCAACGAGGTTGGTTTCCCGTTGCCTAAATTGTGGAGTCCATTAATGTCCCTACACGAAAACAAGCCTGACATGGCTCACTTTCTCATTCATTACATGGTGGAGCACGGTAAGCACCTGCCCGAAGGATGTGAACTCGTCGTGGGTGGCGGATTTTAAGACAACATGTATTTCAGTAAGGAAGCAGGCACGCGCCTCATATTACATGCATGTGACGCAGTGACATGCACATTCAACAGGATAGTGGTCGTTTTGCTCTTGCTTCTTTATTTGCGACAAGCAAGAATTTATAGTTTGGATGGTGAGTGGTTCAGCTCAGCAAAAGATTGTGTACTTGTTTGTCAGATTACCGCCAAACATTCACAACAAGAAACGGACAGCATTATTGGGTTCCACGCAATTTGACTCCACAGCATCATTGGCCGGCTTCAGCAAGACGAACTGTTGGGTTGTACTTGGTAATGTCTTATCTTTCTTATATATATATATATATATCATTTATAGCCATAATGTTCATTTTAATGATGCTATTTTAAAATAAGTATCAGACTAAATTTATGTTTACAACATGTATTATGTATGTATATTGTTTTATTTTTAGCGACTCTGTACACACTATTGAACAGAATCGTACTCTGGAGACTAGTGTATAAATAAAGTTTATTATTATTATTATTTAATGTTGGAAGAAATTTCACTACATTGAACACATAGAAATGTTCATCTGCAGGTGGTGTTGTGTCCCATATCCGTCTGGAGGTGAACGCATATTGTAAACGCATTCTGTTATAAACATTAATGTAAGTAAAAACGATCTGATATCGTTGGCAAGTTGCAACGCACTGAATATATCCTGAAATATGAGGTTTACAATGGTTATTTAATAATATTTTGCTCCAATGTTGCAATTTGTAAATCCAAAATGACTCATGTTGGACCAAAAATAAAAACAAATTGGCGGCTAAAACCTCATTTCGTAATCAGAGAAATATGTATAGAAATATTAAACAGTTTGGCGTCTAGTAATATGTATAGTAGACGTCGAGTAAACAAAATAGCTTTTTGACCAATTTTGTGTCAACTTTGATTTTATGTGGAAAAAATAGCCCGTAGTGCACACACATCACATAGAAACGTTAATCCACAGGTTGTGTGGTGGGTACCCCGTGTCTACTTGGAAATTTTAATTAAGCCGCCATGTATTATAACCAATGATATGTGTGGACAAAATAAAAAATGGTTGGACAGTTGTAACCCATTGTTTACATTCTGAAAAATAATGGTTAACATAATTGCTTAACTTCATTTTAGCAACATTTTGCATTTTTTGGGAAAAAAATTACCCGTATCTGGTCAAAAATCCTAAATTTGATCGGTAAAAACTCCGTTTGTGTAATGGTTAACATGTGTAGAGAGAATTTAAGCTGATATGAAAACATATAACATTGTTATTGTCTGCTATTGTTATAGAGCCATGCACAAGTCATCGGGTCTCCATCATGGCGGTGACATGCGTCGACAGAGTCACACACGCGTGACGGCCAGTTTCATCTTAATGGCTCTTCAGCCGATTCTGCTTATGCCGAGTGGGGATGTAAATCCCAACCCCGGACCTAGCCCAACCCATAAACTCGTTTACCAGAACACTTCTAGCATCGTCGGCAAATTACAAGACTTTAACATTTTCTTTAGCGATCGTGACTACATCTTCATAGCGATAACCGAAACATGGCTGCGGGGGGATATTTTCGACAACGAGGTACAGCCAAATCCATACAACATATACAAAAGAGACAGAGACAGCACAGTTGTGGCAAACAACAAGAAGTGTCGCGGCGGTGGCGCCTTGGTTGCAGTGAGTAATACATACAACTCCAAACGTAGGCTGGATCTGGAAACTGATCTGGAAATAGTATGGACTCAAACGCGCTTGACTGGACAAAGCCTGTACCTAGGGTATGGTCGGATGTGCACACGTGGTCAGAGCTCGACAAATCTCTGGAACTGGTCACTAGAGCTAAGAACCCTGACTGCGATTGTGTGTTACTCTTGGGTGATTTCAATCGTCCAGACATTCAATGGACACCGTCAAACAACACAATAGGCCTCATGCCCCATTCATGGACCAATCCACAGTCCGAACTATGTGTTGAAATGTTATCTGAATTCGGCCTTGTGCTGACCACACGTGCAACGAGCACACACTAGATCTTGGCTGTGTGCATGGTGCAGAGTGTAATGTTAAGAAAATAGACAAGGCGGTGAAATCCACACACGACGCCCTACATTGTGAACTGTTATGTGCCAACCGACCAAAGCAGGAACCCGCTAAACGTTTTGTTTATAACTATCACAAAGCGGACTTTAGTCACCTAAGACACCTATTGTCTTGTATCCCGTGGTCATTTCTCACGGACAGTACTGACATTGACGACAGTTTTGATACATTTTATGACATTCTGTGTGCTGCCATAAACGAATGCGTTCCTCGTATCTGCATTCGTGGACGTATAGTATGGTATGATAACGATATGATCGCAACCTTGAACGAGAAAAACACCGCACACAAAGCATGAAAACGCTCACATTCGTTATCTGATTACCAAGTATTTTCTGAACTACGAACCACTTTTAAGAAAGAGAGAACGGCACTGTGACTACATATCGGAAATTGAAAAGTCCATCAAACAAAACACCAAACGTCTACTCAGTTTTGCCAAAAGCAAACAAGCTAATGTAAAACTTCCTAACTCAATGGTATATAAAGGCACTGAGGCAGACAGTCCAGCTGACATAGCAGAACTCTTTTCTGACCACTTCGAATCTATCTTTACATTAGTAGATAACCTTGTTTATCCAAGTATTCCCTCCTATCAATCCGACTTAATGACTAATGTTAATGTGTCTTATGATGATGTCATCGGAGTACTAAGAACCACCGATGTAAACAAAGCATGCGGTCCTGACAATATATCAGGTGTAATCCTTTGGGGATGTGCTGCCGAATTAGCATGCCCACTAACTATGCTTTTTAATATGTCCTTAAACTGTGGAACTGTTCCAACATGTTTTAAAAGAGCAAATGTTGTTCCTGTGTACAAGAAGGGAGATAAACGAAGTGTGTGCAACGACAGACCTATCTCTCTCTTACCGCTATTTAGCAAAGTTTTTGAGAAAGTCGTATACGATTCATTGTATACAATTTCTGGCAGCCAACACGGATTTGTGAGGTATAGAAGTACAGTATATAATCTAGCTTGTTACTTGAACGCCATTTCTGAATCTATTGACAACAAGAAACAGGTTGATTCTATTTATTTGGATTTAAGTAAAGCATTTGATTCAGTATGCCACCCATTGTTAATTCACAAGCTTAGATCATATTCCGCGCAATGCATAGAGTGGTTGCAGTCTTACCTTGTCAACCGAAAACAACGCGTGGTCCTCGAAGGAAAAACATCTAACTGGAAGCCAATGTTGTCTGGTGTACCACAAGGTTCACAAATAGGACCACTTCTGTTTATCTTGTATATTAACGATCTCACTAATCATGTTGATTCATGTGAAATGTCATTGTATGCTGATGATTCCAAATTATTTAAAGAAATTACGTCGGTGACCGATTGTCAGTTGGTGCAGAAGGATCTGGACAGTGTATGTCTTTGGTGTGAGACATGGCACCTTAAACTTAACGTTGAGAAATGCAAAAAACGTCATTCACTAACAAAAAGAAACGTATATCCTATGACTACAAGATTTTAAACCAGTCTCTGCCCAAGATCACCGCTGTCAATGATCTCGGTATCACATTGACCGACAGTTTGACGTTTAAAGATCATATTAATCATCGCCATTAGGTGATCAAATGCACACTTCGAGTCACACAAACAAACACTAGTACGTATGCGTAACTAGAACAGTGTTTTAATAAGAGAACACAAAACTGCAACTCACAACAGGAAGTATCCAAACATACGAGGCCATGACCCGGAAACTAGGGGTCACGACAATATTACCATTGAACAACAATCATGGAATAGTAACTAATAGCCATTGGCGTGACTTCTTTCTTCTCATAATTATGTATGCTACTATGAGATAGCTATCATATAGACATACAATAATGATTATAAAGATAAAGGTTCATGAGATGAAGTCTTTCAGATACTCAGGAGGCTTCCGAGTTCTTGTAGAGCGTCTCGGAGGTTCCTCGGGCGGACAGCTATGTTGATCTGGCTCGTATGACATTGTCGATTCGTTGTTGACTGTCGCCGTTTCTTGTCGATGAGACTCGGCTGTTGATGGTTCTACGGGCTGAGCTGCTGTGACTGGAGGGAACGAGAGTTGAACTGGTACGTCTGGAGGTTTCTCTGGAGGAGCTGGGTCGTCTGCGGGTGTTAGTTCGTCATACTGGTACGACACTGGAAGATCGTGGGTAGCTTCAGCTGCCACCTTGTAGCACTCTGTTCGCTTCACTCTGTATGACGTGGCACGCAACTGGTTACCGGCGAATTTGCTGATGTTGATCCATTCTCCTTCTGTGCTCACTACGAGATACCGACACCTGGAGCGTAGTTTACTCTTGTCTGAGTACAAGTACACGATGTCGCCAATGTCGATATGTTGGGGTCTGGGTACTGAACCGCGAGGAGACTTCGATATTTGACTGTGTTCGTGGTTAGCGTTGCGCGAGGCATGCTGTTATTGAATGATGCTATAGTCGTTCAGCGGTAATTGTTCGTTGGTGAATTGGTCACGCTGGGTCCACAGCTCACGAGCTGACATTCCTCTGTTTCGTACTCGGGCGTTGAGGTTGGCAGTAGCGACAGACAGTAGCACCTGCGTGATGGCGCCGCCTGTTGGTTGTTGGTGTAAAATTTCACCCTCGAGTTCCCGAATGGCTTTTTCGGCCACAGGGTTTTTGTTGATGTTTTTGACCCGTCCTAGTTCGATGGTGAGTCGATACTTGTTCAACAGTGCGTCGTTGACGAGAGCTGCGAATCCAGGAGCTGGGTCTGTGCGTATTACGGCAGGAGGTCCATCAAGCGGTCGGAGGCCGATGCAGAGTTGAATGATGGAGTCCCGTAACGTGTCGCGTCGTTCGTCGTTGACGAAGCATGTTACCGTGTATGATGTTACACACTCGCGTAGCACCAAGATCAGTTGTCTTTCTCGTTTGATGATGTCGGCTGCATATGAGATGCCCACTACTTCTGGGGGATCGTTGGTAGATTGCGCGATAGTTAGGTTTGGGGTGTTCCGTAACGACGTACAGTGATGACAGCTGCGCGAGGTGGACTCGACAGACTTGTCGAGGTCGAGAGCGAATACATAGCGATGCATGACTTGCTTTAGCTGGAACGAAGACGGGTGATCCAGTTGGATGTGCAGGGCCGTTACTAGTCCGTCTAGGACTTTTCGCGGTACGATGATGCACTCTCGTGTAGGACTCAGTGGGTCGTTACGTTGTACGACCAGTAGACCGTCACGAGCGATTGATGCGACGTTAAGGTATCTTTTGACGTCTTTCGCGTTTGTCACCTTTTTGGATGGTCGTGTTCCTTGTGTAAGGTGTGAATGAGTCCTTCGCAAGTCTTGGCAGTCTGCTTGAATGCCGAGCCATGCTGAACGATTGGTGAACGGAAGTCGAGCTTTCCCAGATGTTATGTCGTCTGTTGTAACGCGTTGCATCACGACTGACTCTTCAGTCTGTCGTATATAGGAGCACACTTGGCACTGTTGTTCCCGGCATGTGGGTGCGTTGCGACTCGCGAAGTCTGATGGAACATTAGCTGAACCGGCGAGATGGCGAATAGTTGCCTGGTACCGACTGACGACTGATAGGAATGTCGATACGCGCGGGCTGACGGAGAATTCACCGCGACAAAGCTTCTCGTGGGCTTGTACGCAAGGCTTGCTGTCTGTGAGTATCGCTGTGTTGTGCGCTGACTGTACGATATACGGGCTGAAATGTCTGATAGCGGCTGCGATGGATAGTGCTTCTACTTCGCATGGCAACCAGGAGATCTGTCGTCCGCGGAGTTTTGCGCTGAAGAATCCGGCCAGCATCAATTTGCCATTGCGCATCACGTACAAGGTGGCTCCTAGACCGCACTGTTTGACAGCGCCGTCCGTCACTAGCCATAGTTCGTCACTTGGCCGAGGTAATGTGATAGCCTTGTTAGTCTGAAGACTGGTTTGTGCGTGTTTGAAGGCTTCTCTTAATGCATCGGTCCATGTGACGCGATCACTTGACTGTTTGCCACCCGTTACTTCGTCGAACGGGGCAAGCAAGGCGGAGCATCCTGGTATGACGCGTGCTAGCATTTTGTAGGCTCCGACGAATGCTCGCATCGCTTTGACTGTGAGTGGAGCGTCGCAGCTGGCTAGGGTGGCGATGCGATGTTGGCTTGCATGGATGGAGCCGAGGTTCCACACCCAGCCAAGTATCGTGGTCGTAGTAGGGCACATCGTTGTTTTGGCAGCGGACAGGCGCAACCCGCTGTTGGCGAAGCTTTGGAGCAATCGTCTTACGTTCTGTTGGAGTTCGGCGATGGTGTTTCCTCCACAATATATATCGTCTGCCAGTTTGGCGACGACACCTTCTTCGAGTAGATCTCCCAGTACGCGGCACAACAGCTCTTCGAGTGCGGTTTCGGACCCGGGCATGCCCATCGCTGAGCGAGCGTATACGCGTACACCGCGGAACGGAGTGACTACTCCGCAGTACTTCATTGATTCACGCGATAGAGGGATTTGGTAGAACGCATTGGACATATCGGTAGTCGCTATGTACCTCCATTGTGCGATTTTTCGTAGGGTGTTGTCGACATCAGGCATCAATGAAGGCTGCGGCTTGCTATAGCGGCCTACGTCAGTGAAGGCAGTGACGAGTCGGTGTCCTCCGCTTTGCTTCTTTATCAGGAATGACGGGTTGAGGTACTCGACGTTGACCGGTACATCCTCAGGCCGGACGAACACGCCCATCGTCTCGAGTTCATCGAACTTGTTTTGGAGTTCTACGAGCTGGTTTCGTGCGTATTGGGGTAGGCGTCCTTTACGTTGGGGCGGTTGTACTGGGCCCATGTTGACAACAGCTTTGAATGGTCCCACGTGACCATTGTATCCACTGTAGCTTGGGTCGAATACGTCGTCATACTCTTCCACGATCGATCGGAATGCCGCTCGTTCGTCGGGGGAGAGCGCGTGATCAGGATCGATGGTGACCGCTGTTGAGTGTTTGATGGCAGTAGCATTCGAGCTGCGTGTGCGTATGCTTACGGCTACGCTGGTGCATTGACTGTCTGGTATGGATGTTGCCTTGTCGGGTACGAACACTTCTCTGATTTGGCAAAAGTGTTCGTTTCTTTTCAGTGTGCGAGTGGAGTTCGTGAGATTTGGTATGCGCAATACACCTTCTACGCTGGTGATTAGTGAAGGTTGTGGCCACACATCGTTCTCGTGTACTCCTTTGTTGCCGGTGGTATCGTGTCGTGGTTCCAGAGCGAATGTGGCGTCTGCGATATACGCGTCTGAAGGCAGGTCGACTTCCACGAAGTCGCCTGGCCACACAGTGATGTTGGTTGGTGGTGCTCGCAGTATGTGGACACGGCGGACTGCATGCCTGTTGAGGGCCCTCTGTGTTGTACCATATGTGTACGTGGTGCCATCTGCGAGGGTGATGGTTCGTTTGGCGGGACGGATGGTAATGTCGTTGACTTCCATAAATGGTGTCCCGGCCAGCATCTCGACATCCAGATTCTGTACCACTAGTCCACAGAACTGGAATGATTTATTTTTGCGGGCGAGTGATATGGTAATTTCGCCAACTATGGTTAGAGGCGATGATCCGTCAGCTTGGTGAGCCTATTGGGAAGAGTTCTTGATAGTACACCCCAATCTCACTGCCGTGTCATGACGGATCATATTGCCCGTTGCACCGCTATCGATCGTCACTCGAACGGCGTGATGGTCGTGGAACGCGTCGAGGTAAGGCGATTGTCGTACATCGATACGTTGCACGGTAGTGGTGTTTACGGGGCGTTCGTCATAAACTTCGTAGGTATCGTCGTCGCCTTCATCGACGATATCACTGACTTGTCGTACCTTAGCCATGTAGCGGCGATCTTGTTCCGGAAGGTACGAGCACTCGCTGAGGAAGTGGTGTACATCACTGCGGCCTACTTGTTTGCAAAGAGGGCAAGTCTTCACGCTCGTGGGACGCCTAGGGTTGTTAGATGGTGCCGGTTGTCGTCTTGAGAACGCTGGTCTTTGTCCGCGTAGGTTAGGCCTAGTCTCGGTGCGCATAACCTTTGCGGTGTCAGCAGACGCAATCTCGTCTAGTAGTGATTCGAGTGCCTGTGATATTTCTGGCTTGATCGATGCTAGTGTTCTTGACCTCAGCTCTGTGCCATATCGTTGCTTTATGAGCTTAGGCAGTGCGGGGTTGATAAGTCGTAACCAGGTCAGTACTACCATGTTCTCTAGGGAAGGAGACATTTCTTCGTCAACGTGTATGACGTCACCGTGGTGCAGAATGACACTTCCCTCTTGTAGCATGTTGTCTTCAACGAAGGCCACTAGGCGCTGATACAAGTCTTCGGGGCGTTCGTCAGCTTGTAGGTGGATATCAGCAAAGTCCAGGAAATGGGCCCCTGTAGACTGGAACCCATAGTGCAGTCGGATAGTTTGCCAGATACCGGATAAACTGGTTGAGTTTTTGGCGATCGTGTTGCGCGATATGACTGGGCAATAGTTCGCTATTTGGCCTAACATTAGATCGAGCATGTAGGCTTGCTGAATGGCTGTATGATCATTCTCGTCGGTGAAGCCGCGGTTTGGATGTGCTGCACATCGCTTCTCCCATTTAGCGTCAGTGGCGATAAACTGGGCGAAGTTTGGGTCGAGTGAGAGGGTGTAGACGAGGTTCTGGCGCCAGTTCTCAAATGTGTTGACCGTTTCCGTTTTTGTGAGGCACCACTGTCTCGGTGCGCGTTGCATGTTGTTAGCAATGTTGTTACCACACCTGCTAGTGATACAGAGCCGTTTCGGCTAGCTGTTTGCGCCGTGAGGTCGGCGGACTGTCAATGTGTATCTGCTTTTATTGCGCCCGTTTTGGTGAGCGGGTTCGTTGTGAGCGCTGCCACCACGCCATTAGGTGATCAAATGCACACTTCGAGTCACACAAACAAACACTAGTACGTATGCGTAACTAGAACAGTGTTTTAATAAGAGAACACAAAACTGCAACTCACAACAAGAAGTATCCAAACATACGAGGCCGTGACCCGGAAACTAGGGGTCACGACAATATTACCATTGAACAACAATCATGGAATAGTAACTAATAGCCATTGGCGCATTGTTTGTAAAGCTTTTAAGATGAGTGGTTTTATTAAGCGCGTTTGCACATTTACCGATGTACAGGCTTTGAGATCCTTGCATATATATCTAGTCAGAAGCCAGTTGGAGTATTGCAGTATTATCTGGAATCCCCGACAACGTACGTTTATTGACAAAATCGAACGAGTTCAAAAGAAAGAAATTAAATATCTATGTTACAAATCCAGAATACAGTACTCCTCCGACAGTTATCCTGAGCTTTGCCATCATTTAGACTACCTTCACTTCAACATCGTAGGCAAGTTGCAGATCTTATGTTTTACACAAGTGTGTGCACTCCCAAATAGACTCGTCGTATCTGGTAGGGGGCTATCCAATTTCAGTGTCCTTCACGATCTCTACGAAACTACATCCCTTTTACAGTTTCCAATAGCAGAATCAACATTAGAAAACACTGTGTTTTGAATAGATGTATGACTAGTTTCAACACATTGTATTTAAGTGATCCAACTTGTGATATATATTCAGGAGCTGAACCATTTAGATCCTCAATTCAAAGACATTTATATATATATAACAGATGTTTGCCTGGTATATTTGACGTTGATATTTTGTGGTTTTTATGTCCTTATTGTTTTTATTATTCTATCATTGTTTTATTATTTATAAGTATTGTTTCAGTTATCAGTCCACTGGACCTGTTAGAAACTGAATAAATACAATACAACAAAAATCGGATTTGGTAAAATTTTACATATAAACCCCTTTTCTGACCTAAAAATCAAAAAGTCCAACCCAATTTTTTTGCAATCCATACGCACCCCAACTACCGTGGTTCCCACAATAATCCGAAGAAGAAAATGACTTCGTAACCACACGGGTATGCAATAACTTCGGAACTCACCGAGTTAACCTAATAATGAGTTCATCAAATGCAAGTAACCTTTTTGCAAACGTTGTAAACGACGAGCTTCCCGAATTTACGCAGTTTTGTGGTACCCTACTGCCATTATCGACTGCACCGGAGGGTGTACAAATATAAAATGTAGTTTTGCGATAACTAAATGACAGTCCATCGACTGCTGCGATAGAGAAGATATTAAACAATCCTGAATTTGCATATAAAGCACATGCTCCCGTTGTAATTGTCCTCGTCGGCGGGCAGAGTAGCCCAATTAATCGTTTTCGTTGACGGACGGAGAAACCCAGTTAATCGTCCTCGTCGGCGGGAAGAGTGGCCCAATTAATCGTACTAGTCGGCAGGCGGAGTAGCGTAGTTAATCGGTCATATCCAACCAATTATTTGAGATACTTCGCCATTGTTGGCACAATTTGACTTAGATATCGGTTGAAGCAAAACTGATAGGCTTAGAACATTGTCAACATTCTGTACCAAACATAATTCTACTGTCCTCAGTGTACCAATGTTGTTATATTCTTTACTGGCGATATTTAACTGCAAACGTGTTTGAAATTGTAAATCAGTGCTGCGGTTGTTCAGATCTTCGGTGCAAGTTATCTGCCGGGATCATCCTTCCCCATCAACATCATGCATCAACTCTTGCGCTCCTGGTCTGACTGTGATGCCAAACACCGCCACAGGTTCCACTACCCGCGAGTCTCTCTCCACCGTGTCGCAGACAGTGCCGGAGAAAGACCTTCGCAGCAGTTTGTATAAGATACACTATCGTAGGAAACTAACCAAGTGTTACACTTTGAGCCATTCCGAGCTGTAGCGAGTCAACAGAGATGACATTCACGGTGCTTGCGGACGATACGAATGTACTCTTGTTACAACGTACCGGAACTAGGCTACAATGCTAAAACAAGAACTGGTGTTCGGTGTAACAAAATATGCACAACTAAATTTGGCAACAACAGGTGATGTTATTCCATTGGCTTGGGCAGCGTATGTCCAGGGCTCGCCTCCCAAACACCATTTTCTATGGGCACTTAACTGAAGGCAAACGCTCAGTAGACCTACATTTAGATAACGACGTGAGCAAGAGTCCTGAAAGATCACGATATTGCTTACAAAGTTTTCGAAGCGGGTCTGACGAGGGGAGGGGGTCAAGCATGCGAGGCGTCATGATGGACATTTACAGCCAGGAACCAGCTAAGACAAGCATTATATGACGGACAAGTAACTGACCACGTCTAATATTACCGTATTCATAAACCGCCACTATCATGTTGTAACAAAACGTACATAATAAATACATGAAATTAGAAGAGTGTACATTCCCCGTATTGTGCAAAGTAGTATTCCGGACACTTCGAGAAATGGTGCTTCTGATGAGAAAGATATATGATTGTATATATATTCTTCGAAACAGTGCAATGTTATAACGACCAGTTTGCGCACATATTAGACTAGAGTTGATTTCTAAAATATCGATGCACTATTTCAATTCTGCACTCAACCGATATATGTTAACACGACACTGCACAAACCACATGAACCGTTGAAAGATATTTGGGTGGATTGGGAGGAGTGGAGAGAGAGAGAGAGCCAAACATAGAAAGCAGTGGCTACGGATGGTGGAGACCAGGCATGGGTTAATTTCAATTGTTAATTCAATTTAATTTATAAATTTTCTCAAAATTCGTAAGTTAATTAACTTTTCTACAAGAGATTAATTTAATTGACAAAATCTCAATTGACTTTGTTTTATTTGGCATTATTTGATGCGTTCCTTTGGTGATAGTCACTAGCCGACTGCCGGTGGTTGGTGCTTTAAAGATCATTCTGCACAGTGACCAAAGTTCACTCAGTTAACATCAAAGACAGTTACAGGCACCGAAAGTTTATTGTTATTTGAGTTAAAGTTAATTATTGATTTATATTGAAGTTAACTGAATTAAAGTTAATTTAATTGAGAACAATTTGAGGTTTATTTAATTGACTTAATACGCGAGGTTAATTTAATTTGGAAATGCCCGAGTTAATTATAATTGAATTAATTAACATTTCAAGTTGATTGCCTCAGCAATGCAAGTACAGCAAGGGGAGAAAACAGAAATAATGACGACAAGTTTTGAGGCCAGCTTCACGTCAGCCTTTAACGGAAGAAGGAACATTGCATAACGGTCAACCGTAAAAATGTTAACATGTACTAAAAGTTAGCAGCTTTATGAACTGTGTTCGGAAAAAATGGGGGCAAAATCCACTAATGTGCAATGCTTAAAATAACTTCTCACATCCATTGGACTAGCGCCGATATCTTATTTCCAGGATAATGTAAAAGAATCAATTTTATGAAAACAATCACTTGCAGTGGTAATATTGTAGATGATTTTCTCAATAACATGTATTTGTATTGTCATAAAATGAATTTTTAATATTTTGCAAGCCTCAAGAGGGGTGTAACTGGAGGTTTTTGGAGCCTCAAGAGTAACTGATGGTTTTTGGAGAGCTCTCAAGGCTGGGGTGGTGCATTTGAAGATTTTTGGAGAGCTTCAAGCGGGTCAATTGGAGGTTTTTGGAGAGCTTCAGCGCCCTGCATATTTACCACGTTCCAACACCAATGCATGTGTAACAGGGTTTTTCATGAGCATGAGTTAATAAAAAATGCGAATAGGCAAACTAAAAAATGTCAGAATCCTTGCTAAGGGCTGACAGCAGGAATGTGTTCTTTACAACTGTGTAATATTTGATGAAGTTTCACTGGATGAGAATGTGAAATAAAGCAACAAGACAAAAACACTATGTACAACATAATTTTATGTCATCCTTGAGTAACTGTGTAAAACTAAAACACAAGGCCAATAAAATTATGAAATAGAGAATAAATTATGCGTATTTATACATGGTAGGCTTACAGCTTCTAATATTTCAAAATAATTTTCGATAGAACTAACTCTTGTTCTTGCTGCTACATACACTCCATCAATGATTGCTCAGAGACCGGCAGTTGCCATCAGACATTACGACTATAAAGATACCAGGTTGGATTACATGTACATTGGCTGCCCGTAACAAGATGATCTCATACAGGAGTATATTAATTTGTTTTGGGATATATATTTTGCTAACCTCATGAAGTGACACAGTAGTAAGAAGATAAAGTCACAAACATGTGGGTCAGAAGGTATCTCCACTGTCTATGTACTTTATGCCAATACACAGACTGTATTAACACCTTGATGTGTGGATTGCACACCTGAAAACATAAGTCTATGCCAGAGACAAACTTGTTGTTTTACAGCAGACTTTTAGAAATGTTCTTAGATTTGCCAATCGAACTAACATACATGTTACTTTTACAATACAAATCAAAGTTGATGGTCGATGTAACAATTGCTTAGTATCACAAATATTTGATAAGTGACGCTGTATTCTTTGGTACAGAATCACCTAGATAACGTCGCACACTAGTATAACATTTGTGGTGAACGTTGCATGTGACTACTGCTTTGTATGAAGTTAAAGACATAACATGAATTGTACTTCAAACATGAATTGTAATTCATGTAACTTTACACCAATAGGCATTAGTACTGTACACAATATCATGTTAAATACGTGGACTGATATCAATGGCAAGGAATACATGGTACACTTGCTTGTGTGTGAGTGTTTGCGTGCATGTACTTGTATTTGCACGTGTGTACATGCATGTGTGTGCGTGCATGACTTGTATGTGCCTGTGTACAGTGTGTGTACATGCATCTGCTTGCATGTGTGTGGTGTATGTGTGCAAATGTATGCTGATGTTACCATAAAATAGCTCCAGTAAGCCTACATAACATATACAAAAAAAAAAAAAAATATTAGAGTAGATTTCCTCTGCCATGTTGAACATGGTTGAACTGTTCTTTACATCAGACCTGGCATTCCTTAGGTCCAAGGGCACATAACAGACTAGTACGGAGATTTCAGAGGTGTTCCTTTTAATCAATGTTCCTGACATCAGGTGTCCATGTAGTGAGGGTCACTATAGGTAAATACGTCTAATGATGGCCGTACCATAGAGACAGTCTAGTCAACACGACTGTTGTAAACAGTGGTATTTCACAAAACCTTCCTTGCATGGCAGAAGAGACTTCTAATCTGTGGAGATAACTGCATTAGGGTGACATAAGTAGACACAATTACTGCAGCAGACTGATAAGTGCATCAAAGAACTTGCTCTTGTCTTCCATCTTCAGCATTATTACTGAAACACAAACATTTATGTCAAAAGTGTTCACACAGCAAAGGTTAGACTTGTACTACAAGCAACCCTAGATCAGAGACGTGAAGTGTATTACTGTCATTCTATTTCTGATTAAACTATAACAATATATATTGTGTGCAATTCTTACGTATCCCCTTTAGTAGCACAATATACTTACACCATGGGCAAAAGAGTAAGATATTCAACTTTATTTGGATTTGGGGCACAATTCCAGTTATGTGGTGTTACTCACTGTTGCTGTCAAAGTTGTCTTGCATCATTTGTGAGTTGCTTGTCATGGCAGCTTGCTCAAATGCCTTGCCAAAGAAACTGCAACAGATAATTATAAAAATAAATTACACCAAGTGGAGGAAAGGGCAATGAACAGTCACTATGTTCCATTTGATAAATGGGTGCAGTTATGATGTCATAATGAAACAGATGTGCGGTTACAATAACTATTTCACTCTATTTGTTTACGCTATGACGTAGTCACAATGTACAAAATGAGACAAACAATTTACTTATAATGAATGACATCCGACTTCAACAATAACAAAAATAAACATAATCCCTAACTTTAAATTAGCTAACATCATGGGGCATGTAAAATAGAAACTGGTACATTTGTGATATGCATCCCCAGTAATTGTCCTCGTTGGCTGGTGGCAGTACCGGTATCTAACAAAGTACATTTACTTGTTACAGTATTTAAGTAGATTTTTTTGAAATGTACTTGTAACGAAGTACATTTATCTGTACTTTTTTACTTTCTACTTCCATATTTTTTTTTACTTGTTATGTTATAACTCAAGGGATGAAACAGCATCACTGGGCTTTTGTTTACATTGGTAATCTTTGGCTTCATTGTTTTAGTTGCGAGGTTGAACATTGAACAGGTGCCATGTTTGACAATAATCACATGCAGCATTTAATGCAGCCTGTAAATCTGCAGGTGTTTCTGCCATGACAATAGTATCATCAGCATAAAGTAAAACATACATTTTAAAAAACATTTCTACATCATCATCACTAAGGTTGTTGTGAATTTCACCAGTCAGCACGTCAAGTCCCTTATATTTATGGCTTACAGTGTTCAAAATCATTATGGTAAATAGCAAATAACACAGGAGACAAGTTTTCTCCTTGACGCACCCTGACATCACATGAAAAGAAGACTGACATGGCCTGGCCCTGCTTTACACGACTTAGCATTTTCGTACATGTTATATACATCCTTCAACACATTACCATTAATACCACAAGAAATTAACTTAGACCAGAGTAAGGATCTAGATCCTCTAGATCAAATGCATTTTAATAATAAATGAAGGCACAGTAAAGCGTTTTGCGACTAGACAAATACAATTCAACCAACACAATTAGTGTAAAACGAATATATGATCAAGGGTAGAATACGTCTCTCTGAATCCTGTCTGTTCTTCACCTATTATATTAGCTTCAACTAGATATGTGGCCAATCTCGCATTAACAGAGGCTGTAAACAACTTGCCTATGCAGGTTAATAGTATAATGCCACGATAGTTGTCTGGGTCATCTATTGGTCCCTTTTTTATATATGGGCTTAATGATCCCAATGTACCAATCAGTTGACACAATGCCAGATAATAGAACAAGGTTAAACATTTTAACAATAACGTCAACTAGTTCAGTGGGGCTGTTTTTCAAGTATTCATTTATAACATTACCACAAGCCTTTTTGTTTTTTAATTAGTGTGTGAAAGATCTATTTATGTGTTCATTTATTGACTGGGTAATCTTTCTTGGGTCGAAAGGTATCTCACTAGCCGCAGTTTCACTTTCTAGTTTTCACAGTTTTTTAAAGTGACTCATAAACTTATCCAAGGAAATATTTCCACACGTTTTCTTTGCTATTACCTGCTTTATTAAGTATGTCCCAGTATTCTAAAACTCTGCCAATGCTGGTCCCAAGCCTGGATATGAAAAGAGGAGTGTTGGGCAAAGGGCTAACAACCCTTTCCCGTAAAAAAAACAGATTGTTACAAAAACATTGACCAAAGGAACCGTACTGAACTTGGGAAAGGGAGGGCCTCCCATGGAGAATATGACGCTATGCAGTGAAAGCCGGAAGGAAGCTACATCGCCGATGCCCTTCTTATCTACCAAGAAAATCGGAACATGGAACATGAGAACCATGTACGAAGCAAACAAAGCAGCCCAAATAGCAAGGGAACGACATGCCTACAACGTCACAGTATTAGGACTATGCGAAACAAGGTGGACACAGTCAGGACAAGCCAGGGCTGTTTGTCATGCAAAACTAGCCCTGGCTGATCCCCTACGCGAAGTGCAGTAATCAGCCGAGTCAAACTAGTAATTGACTTCGCCAGTCGCGACTGCACCACCCGTGAGAACAGTGCAAATACCCGCCCCAATTTGAAGACGGATAAACGACTTTTGGGAATCCCAATATATAATGACCCGTTCGCCCATCAGCATGAGCAGCTTAGCGGTATTGTGTATTCGAATAATTGCTTCTACTTCCTAAACATTGCATGTAACATGAGCCATGGTTGGTTGAAATTAGTTTTATTATGACCACCTGACCTGAGTAGATCTACTGATCTAGTGAGCGATTTCATAGGCTGAGCTTAAATTCAGAGTTTCGCAAAGCGATCAGCCAGGGGGTACTGCTGGCTGGGACTGACGTAATCAGCAGCAGCGACCCCTGGTGCGCGAGGATGAGCCAGACTCAACATAGGAGAAATGATACTTTACTCGGGGCATGAAGAAGAAGATGCCCATCACACAGGAGTGACATTCATGTTGTCACAAGAGGCACCTAACGCCCTCATCAGCTGGGAGGCAGTGGGACCAAGGTTCAGCTGTCGCATTCAAAACAAAGAAGAAAAAGATTAAGCCAAACATCATACAGTGCTATGCACATGACAAGGACGAAGAAACAAAGGAGGACTTCTACAACAGACTGCAAGCATTGCTCGACAACCTGAAGGACAAGGACATGATCATACGCATGGTAGACTTCAATGCCAAGATAGGATCAACCAACAGCGGGTATGAAGAAGTCATGGGCAGACATGGACTGGGGACAATGAATGAAAATGGCGAGATGTTGGCAGACTTCTGAGCATTTAACAACATGATCATTGGCAGTAGTGTATTCCTGCATAGTAGAATTCACAAAGCTACATGGATAGCACCAGACCAGCGAACAGAAAACCAAATCGATCACATCTGTATAGAAAGAAAGTTCAGAAGATCACTGCAAGACGTGCGGGTACACAGAGGAGCAGACGCAGCCTCAGACCACCACCTACTGCTGGCCAGAGTGAAGATGAAGAAGAGACGTAAAGAGGAGCACCAGAACAAGATACAATGTGGACTTCCTAAAGAACAGAGTCACAACAGAGACATTCTGACTCACAATCAGCAACAAATATGAAGTCTTACAAGACCTTCTCAAAGAAGGAAACATAGACATAGACACCCAGTGGCAAAACAACTGTATGACACAACAAGAAAGTCAGCAGGAGAATACAAACACACAGACAAACAAAATCAAAGACAAGAACGGCAACATACTTTACTACTGACGAGGATCAGTTGAAGAGATGGAGAGAACATTTTGATGAACTGCTGAAAACCAACCACCACCATAGAACCCACCACATATCCCACCAGCTGAAGAACTACTCCAGGTAAACGGCAAAAAACCAAGCAAGGCAGAGATCAAGAAAGCCATTCATCACCTGAAGAGAGGGAAAGCTTCCAGCCCAGATGAAATTCCTGCCGAGGCAATCAAGGCAGACATGGAGATCTCCACAGATGCATGATGTGATTGGGAAGATATGGGATCAAGAAGAAATACCGACTGAATGGAAAGAAGGATATCTGGTGGAAGTCCCAAAGAAAGGAGACCTGCAGGAATGCAAGAACTACAGAGGGATAATTCTCCTGTCAGTGCCCGGAAAGATCTTCAAAAGAGTAATCTTGGACAAACTGAAAACTGCAGTGGACGCCAGACTCAGAGATCACCAGGCATAGATAGATAGATCATGCACCGACTAAACAGCTAATTTCCGAATCATAGATGAACAATCAATGGAATGAGACTCATCCCTGTATATAAACTTTGTAGACTACGAGAAGGCATTTGATAGCCTCGACAGGGAGACGCTATGGAAGCTCCTGCGACACCACAGGATACCAGAGAAATTAATTTCTCTGATAAAAAGTAACTATGAAGGCATGGCATGTAAGGTCATTCATGTAGGACAACTCACAGACTCATTTAGATTGAAGACAGGAGTGAGGCAAGGTTGCCTTCTGTCCCCATTCCACTTCCTGCTTATCATAGATTGGATTATTAAAATGACAACAGAAAACAGAAGAAATAATATCCAGTGGACACCTTAGAGCCAGTTGGAGGACCTGGACTTTGTAGGTGACCTCACTCTCCTGTCCCACAGTCACCAACAGATGACATCACTCTCCTGTCCCACAGTCACCAACAGATGACCTCACTCTCCTGTCCCAGTCACCAACAGATGACCTCACTCTCCTGTCCCACAGTCACCAACAGATGACCTCACTCTCCTGTCCCACAGTCACCAACAGGTGACCTCACTCTCCTGTCCCACAGCCACCAACAGATGACCTCACTCTCCTGTCCCACAGTCACCAACAGATTACCTCACTCTCCTGTCCCACAGTCACCAACAGATGCAGGAGAAAACAGCTTCTAAACACAGTGTCAAGACAGATAGGACTCAACATCAACAGAAGTAAGACAACGATCATGAAAGTCAACACAAAGAATAACAGTCCAATCATATCAGGAGGGGAACCACTGGAAGAAACCGACTCCTTCACATACCTGGGAAGCGTAATTAACAAGAGTGGAGGCACAGAAGAAGACGTCAAAGCAAGGAATCAAAAAGCAAGAGTGGCATTTGTCATTTTGAGAAACATTTGGAAGGCAAAACAAATCAAGCTTAACAGCAAATGAAAGATATTCAACTCAAATGTCAAGTCAGTGTTACTCTATGGCTTTGAGACATGGCGATTTACACAGAAAACACTAAGATTACTGATCTTCATCAACAAATGCCTGCGCATAATCATACACCTAAAGTGGTCAGACAAGGTACCCAACACTACACTATGGGAATGGTCCAAACTATCAATAGAAAATGAGGTGGTTTGGACATACACCGAGGAAACCTGCAACAAACATCATATGACAAGCAATTACATGCAACCCCCCATGGAAGAGAAAGCCCGAGAAACACCTGGCAGAGAGACACGGAAAGCGAAAGAAAGCAGATGGGAAAAACCTGGAAAGAAATTGAGAAAAATGGCATCAAACCGACAACAGTGGAGGACCGTGGTCGATGGCCTATGCTCCCAGCGAGCAAACAGGCCTAAGTAGGTATTCTACATGTTTGCTATGTTTTACGTTGCGCAAGTTTTCATGTCATAGTTTATAATAGCATTTGGATGGTTTTTTGTTAAAGTGTTTATACCCCTTGGCCATATCTCTAAACTCTGCCTTAGCTTCCTTGGTTTTAATTGTCTTTAGTCTACCTTTTTCTCTCAACTATTCTGTTCTCTTTGTTCTACTTTCTTCATTAAACCAAGGTTTGTTATTATCATTGATGGTCTTTGTTGTTTTATTGTGATGCTTTACATATGCCGATTCTTAACAAATACCAATATTCTTTGCAGTAGTTATATAGATGTTACCTATATCGTTCACCAGGCCATCTATTTCCCTCTGTGGTAGGGCATTTACTTCAACGCTTTCTAGTTTAGCTTCCAAATTAGCAATGTCCTGTTCATTGAAATTAGTTTTGTATTCTCCTGCTTTTTCTGGCTTCCATCTTGTATTGACTGGCTTATAATATTCATTGGTATTAAAACCGTATCATTTACAACTTTATCAGTAACTCGGCTGTTATTGGATTTTCCAACAAATTTTAGTGTCACCCATATTGGAGTATGCACATCAGACATTTATCAAATGTATCAACCTGAAAATGGATTGCTTTTGGGAAAATAGAAGTGGATGCTATAGCATAGTCAACAACACTTTTACCCAACGGATTTGGACAGGTGAAGTCACCCACACCTTGATCATTACCAAACCTTTCATTGATTATTTTAAAATCCAGACCTTTACACAATTCAATGAGTTTATAGCCATTGTTGTTTACAACTTTGTCCAGGTTGTGTCTTTCCGTGGCGATCCCTAGGCATTCTAATTTATGTTTTTAAAAATATTATTTTCAGCCAATTCAATGCCACCTTCAGTTGCTACAACTTCTTCAATAGAAATGAAGTGTTCTAGAGCTGAGTTCCTGTTCTAGAGTTGAAATCACCTGTCATAAGTATTGGCACATCATGCATACAGATCATGGCAATAACATCACTGGCAACATTATCAATGATGTCATCATGGCAGTGGATAGAGCCTTGATGTGGTAGGTGCACCGTCCTCAGGATAAACTCATGACCAAAGGCTTCTTTGTCAACTTCGAGCCACAGTATACTTTCGGAGCATGTTTCCTGTAATGTGTTTACATATTTGCTGTATTTTTCTTTTATGAATACACATATATATATACCATGGATACCTCCATTTTTACAGTTCTTTTGTTTTCTTTCCATTGTAATAGGTGTACAATTTTTTTAATGATCCCATTCCATGACATCAGTTTTAGTTTCACTACAGCAAACAAAGTCAAATTCCTCTATATAACTGTCTAATATACCCAACTGTGTTTTGCTGCGTAAGCCGCACACGTTAAGTCCCATGATTTTGACATGTTTAGTTGTTGAGGGGCGTGTATGTATGTTGACGCCACAACGCCAAGAATTCCTCGTACATTTTAAATGCTATTTGGTAATAAACAGTCTGAATCTGAATATCTGTCCTACAGGTCCATGTAGAAGCCAAGCTCCTTCACTCTGGCCTCGGACCACCCCACTGAGAGGTCCTCTGGCGACTTGATTGTCTTCTTCACATCCCGACCGTCTTTGGTCCAGATGCAGAAGATCCTCCCATCAATCGTCAACACACTCTTTATGCTCTCGTCACCCATCAGCTCACGCATGAGCTTCGCTCTGAGGGGAGTGAGTTCGTCCTCAATAAATGCCCTCCTCCTTCCCTCCTTCTCCCACAGCTTGCGCTTGTTCCGCACCATCTCAGTATTTGTGTCTCTCTATGCACGAATTTTATAATGATGGGCTTCGGTTGGTTGGCAGCGCTTGGCCCATGTCCGGCTGGCAGCCTGTGGCTCACGCTGATGTCCTCATGTTTCACCGTGACACCCATGTCTGCGGCCAAGTCGTTGACGAGTCCCCTCAGACCGTATACCGTAGATCCAGAGGCTCGCCCTCCTGCCAAACTGTTCCAGGCGATCTAGGTCGAGCCGCTGGAGCTGCACGCGCTGCTTCACCTTCCTTAGAGAGCTCACTACCTCAGTCGTGTGGCTGTCTGTAGTTACCGTCATCTCGGCGACGATCTGCTTATTTGCTGCAGCTGCCGTCACCAAGCTGGCTATCATCGGCTGGATGGCCGCCACAACTTGGGAGATAATCTCGCTCATTGTAGCCACATCCAACATGCTGTTGGCATTGCTGCCCGTCGACCGAGTCTTCATGGCCTTTGCTGGTGAAGCACCCTTCTTCACTGTCGGCGTCGTCTCTGCGATGGCCGACTGTACTGCCTCGGTGATCGCTTTCTCAAATCCAGCGTCTACGTCTACTTCATTAGTCACTGAGTTGTTACCATTCTGTGGTAGCACGTTGAATCTGTTTTCAGGCGGCTGCGACATGTTCGAATCAAGGAATGACTGTAATATCGCTCACCCAACCTTGTGTAAACTTCATGTATTTATTACTTTAATTTGTAAGTTGCATTTTGCTGATGCGTACTACTTCATTTATATCACTTTACTGATACGATGCGCAATTACCTTACTGTATCCAACTCTTCAAATGTTAGATAATTAATAAACTTTGAGAGCTTTTGTTAAAATGCAGTCTGATACTGCTAGGTGGCGCTACGTATGATATGCTATACAGGTCTGGTAACGGTTGTAATGCAGTTTAATTAAGTTTGCATTCTTCTGTTGTACAATATCGCATTTATTTTTTGATGCATTGATTATCGTGAATAAATAATGTTTATATTATTATTACGTAGTATTGGTATCAGTATTTACCTAAAAAACCTTTGCTTGGCGTATGTGTCCATATTGGATAATGGGCATATACTGGAATAATCTGACAGCCGGATATATGTGTACTTTTTATTTAAGTACTTTTCTATACAAGTACTTTTACTTAAGTACTTTCTTGAGGGGATACTTTTACTTAGTTACTTTATTGGAGTACTTGTAGCAGCACTGGCTGGTGGGGTAGTATAAATAATTGGACTCGGTCTCCGGCTCCCATTTTCCCACAAGTGGACATGAGGTATAAATATTTGTAAATCTAGTCTGTAAAAACAGTTTACAAGTAGGTATAAAATGTTGAATTCATTCCATGTTTCACAGTGTCTGAAAAACTATGTAAACAGCCATTTGATGACTACATTTTGTTTGAGGGCCATACTTTTTGCGTGATGTATCTGAGGCTGGTGGTACCCCAACAACCAGCATCGTGCCAAGTTGAGCATCTTGGGGGGCCCCCAACACAAGGGGCAGGTTCTGTGCCCTCTTGTTGTGGCTCTGAAACAACAACATGTCAGTTCTTATATAGCATAATATCCAGTCCTTTGGACTGCTCAAAGCGCTATACCAGCGATAGAAATAAGCCAGAATATTTACTTGTTCGCCGGACAAGTAAGTCTTGAAATCTACTTGTCCGCCAAAATTTTAACTTGTCCAAGTGGTTGTGAAGGGGAATCTTCGAAAAAAAACGTAAAAAGTATGTCTTATTTTTATGACAACAACACAATGTTCCTGCTGTTTCGTTGCATGTACATCTGAGTGCCTTGTGACTAAAGACACAATTTGATTTAATCTTCAAATTGTGAAATTGCAAAATTATATTTGCAACTATTTTCTGGTCCATTATTATTTATCACGAATATTAAAAGTAGAAACGTTACATGATGTATACCAATATTTTAGTGATGCTGATATGAACGCTTTTATTAATAAAAAATAATTATTACGATGATTGGAATGAGACAATTGTTTCCTTGCTATTTGTTTTATAATGTTGCAAAAACTGTTTATGTTTAATATGGTATATATATATATACCATATTAAACATAAACATATATATATATATATACCATATTAAACATAAACAGTGTATAGTAGTAGTAGGTATATATATATATATAACACTGTTGTAAAATTTTGGCATCAGTTTGTCATTGAAGATGCCACTCAACCATCAGGAACACGACCAATGCAAAGCCAGGAAATGTTGTCACAAAAATCATAATAAAATATATAATCTGATAATATTTTGTTAAACCTATGAACTTCAATATTAACAAAGTTCTGTATTTTACAAACAAAGATAATATTCAACTGATCATCAGCAAACAAACGCATACTTTTTCCTAAATGTTATATTACCATTTCAATGATGATAAAACAGTTTTAACAGTGCCTGAATTACATTTACCAGGCGGAAAATAATTTGTAGATTTAGTTATGTCGTAACGTTGCTGCCGCGGGCAGACCGCCGTAGTTGGTGGAAGCCGACATGTCAACGGCGGTTGGCGCCCCGTCCCAGGCCGCGTGTCTTGCATAATTTGGTTTCGAAAACTCGCAATTTATGGTTAAAATAAATGTTACATAGATACAACAACACTTCTGAAATTTCATTAATATTCCGTTTATCAACCAGCACCATACATTTACCGGAGAGCCAGTTACAAGTTTTGAAAATTGTCACCGATCTGGATCGGCTAGTAACGACGTTCGATGACTTGGTCTTGGAAGACTGCCGAGTCCGCGTGGGTTAGGCGTAATAATGGTTAAAACTGTATAATTATTCAAATAACAGGTAGCGATACAAAGTCTACTATTTCCAAAGTTCATCAAATATAATCCGTGAGCGGACGCAAGTTGTACGTCGGCCAAACTGAACGATTTACAATTGTGTGAAATACAGCCTCGATCAACGATGGCTGATGCGGAGTCTGTCCTATGCGTATGTCAGAGCTAGGTCAGTGTGCTCAGCGGATGACCCTGTTAACGCAGGCACTAAACTCGGTCGAACACTGACGTACAACACACTGGCAAAGACGCCGACACACTAACAAAATTGGAACGCGTGCGATTGCTAGCGAACTTCATTTACGTTTGAATTTCCTCAAATAAAAAGTTTGCAATGTTGGCTGCGTCTCTATCAACTGTAAATTTTCACTTGTCCACCGGATAACCACGTAGAGTCATTTTACTTGTCCGGGCCAAAATCACTTGTCCCGGACAAACGGACAAGTGCTATTTCGAACGCTGTATACACTTTACTCCTTGAAAGACCTGCTAAAACGAGCACCATCTTGACTCCTATGGGAAGCATTCAGCCACACTGCAATTAATGCGCAGACTACTCGTACACAAATATCCACACTGTTTACAGATAAGTACTCATTCATACAGCTGAGTGAACTGGAGCAACGTAAAGTGAATGAATTTGCCCAAAGTTTTACACGACAGCACAGAATTTGAACCAAGGGTTTTCTTGATTGAGAGTCCAATGTTCTAGCACTGTGCCACTACTCTCCACAGCAGTGTATAGTTACATCAATAAAAGTTACTGCATTAACATCTTGTTTGAAAAGGCTAGTCTCGAAGGCTAGAAGCGACATTTGCCTGTGTTTACGCACGTTTACCAGGATGCAAAGGGTTAAATGTAACATAGAGAATGAGTATGACAAATACAGATGAAACAATCATTATTCTTAGGTGTGTAAATTACTAATGATATATTGAACTATCAATGTATAGTGATAGTCAATGAGATGATGGTGTACTACTTTTGTGTAAAATTTATAGGAAATCAAAAGATAAAATATATTATTTCAATTGGTGCCATCAAATGACTTGCAAATTATAAAAAGGCTCACTTTCAACATTATGTCACAAATGTTTCCAATCAGATTATGACATGGTGTGATTTACACCACACCATAATCAGATCCCATTCACTGGTGGTCAGTGACATGTAGATGTCTACAGCAAACATTACTTTATATTTATGATATCATGAATCACAGACAAAATCTTCACAATTAGTTATTATGAAGCATACTAATTGTTTGAAGCATACTAATCATGTACGCTGACGTTCTGGAGAACACACTTTGTTCGACAAAAAGAATATGTATTAACACATCTGATTTTCACAAGATAAAAAATTATAGTTGCATCGAAAAATAACATCATCACCATTTAAAAATAAATAGTGATCTGACCCCACCAACAACTGCCACTCACCATAGTGGAGTATGCATCGAGTGTAAACTGGGCGAGGCGATACAGACACGTGGGTTTTGAGAAGAAATTTGCGTCTGGTGTGCCCTGAAAACAAACGATACAGGCTGGTTCACATAAGTGATTTTGTCCAATTTGTAAAGAAGTGCAAGACTTATTTTGCATGTAGTTGTCTCTGGTTTTGAATCAGCGACCAATCAGCGACTGACAGCAGTTACACCTGCGGTGACCTTTCACCAAAGCTCAAATCAGGAATAGCTTGAGTCAGCTCGCACTAGAGTCAGACATGTCACTTGTTTAAATGCACAAATAATCCAGTGAGTCATTGTGCAACAGTTGCATGCCCATCTAAAACTTCTAGGGAATTCGCTTATCCTGGCGTGTTGTGCAACATTCGTTATGACATGAATGGGTGGCTGAGGGTTGTAATTCTACCCCAGTACCCCTTGATCATGAGGTAGTAGTCTTTAAGGGGACATGTGCTGTGAACTTTTTAAAATTATAATGATAGTGAACCAAAACTTGGTTGGAATTATCTGTTGGTCAAGACAGATAAAACAAGTGAATTTTGTGGACATGTAGTGCCATGGAAATTGCAGCCTTTTATTTTTTGGGACCCTTTTTCATGCACAAATCCCAAAACAAGGCATTGTGTTACAACATGCCAAATATGCTACATGTATTGTAAATGCATGTACCTACAAACTGTCAAGAATTATAATTCTCCAAACTGTTTAGGACAGAAATTATTTTTTGAAAACGGAAGATAAATTTTCCGATTTTTAGGTAGCATGCATGTGCAAAGGACATAAAATGGAAACTTGGGTGGGTATACAAAATCTCTCTTGAGACAGTTTGTAGTGCATGTCTCGAAATACTTGTATTCAAAATTTGGAGTTAATATGTCTTACAGTTTTCTCTCACGATCCGCATGAAATTTATGCATTAACTAAAACAGAATTCTGAGAAAATGGCAAACAAACTTTTATGTTTATCTTTACATACTTTATGATTATTCAGACACCAAAATTTCACAAAAAAAGTCAAAAATTCCACTGCATGTGTCCCCTCACTGAATAAAAAAATTATAAACAAGGATGACCATTTTCTTTGTGTCATTCAAAATAAGGAGACTCCCACCTATAAATCCCAATATAATTTGTGACATTGTTCAAAACTAACTCACCTCTGTGACAAAGGCATAGAGGAACGGTCCGGCACATATCACCTGGTGCTTCATGTCAATAAACGTCTGTACTTGATGTACAATTGCCTGAAGCTGCAACTTGGCTAGACTCAGTGCTTTCTCCATACATTCTGTCTTCGACCTGCAATCAAACTCACACCAAGAGCATTGTTGGCTAATACTGAAATAAATTATACTAATCACACAATGGAAAACATTCTGACATTTAGTGCCTAGTTATTCTTTATAAAAATTCATCAGCATTTGTGTTTTTAAATATGTCTGGAAATACTTATTTTAGTACAGGCAATACAATAAGTTTATATAAGTCACATAGAGATGGCTAACCACCATGCAAAGGGTAACAGATATTGAGAGCATTGTAAATAGAGAAAAAACACTTACTATTTATAGGTACGTAATATTATATTGAACTATCAATGCATCATGATAGTCAATGTGATGATGGTGTAGTAACTATAGTAAACTAAACTATTGAAAGTTACAGCCGACAGTACATTGAACTATCAGTACATTAGCAAACAGATTAGCAAGTCTATGTGTGCCACGCAAAAGAATGTTCATAAACTTGCTCTTTCGTTGTGAGTGTACTTATCTTCCAACCTAGCACCAACAGCTGTTGGCTGTAGTTGGGTCACTCAGGGATTTACCATTTTGGGAATCAACAGCCTGCAATGCCTTGCAATGATGGCTTGGGACTGTGTGTCCTGGGAATCGGCTAGTCCATCATGTTATTGCGATACTATCGCAATATTTATGACACTATCACAACAATAATGCGATAGGAATAGTTATCTCATTAATATCACAACATCAAGTCAGTCGTAATTATTCACCTGTTTAACACATCGCCAGCTTTCAAGAAGTTGTCTGATGGTGTCAGATCTGCACTCTAAAAACAAACATGTAAAATTTAATTCACATCAAGTTACGAGTGATATCACACACATACTACACATGTGTACCAGTCTAGAAGCTGAATCATCACTCTTACATCAACATCTAATCTTAAATGTGCCTCCTCAAATGCATATTTTTTGCTCATCTCATTTCAAATCCTTTTAGTGAAAGAGTAAAACTACCCTCTATGACTGTCTAGCTGGTTGTAGGTAGTTTGTGGAATCTTCATGTGAATGCGCACTATGATTAGGCACGTGTTTCTGTGTTGATACTGTCAACTTTCCTTGCTCTCTTAAAAACTATGTGACGGACAAAGTGCAGCAATTGGTTATGGCAAGTTAGATAAGAAGATGTAAAGGCCAAAATCAATTGTTTTGACAATTAAACAAAAGTATGCACTTTTTTAATTAAAATGACTGCAGATATTATTAAAATTATTCACACATTACACATTTGGACATGAAAAATCAAATTTACAATGGGCTAAACCATTTGTGGCAGCTGCTATGTATTAATTCCTCTAAAGAATGTACACTGGTCATGGATGTGAAGCTTTTTCAAAATAACTCCATAATTTACTACAAATTAGCACATAGTCAGAAAACTTCACAAATTCCCATGAACACATTGATAATGATGACATAGATTAATTGATTTTTTGTGAGTACATGGATATCAGGATTTTATGCTTAATAATAAATCACCTCTCAAGTGAGATATAACATACTTCAATAGAACATGTAGTGCATTTCAACATAACTGTCTTAGTTTTACCATCCACATTTGTCACAACAGTGTGATAACTTTCACGCCCATTGTGTGGTTGATTTTTAGGTGGGTGTACAGTTGGAAGTTTAAAAACCCCCTAGAGACCTCCAACTGCACCCCCTTGAGACCTCCAACTGCACCTCCCTTGAGACCTCCAACTGCATCCCCCCTTGAGACCTCCAACTGCACCCCCCTTGAGACTTCCAAATGCACCCCCTTGAGACCTCCAACTGCACCCCCCTTAAGACCTCCAACTGCACCCCCCTGAGACATCCAACTGTACCCCCCTTGAGACCTTCAACTGCACCCCCCTTGAGACCTCCAACTGTACCCCACTTGAGACCTCAAACTGCATGCCCACAAAGCTCACTAAAAGCAACAAACTGCACTCCTAATGTCAACTTCAACCAACTGCCCCGCCCTATAAGTCAAGTAGAACTCTTGCCTCAGTGTGTGTATGTGTGCGCATGCATGCATGTGTGTGAGTGTGGTGTGTGCGTGCATGTGTGTGCGTGCATGCATAAGCATCCCCCAAGCCTACATGCCTGAATTCAGGACATCTACGGGTATATGCAAAAAGTTTTTTTACATAAGACACTCACTACTGACTCGAGCATAGCCTCACAGGCCAAGACAGCATCCATCGCACAAAACTTGTTTTTGAATCCAAATTGTACATGGAAGGATGGTAGGAAGAGTTTCTGATCGTCAATACTGAAAGGTTACATACAAGTATATCACGCAGATGACCAATTCTAACACTACATACCTGTGTTTGCCACAGCGAAGAACAACAACACTCGTGATGTGTGCTTAGAGTGCTTCACAAGCCTATCATATGTCCCTCTCGTTGTTGTACTGCTGTTGCCTATTAAATTAGAACACCCTTTGGGCTCTCACTTTTAAAAGTTGAACCATAAACAATGCTAATTGTTCACACAACCACAACTATTCAGCAATATATTTACAATTTTGAAGCCCAATATCATTACGAAAAATTGTGAAACTAAACAAGATTTTCTGTAACATGTCATCTGATAAACAATGTTTCTTCATTGGTTATAATAAAGACTACATCAGGTAACAGCACTCAAGGACATGAATGTTATACCTGTACTTCTCTGTCTGTTTGCTGATCATGTCTTTAACGGTTTCTTTCAGACTGATGTCCATTGCAGTGAACCGTTGGTGACACTGTACCAGAGGCAGTCTGCAAATAAACACATCTAACTATAATTGAGCAAGCCCATGTGTGTGTGTGTGTGAGCGTGCGCACATGTGTACCTTATGAAAGAGTGCTCAAATATATGACATCACAAACATCAGTGTAAATACTTTGGGAAATCGTTTTTAGCATACATGTATATTTAGCACCATCCAAAGCATGGGCTTGTTTAGTAGTTCACAAAACTCACATTCATATGATTAATTCACCTATTGAGCATGTCTATTTTAATAGTAAATAAGAAGCATTTAATCTAGCCAAAGACACAAGTTCATTATTTGGAATAACATGCATTTTCACCCAAGAGGACACATGTTATATTCTACACATCATAAACAAGTTTGAAGCACATATAACAACAGGGTGTGAAGAATGTGCAGAGAAATAAGATATGGTAGAATTACTAGAGGTTGGAAAGAAGAAACAGTTGAAAAGGAACATAGTTGCGATTGGCAGAGCTTGTTTTATTTTGTTAAACAGGCTCAGATGAAATCCCATTCTGCCCAAACACTTTGTGTGATATATATTTACTGACATGAAAATTAAGAGGTGACAATCCACACGGCTTGCATGAATGAAATCTTAAAGGTGACATGAACATAAATTTTCTATTTTAACCACGTAAATAACATATTAGCATGATGCTATTTAAACAGGTGTAATAGGTTCAGGTTCCTTAGTTAATATAAACACGCAGTTTAATGTGTAAAAATCAGCCTATCTGACCGATTTCCGAATGAAATAGTGTGCCTGATTGCCGCTTGGAAAAGTACTGTGACGTAATATGTGCCTAGTCCAAATCTGTCTCACTGCTACAAAACATGGAAGACACGGCATAAGATTCTTGTGATTCGGATTTGGAGAGTTGTGTTGCAAATATGAGGACTTGTTGAACTGTTGCCGCATACAGCGATGAGCCATTGGCAATAGACGTCACTCAGGAAAGTTTATAACATGTACGATGATGACAACGATGTAAATACTAAGAAGGAACATTTTGAGACTGTCGTTGTCGCCGGTGACAAATGACAATTTCAGATTCACGGACCGAACACCAAGTTTTATTGAAAACGGACAATACATTCATGACATTATACAGAATCACACGGATTATTTTTAACATTAAATACAACGTCTATACGTATAACTGTATATTCACTAATTCAGTGATTTCACTGACACTGTTGCTGTCAATGAGGTATTCAGAGATTTGAGTTACTTCCGACAAGGTGGCTCGACTTTTGAAAACACTAAATAATTTGGTTGGGCTGCTGCATTGATGTCATCCACAGGCGATAAGGTGACCCTATGTTTGATAACACGAACCTATATTCATCACAACATCTGCAATGCAACGTATACATTGACAAGCGGGTCAACATTTCGCCGCTGACAGCTTTGGGAGCAGGCATTGCTTTTGTCCGACTGTTATTTGTGTTCGTTCATAATCCGTAGTACACTTGTGAAATATCCAAACTCCGTGTAATTAGTCACACCAATTTGTTCATCAATGGCTATATCAAAATAGGTTCATAAATAAATAAAAAATATACATGATGTCAGTGCAGTTACAACTTTTCAAGAACATTTCTCAAAAGACCCACACCACAATTTTGCATACCAGCTATACATCATGATAATGTATGGTGGAACAGAATTAGAGGTAATTTCAAATGTTTGTTGACTTACTTGACTACAATATTATTCATAGAATTGTGTAAACACAACAGCTTTTTACTATACAATATATAAATACAAGGTATTTTGCAATATAGTAATTCTCCTAGTTAAACAAAACATTTTTTAACAAAAAGGTGAACATACTGCATCAACAGAAAGCTAATTATAAAAATACCAACATCACTTGCTACTTTTTTTGACAGTTGATTTTTATTGTAAATGTGTTTCTTTCAAATTTAGATGTAGAGTATACATGTATATCATCACAGGAGAATAGATATAGTACATATTTATATTCATGATTGTCAGTAGTATTGTATAATGTTTAGTAAATATTATATGTTTCTAACGAATGAGCTTAAGCTACAGTATTGAGAAACAAAACTTAATTCTTTTAATTATTGCAGTCCAACGAAGCATGCAATGTTAATAGGCATGTTGTCATTTTCCATTTCATTTTCTTGTAGATACATAATCATGTATGCTTGACTGCTCTCTCTCACAGCAAGTCTCCTAATTCCTATTCAGGACTATCTGATGCACAGTGTTCTATGCACAATGGAGAATGTGAAAGGGTTCATAGGTAAGAGTTGAAGACGATAGTGTTTCCTCATCCCTTGATTTGTCAGCAATAGCAATACTGAAATACAAACCAACTACACATCAGTATAATAAAACAGATAACCTTATCTATGTGTTGGTATATCTATTATGTTGTGTCATGGTGATGTTGAAATGTTAAAATTTTTTGCTTCGCCCTATATCCTATTTACTGAAGCGAGCGTTGAACTGCTGCGTATGTGCTAGACAATATGTGAATGGTATGTGAGTGCGTCAACAACATTACGTCTCATACAGATTCGATGTGGTTTTGAAGACTGATATATTGATTTTATTGTAAAAGCTGCCAATATTGCCCACCGAGGACTCGCTATTATCCTGCAACAGCTGAACTGCTGTGTCGAGGTCACGCGTGGCTGAACTCTTGTGGGGCGGGGAGATACAATAAGCACTTGCTGATTATGACGCAATCTTGGAAAACGGATGGAATTCCGCGTAATTGACATTTCGAAACGGGATTTGTGTTTTCGAACGAAAACTCAGTAAACGCTGAAAGAGTAGAATCACCAACACTGTAAACGATACTGACTTTATTATTATTTTGAAACAAACATGATTACTATGCAACGGTATTCGTTTATTTTTGTGGATTCGAGACGCAGGATTTTTAAAACGCGTAAGGCACTTCATTATGAGTGTGATGACGCCGGTGCTACCTCGTGTCAACCAAAAGAAAAGACCGAGTATCAATACAAGACGGTGCAGCATGCGCTATTTCCATTGTTCAAAGTAAATACGTGGAGCGGTTAGTCCGCCATCCTGGAGGCATGCCAAGCCAGAACATATGCATTGACGCACGTGCTGGCGTCCCAAATGGCGGCCAAAAACTGTGAGTTCATTGCTGGTATTAAAATATCCTGAGTAATTTTGTATACGGTTAACAATGTAACATGTCTATCAAGTACAATTGATAAATACAAATGAGGTGTAGCAAATAAATCGCAGCTACGCCTATGTTTTGTCATTCTTCTTGGATTTGGCTTATCTCGACTCAAAAACCAAGTTGCTTCGCCTTCGCAGCTTGCTTCGTTGGTTTTGGGACGTCAAACTTTGTCTCTTTTGGTGGTTCTCTTGACAGTAGTCAGGATGATGGGTAATGTCACTGGTACTTGTATTATTCAAATTTACAAACTGCTGTATCCTTCACGAAACAACTACTGTCAACATGATCACATTGACAAAGGCCTAGCAGATGCGAGTCCAATTTTCAAGTTGCGATATCGATGGCGACGAGATGGTCATCAAATTCAGTCGATTTATCTGTTTATAATCCAATAATTTCTTGTCTTTGGCATTCGATCGAAAACAGACAACTCCTCGCCAAAGCATCTCCATAGCTATCATCCAATATACAATGATTGGTTGTCATTAATTGAAGGCAACAGTGCGACAACCGCTGAATAACATGGCCAACTTCGATCAGCCACCAGCTTCTATGACACATATGACGTCAAACTCACGGAAACTCCTGAAGGCAAAATTTCAGAGGCGGTGTGTGAGGAAGCATTCTTATTTGCATGATTTTATGAAAACTAATTTTTTTATTTTCTCGAACTCCAATTTATCTTATTTTATATATACATATTCTTTTTACTATAGCATTTATTTCAACCTGTTCATGTCACCTTTAAACACGAGCAAACAGGTCAGTGAAAGAATGAGTGAGGAGAAACAGACAGAGATAAGATGGGAAAGAGAAGAGACTGGTCAGTGAGAGAATGAGTGAGGAGAAACTGACAGATACAAGATGGGAAAGAGAAGAGACTGGTCAGTGACAGAATGAGTGAGGAGAAACTGACAGAGACAAGATGGGAAAGAGAAAAGACTGGTCAGTGAGAGAATGAGTGAGGAGAAACTGACAGAGATAAGATGGGAAAGAGAAGAGACTGGCCAGTGAGAGAATGAGTGAGGAGAAACAGACAGAGATAAGATGGGAAAGAGGAGAGACTGGTCAGCGAGACAATGAGTGAGGAGAAACTGACAGAGATAAGATGGGAAAGAGAAGAGACTGGTCAGCGAGAGAATGAGTGAGGAGAAACTGACAGATAAGATGGGAAAGAGAAGAGACTGGTCAGTGAGAGAATGAGTGAGGAGAAACTGACAGAGATAAGATGGGAAAGAGAAGAGACTGGTCAGTGAGAGAATGAGTGAGGAGACACTGACAGAGATAAGATGGGAAAGAGAAGAGACTGGTCAGCGAGAGAATGAGTGAGGAGAAACTGACAGAGATAAGATGGGAAAGAGAAGAGACTGGTCAGCGAGAGAATGAGTGAGGAGAAACTGACAGAGATAAGATGGGAAAGAGAAGAGACTGGTCAGTGAGAGAATGAGTGTGGAGAAACTGACAGAGATAAGATGGGAAAGAGAAGAGACTGGTCAGTGAGAGAATGAGTGAGGAGAAACTGACAGAGATAAGATGGGAAAGAGAAGAGACTGGTCAGTGAGAGAATGAGTGAGGAGAAACTGACAGAGATAAGATGGGAAAGAGAAGAGACTGTTCAGTGAGAGAATGAGTGAGGAGACACTGACAGAGATAAGATGGGAAAGAGAAGAGACTGGTCAGTGAATGAGTGAGGAGACACTGACAGAGATAAGATGGGAAAGAGAAGAGACTGGTCAGTGAGAGAATGAGTGAGGAGAAACTGACAGAGATAAGATGGGAAAGAGAAGAGACAGAGATAAGATGGGAAAGAGAAGAGACTGTCGAGAGAATGAGTGAGGAGAAACTGAGAGATAAGATGGGAAAGAGAAGAGACTGGAGATGAGAGAGATGGGAAAGAGAAGAGACTGTTCAGTGAGAGAATGAGTGAGGAGACACTGACAGAGATAAGATGGGAAAGAGAAGAGACTGGTCAGTGAGAGAATGAGTGAGGAGAAACTGACAGAGATAAGATGGGAAAGAGAAGAGACTGGTCAGTGAGAGAATGAGTGAGGAGAAACTGACAGAGATAAGATGGGAAAGAGAAGAGAATGGTAGAAGGAGAAGGGAAGGCGGGATGAAGGTGAAGAGACAGAGACGTGGGGAACAAGGCAGGAGTGAACAGAGGATGCAACAAAATGGCAGAAGGTAGAGATGATTCATCCATATACCAGGAAATAATTGATGGTGTAACTTGCAAGGAATTACAAGAAAGAAACTTTTAGTTATAAAGTTGCGTCACTGACCCCATATCTGCGAGGAACTCGTGAAGGCGTTTCTTTCCCTTCATTGACCACATTTTGAACTTGCAGAAGGTGTAGTCTGAGTGACAAAGGCTCTCAAACAGGGACCAGTGGCGGTACATCGTCAGTTGTAGCTCTGACTCAAACGTTATCTTCAGACAGTTCACAGAGATGATGTTCTCACTGTCATCTTCAGACCTACAGCAGTAGAACAGCAATATTCAACACACGCCACTCTTGATTAGAGTCAAATGGCCCAAAAATATATTAGTTATTAATTGCCAGTAACTGTGAATAGACCGTTGGACTGTAAAATCAAAGGGACAAGGGTTAAAATCATTTTGTTCCCAGTTCAAAACTTGGACAGTTCCATTCACTGCACATTTTCTTAGTTGACGCAGTTGTATGAATGAGTAGAATTAGTAAGTGTGAATGACTAGTTATTGCTCGGTAACTTTGGCATGGCTGACTGTTTCAAGTCAAGAAGGTGTTGGAACTGACCCCATATCTGCGAGGAACTCGTGAAGGCGTTTCTTTCCCTTCATTGACCACATTTTGAACTTGCAGAAGGTGTAGTCTGAGTGACAAAGGCTCTCAAACAGGGACCAGTGGCGGTACATCGTCAGTTGTAGCTCTGACTCAAACGTTATCTTCAGACAGTTCACAGAGATGATGTTCTCACTGTCATCTTCAGACCTACAGCAGTAGAACAGCAATATTCAACACACGCCACTCTTGATTAGAGTCAAATGGCCCAAAAATATATTAGTTATTAATTGCCAGTAACTGTGAATAGACCGTTGGACTGTAAAATCAAAGGGACAAGGGTTAAAATCATTTTGTTCCCAGTTCAAAACTTGGACAGTTCCATTCACTGCACATTTTCTTAGTTGACGCAGTTGTATGAATGAGTAGAATTAGTAAGTGTGAATGACTAGTTATTGCTCGGTAACTTTGGCATGGCTGACTGTTTCAAGTCAAGAAGGTGTTGGAATGAACACTCTACCATGGAGTGATACGTAAAGTGTTTTGAGCAGTTCTATGGACTGAGTTCCAGTCCAGGTACACAGTGACTGGTTACAACTTACATACAGTCACTTTTCTAGATGGACAGAATGTTTCCAATAAGCACAAGTGAGGTCAACATGCTGTAGTTTGGTGTAATGAAAATGTTTGACATGATGTCCTCTAATTGCGTCTTCGATATACAAATAAGTTTATTTGCACAAGTGAGTTTAAGTCAAGTTCGCATGCTGTAGTTACTACGTTTTTTTTAAAACAAAATTAGTTTGAAAAAAGTGTAATGAAAACGTGAAATATGGAGAGCAGATTAAAAAAGTTGACATTATAAAATGATGCATGCTGCCACCTGTTGTTGAGCCTGGAGACGTGAGATTGCAGCTGCCCGATGTCTTCGATATATTTGTCTCTCTCTACTTGTTTGTTTGCGTACTGACTAAGTTTGGCAGAATGTTATTGTTTGTCCAATAATTTCGTCAAAACAAATAACACATTTGCACAAGTGAGTTTAAGTCAAGTTCGCATGCTGTAGTTACTACGTTTTTTTTTAAAACAAAATTAGTTTGAAAAAAGTGTAATGAAAACATGAAATATGGAGAGCAGATTTAAAAAGTTGACATTATAAAATGATGCATGCTGCCACCTGTTGTTGAGCCTGGAGACGTGAGATTGCAGCTGCCCGATGTCTTCGATATATTTGTCTCTCTCTACTTGTTTGTTTGCGTACTGACTCGTCACTCCCAAAATCGCCAACCTACAACAAAAGATTACATAACTTACCACTGTGACCAATTATAAACACTTTTTAATTGTTGGTATCAGGTTAAATATGTAATTGTATTTAAATATGCTGATTTTGTGTATTTGACTTTCTCCAGAGGCCTGTGAAAGTTGTTTAACTAATATGTGCAGCCGGTTTAATAAGACCATACTTTTGTTGAAATCATTGAAAGAATTCACTTCGATTATTTGTTGTCAATTTCACCAAAATTAAATAATTCATTATATGTAGTACAATTGATCCGGCATGTAGTGGATGATAAATTAAGTTGTTTTGTGAAATGTGTGAATGTATCTACCAGAAGAATCTTACCACAACAAGTCATTAGTATCTTTTGACATTTTCCAAGCAATCTCAAACATCAGCAGAGCAGCCTGTAAATCAGTGAAAAAGAACATGTTTTACTTATGAGTTATTAATTATTTTTGTTTTCGAAGATAGCATTTCTAAATAATGTAAAATGTAAGTTAATTATTTATACTAAAGAACAAAAACTTTGTAAGATAATATGCATTCGAGATGTACTGTATCAAACGTAATAATTTCCACAAGTACTTTTTCTGCTGCTTATGTCTTGCATGTTTATGGATAATTTGGGTGTTATCTGTGCAAAAAGCCGATAAATAATTGTATTTACGAGAATCAATTTGAGCTTGCTGCCACGTGGATGATTAATTCGAATACAATGAATTGACGGATATAATGAAACAATTTCTTATGAACAGATTTGTTCCCTATCTTTTCCATTATAAGCGTTAACGCATATTACGTACACGGGTATAACGAATTCACGGTTATTACGAACACCTTTTCTCAAACAAATTTCGCTGTATAATGAATTTCTGTCCAACTGAAAATTGCCTGGTTCTCTATAAATAATTGGTGTCATTCTGTGTGTGTTAGGTCAATGAGGGAAATCATCAATCATATACTATAACTACACTTAATAGTAACATTTGTAACTGTTTTATGTCATCTAAATAAATGTTACACAACAAAATATCTTTGCGTTTGATAGACACCTGGAGAATAGTTTAAAAACTGTCACATACAACACTGCCATCTAACAGGTAAATGCGAACATGCATATAACATGAATTCACGGATATAATGAACTCGTTAGCTACCCACAAAGTAGTTAGTTATAAGCATGTTGCACTGTATAATGTTTATGGAAATAGAAGCTACATTTATGGTGCAAACAAAATGGTTTCATTACTGAATGTTTCTCGGCTTCAATAAGTTTCTGTTATCTAAACGTTTAATTAAAACTAAACTTTAAAATGTAGTGCCAGATGTACCTAATGAAAAAGGAACATGATAGTACCATAGTTGAGATTTCGTTTTTATATTCCAACAAAAACAATGCCAATCATTCAATTATCAATATGTCATCAGCGGCTTCGTGCGTGGAAAGTTGGTGGTTTTTCCTTTTGATAATTTTATCTGTCACAACTCATTCACATGGCGATGGCTAATCCAAATACACACATGTTGATGAAATTTTTCTTGCATCTATTAACTCGACGTAGCTAATCGAAGTCTGACGGACAGTCCCGAATATTCATGAGTATGCCTTATACAGATTGTGAAGGTTGGGCAAAACTGGAAACTGCACGTACGTGCAGTTATCTTTTCGATATATTGTCATGGTCATTAGTAATTAATAAAACATAATTCTAATGAAATAAAGACAGAATTACATGAAATAATCATATTAACAGGAATATTTAATAAATGCGTACGTTACAAAGAGATTAAAATTCTCAAAGAATTGCTTTAAAAAGCTATCAACAAGATATACTTACAGATGTTCCAAACCCTGAGAATTCTGTGTACTCAAATATGCGTTTGTTCCTGGAAGAAAGTATTGTGTACATCAGACAATGACAACAATTGGCAGACCAAAGTTATTTCAAGGTAAACACAACATTAGTGAAGTGCTCAGTTTTTCAAGAAACCCAATTTTTTTAAAGCATATAGTGTATAAGAAAAATGTACAAACAAATATCGCCACGTGACAAAAATGACCACCCTGTTATGAATATCAACCATTGAGCAAGCACTGTAAACATTATACTTGGGGCAAAGTATTCAAACTAAACAGATCAAGTGAAGTTAAGTTAACTAATTGTGGTTAATTAAAACACATTTGTGAAGATCTTACATTAATTAATTTGTTTTATATATATAACATGATGCTATGATAAAAACAAGCTGACTGAATAATTAATAACCACACCCACCTAGCTTCCCTCCAAAGCCGTTTTTCCCGTTCTTTCTCGAGGGCATGTTCGTCCACCCTCTTTCTCTTGTGGACTGGCCCTGAGGCATCGCTGTCATTGCCTGAGTCCTCCTCTGCTTCCTCTTCCTGGAGTCAACACAAACACAACTCAGTCACAGGGCCGCTTTCAGAGTTTACGCCATGACGTCACGATCTGGTTCTCCGCCGGAAGTTGAATGGTTAAATTTTACATATTGCGACGTTCGCCACTACTGATTTAGAATGTTTTTCGACGAAAATGTCACCATTTCTGTAATTAGGAATACTTTGGTTTCATTAGTTTTATGTAAAGGGCTATGAGCGCTATATAAAATAAAGGTTATTATTATTAAAATCTCAACTTATCATGTGAGTGTGAACTGAAGTGCTCAAACGTACCAACCATGCCATTAAAAAAGAATTATCATCGAATGCAAAAACAACTACGAAGGCCATTTTTGGAGACACAACATCAGCATGAAGTAATTTTGAATGGCAAAATCGACTTCCGGGGCAAAAAACAACGTCATGGAGCAAACTGTGAGTGCGGCCTTTGGGACAGTTTCACTATGATGATGAGTTCATAAGGAATATCCGTCATTATGAGAATCAGTGTTAAATTTAAAGTGTTTTCAAAATTCCAAAAGCTGCTGAAATATCACAGGACATTATTTCCATGACACACTGGTGAAAGTTTCTCAGTAGTGCATCATGAAGTATAGTTTTCAGTAAACAAGATCACTGTTAAATGGCAACATCGATTTTAAACAGCAAAATCGGGCTTATGGGTTCATAAGAATGTTAGTGACATAGTTGCCAGGGCTCCACATTAATGTGTTCATTTGGTGTTCACCACACACCTCTGTAGGCAGTCTGCAACAACACTACTGTCATATATTCCGGGTACTTCTCATGCAGCTTAGCTCCGGCAAACACCCTCTGCCATCAGAGTGAGGGTGGTGAGGGGGGATTGGGGCATGGAGCAGGCCTGGGGTAATAGTAATATGTAATAGTAACGATTACAAATATTGAAGTAATAGGTTGAGCAAAAACTCAATGTAATAGGAAGCAATGTAATAGTAATTGACATATTACTTTTAGATTACTATTGAACATTTAAACCGAATCTCAACTACATAACAATTCCAGTTGATTAGGTTGTAGATTCCACTAGTTTCTCCAGGTTTTATGGTTGCTCCCCCTTGTCAACTTCAGCATGGACCTAGAGTTTTATAAGCATTTACATAGCAAGAGACACTGGTACAGTGTGAGTGACTGCTGCATTGACTGGGCTTTCACTGCTTTGAAGCCAGTTCTGCCAAGTTGCTAACTACCCTTTTCAAGTAAGCCTGTGGGTTTAGTGACTGCCTCCAAGGTGCACACAATTCAGTCTAAACTACAGTGGGTGTGAAAAACATCCTGATGTATTTGTACATGAGCCAATAATTAAATGTCCACCAAGCACCAGTAGAGCAATGTGGTTTAATTAGACTGTAATATAATCCACCTAGTTATGTGTCATTAATTAATGCTTTTGTCTTTCATTCCAGTATGGTATTTAATTAAATATAAAATGGAACACGTTCTATCCTTAGTCAATGTAGTTAGTAGATTGTACTAAATATGGCATATATGATATATATATATATTTTTTGGTAAATATTTATAATTTTTGTTATACTTTATAATACTTCCCTAATGATGATTATGATGAAAGTAGTTGACATTCTCAAATATTATTTGAAATACTTTGGGCATGAGTATCAATAAAGTTAGATTTTTTTATTCACCTGTCTTGTTTAACTTCTTGAGACTGTGAGTAAAACAATTGTACTTATTGTATTTATGCATACAGTGCATTATACCATAACATGTTCTGATGAAAGATATAATAGTAATTGCTTCAAATGTAATAGTAATAGGAAGATTCAGCATGTAACAGTAATAGGAAGGAAACAAAGTAATAGTAATATATATTACATTGCAATGTAATTGATCCCAGGCCTGGCATGGGGGAGGTGAGGGGTGGTGGGGCATGGGGGTGGTGAGAGGGAGTGCGGGAGGTGAGGGGCAACTGGGGCGTGGGGGAAGTGAGGGGGACTGGGGCATGGGGGAGATGAGGGGGGGTGGTGGGGCATGGGGGATGTGAGGGGTGGTGGGGCATGGGGGATGTGAGGGATGGTGGGGCATGGGGGACGTGAAAGGGAGTGCGGGGGAAGAGGGGCGACTGGGGCGTGGGGGAAGTGAGGGGGGACTGGGGCATGTGGGAAGTGAGGGGGACTGGGGCATGGGGAAAGTGAGGGGACATTAGGGCATGTGATGGGGGAGGGGGCATGGGGGAAGTGATGGGGGACTGGGGCGTGGGGGAAGTGAGGGGGATTGGGGGTGTCATGAACCAGAGAGCCAGACCTTCACTCTGTGAGTACATGTCATATAAAAACTGTTCCCCCCCAAACAAATTGCATTTTAAAAGAGAAAAAGAAACCTACAAAAAGTAAAAAAGCCACCAAAAACAAGAAAAAAGTTATCTTAAGAATAAATACAAAGTTGCCCCAATGAAAAATGAACTAATTGTCATAAGAGGAAATATGCCCTAAATGGCCTACATCGATTGACATACATCATCATCTGAGAAGACTTCGTCAAACTGAGGCACATCGTGTAGTTCATCCGGTCGCATCAACAGTTTCACTTGCACCTGGTTGTAGATGTTGTGGACGTCCACTGGACGGTGGCTGAAACATGTGACAGTCACATTGCTACATCAACAGTCAATTGTGACAGTCACGTTGCTACCTCAACAGTCAATTGTGACATGTGACAGTCACGTTGCTACATCAACAGTCAATTGTGACATGTCAGTCACGTTGCTACATCAACAGTCAATTGTGACATGTCACAGTCACTTTGTTACCTCAACAGTCAATTGTGACACGTCATAGTCACATTCCTACCTAAACAGTCAATTGTGACATATCACAGTCACGTTGCTACCTCAACAGACAATCGTGACATATCAGTCACGTTGCTACCTCAACAAACAATCGTGACATATCAGTCACGTTGCTACTACAACACTCAATTGTGACATGTCACAGTCAAGTTACTACCTCAACAGTCAATTGTGACATGTCACTGTCACGTTGTTACCTCAACAATCAATTGTGACATGTCACAGTCAAGTTACTACCTCAACAGTCAATTGTGACATGTCAGTCACATTGCTACCTCAACAGTCAATTGTGACTTGTCACAGTCACGTTGCTAACTCAACAGTCAACTGTGACATGTCACAGTCACATTGTTACCACAACAGTTAATTGTGACATGTCACAGTCAAGTTACTACCTCAACAGTCAATTGTGACATGTCAGTCACATTGCTACCTCAACAGTCAATTGTGACTTGTCACAGTCACGTTGCTAACTCAACAGTCAACTGTGACATGTCACAGTCACATTGTTACCACAACAGTTAATTGTGACATGTCACAGTCAAGTTACTACCTCAACAGTCAATTGTGACATGTCAGTCACATTGCTACCTCAACAGTCAATTGTGACTTGTCACAGTCACGTTGCTAACTCAACAGTCAACTGTGACATGTCAGTCACATTGCTACCTCAACAGTCAATTGTGACTTGTCACAGTCACGTTGCTAACTCAACAGTCAACTGTGACATGTCAGTCACATTGCTACCTCAACAGTTAATTGTGACATGTCACAGTCAAGTTACTACCTCAACAGTCAATTGTGACATGTCATAGTAAAGTTGCTGCCTCAACAGTCAATTGTAACACATCTACTGGTAGATGGCTACAACACTGACCAGTGGACGTTGGTATCTCAACAGTCAATGTGACAGATTGTGACAGCTCACACTGTAACATACATTTTGGCAGTAGTCTAGGGATGATGTTTGTTGGCATAAAAATATATTGTCACGCTTGTAGGAGTGTGGGCTCTAATAAATCAGTAGGCCTACTTAGAGTAACCTAGTTACTTATACCATGCTCAATCAGTGCTTAAAATTACTGTTTCTAAAACAGGACATTGCAAATCAACCACGGCAGGACATTTTTCTCTATTGCAGGACTTTTTTTATCACTTATATATTTTCTTCCAAATTGACACATCTACAAACTAATTTATATACAATGAAAAGGCCAATAATGGTTTAGACTTCATATTTAGCATTGCTAAACTTACATGGAAAATACTGACCAATTCTACAATTTTAAGACTGATGTACACTCATACCTGTCACAGACGAAGAAGGTGATGTTGTCTTCCGGTCGTAACATTTCAACGATATCGTCAGTTGCACCACAATTTACCAAGATCACATGACGGATCTGTAGGGGACAACAGAATGAAATCAGTGGTGTCAACTAATCTGTAATCTTAACAAAATAACATGACACACACACACCTATATATAACTAAATACCTACAAGTATAAAAATTAGTATGTAGTCTTTAAAAATTGGTTATCAATAATGGATGTATAATATAAACTTAAAATAAATGCTTTGTATCCATCATGTTACATTGGAATACTGTATACATGCTGTGGTGTTGTGGCCACCACATCATGGCCGGGAAGTGATTCACTTAACACTGACGAAGGCATCGAATGGATACCGAAAGCTCCGCCTGAGCATACAAGGATTCAAAAAGGTAACTTACCACATTTCCAAATCATGAATGTAACTGAATCCGGAAGCAACTTACATGCTGATATGATCAAATTACTTACCCCTTCTGAGTGAGCAACAAATGCCCTTTCAAAATCCTCTCTGCCTGACACAGGCACAATGGTGTAGAGTACGTGGTCACACTGGAAGAGGTACTGCAAACACATACAATCATGTAGAGTACGTGGTCCCACTGGAAGAGGTACTGCAAACACATACAATCATGTAGAGTACGTGGTCCCACTGGAAGAGGTACTGCAAACACATACAATCATGTAGAGTACGTGGTCACACTGGAATAGGTACTGCAAACACATACAATCATGTAGAGTATGTGATCACACTGGAAGATGTACTGCAAACATACAATGGTGTAGAGTAGGGGGGTAATGTACTGGAAGAGGTACTGCAAACACATACAATGGTGTAGAGTAGGGGGGCATGTACTGGAAGAGGTACTGCAAACACATACAATGGTGTAGAGTAGGGGGGCATGTACTGGAAGAGGTACTGCAAACATTCAATGGTGTAGAGTAGGGGGGTCATGTACTGGAAGAGGTACTGCAAACACATAAAATGGTGTAGAGTAGGGGGGTCATGTACGGGAAGAGGTACTGCAAACACCTGGAAGAGGTACTGCAAACACATACAATGGTGTAGAGTAAGGGGGCATGTACTGGAAGAGGTACTGCAAACACATACAATGGTGTAGAGTAGGGGGGTCATGTACTGGAAGAGGTACTGCAAACACATAAAATGGTGTAGAGTAGGGGGGTCATGTACGGGAAGAGGTACTGCAAACACCTGGAAGAGGTACTGCAAACACATACAATGGTGTAGAGTAGGGGGGCATGTACTGGAAGAGGTACTGCAAACACATACAATGGTGTAGAGTAGGGGGGTCATGTACTGGAAGAGGTACTGCAAACACATACAATGTTGTAGAGTAGGGGGGGTCATGTACTGGAAGAGGTGCTGCAAACACCTGGAAGAGGTACTGCAAACACATACAATGGTGTAGAGTGGGGGGCATGTACTGGAAGAGGCACTGCAAACACATACAATTGTGTAGAGTAGGGGGGTCATGTACTGGAAGAGGTACTGCAAACACATACAATGGTATGGAATAGGGGGGTCATGTACTAGAAGAGGTACTGCAAACACATATAATGGTGTAGAGTAGGGGGTCATGTACTGGAGCCGGAAGAGGTACTGCAAACACATACAACTATCTCAGTGGCAAGACCAAGCTGTTGTAATTGTCAACACACTTCTGTTTTTATTATTTCTAGAACATCAATAGATCATGCAATGTTCAATAATAACTTGTTTACAAAGTGTACAGGAATATTTATAGAGGTATTCGTAAATTATGATATTTTTTAAAAATTTGTATGCTGATCACATCATGTCATTTTTAGTAAAAAATATTAATATTTACTTTTATATATGGCAGGCTTCTATGTTAGCGAAGCTGTGTCTTAGCTATAATGTCTCCCTGACTGTACGACTAACTGTATGTAATTGGTGAATTACTTGACCAGAATAAAATGAACTCACCTGGAGTATTTTACAGGCACACAAAGCATCGACGTCAAATGCAACCAGCACCAGCACCCTCTAGCATAAACACCAGAGAACAAGATTTTTATATTCAAGGCAGGAGTAATAAACGTTTAAAGTGGAACAAACCTATCTTACTTTATGAAAATAAAAATCTGCAATCTTTTAAATGAAATGTAAAAAACTTTTAGTTTTCGAATGGAGATTAGAATATGTAGGTCTGGTGTGACATAACATCTAGAGTGGCTTTCACACCATGTACCATGACGAATGACCAGATCCAGAATCAATATGAACTGTCTTTTAAGGTTCTACTCACACTGGCTGTGAGGAAAATCACATGTAATGTATGGATAAAACCTACTTGTAGTCAGTAAATATTAATGACACATAAATCTCACATGGGCTGCATTCAGTATTTCATGCACGAAAATTAATTCATAATAAAAACCTAAAACATGTTACAAAATTGAATATGGATAATCTTGTTTTCAGCATTTCCCATCATTTAGTGAATATTTCTCTGGTGAGTTCATCAGTTGTTTCCTCTATGTATCAATGCAGTAGTAGAAACACCTGGTTTTAGATTTGCCACAAAACTTACAGCTTCAAGCTACGATCAGTGTTGCCTTGTTGGTGGTTGGGGCCGAGATAGGCCTAGGGCAAGTGGGGAGGTTAGTATTAGTGCCTTGTTGGAGGTTGGGGCCGAGATAGGCCTAGGGCAAGTGGGGAGGTTAGTTTTATCTGAAGCCATGAAGGGGTAGACCACATTAAGGATTTCTCTGCCATTACCCAGTTAAAGAGTGCTCTTGAAAATACCATTTTGATGCGATGTGTGGATTTTTTTCTAGCACTTTTACTTGGGACATGTTGGTCCAGTGAATACTGAATGTACTACTGCATTAGATCTCTCACGAGGTAGTAATAAATATGTGCTAGTCGCTCGCATATTTGCATGGTGGCTATTTTGCAGAACCCACCAATATTTCAGAATCCGTCACCAGATTGGGGCAAAATTGAGGGGTATCAGGTTTGGGTAGATTTTTCTGAAAAACAAGCTTGGAGAATTTCTTGAATTTTCCACAGCACTTGTGTTAATGGAAGATAAATATGGTGTGAAATTTTCAAGAAAATTGTTATACAAATTTTGCAGGAAATAAAGGAAACATTATAATGGTCACCTATGTAAAATCTAATGTTGTTTTACTCCTGAATTTATAATCCTGTGATCCCACTGATCTTTTCACATTGTTTCACCAATGGCTCAGTCATTGTATGCGCAGTAGCTGGGACTGGAGCTAGGGCCACTATGCCAGCAGTCCAACAGAACAAATTGATGTTTTACTAAAAATGTTTAAAACCTAAGAAGTGGAGTTCATTTCAATTCCAACTGTCTATGCGACATGTTGTGATCTGCTATCTGTCTGGTAAAGCTATCTATCAAGACACAAGTATTTTAGTAAAGTATGGCATCGCCTGCCAAGTATACTCATTTTGAGATGCTAGAATCTACTGACAATGTCTTTAACGCCAAGTGAAAGTACTGTAGTAGTACTATTTATATATCAGCAACCGGCAAGACTACCTCCAACAAATCCAGGACAAATCCCCAGCCTCTTATTTCAATTGTGGACAAAACCCCAGCACTGTCTAGAATGTTTTGGTGTATCATAAATTGTCTGTGTATGCATTATATAAAATAAAAATATATAGCAATACACTTTAGTTTATAAATCTAACATTGTTGATAGAGATTATTATATTTTCCAATTAGGGGTATAATAAACAATTAGCAGCATAAAAATGCATATCATATCCCTTCGAGTGTAAATACTTGTTTGATCTTTCCTTTCAAATTAACTTCAGGACATGGCATTAGCTGATATTTGGAAGTAACAGTTTTTTTGATGGAATGAAATTAGATTAAAGGAAACTGATTAAAGTATATACATGTACTCCTATTCATGAACCCCTTTAAAAATGTTCATGAAATGTTAATTACAAGTGGAAATAGGAGTTGTCACTTTCTAGTCGAGTTCTTTGCCTATTCCTATTGATCTTATTGCTACTGATGTTTTCTTTGAACATGGATTATGGCCTATACGGTTAACATTAATTGGATTTATGAGTAGTTCAATGTCGAGTAGTTCAGGATTAGGTATGTTATAGAATGATGTGAGATGCTGACAGTGTCACATTGTGTCCAAATTGTCCGAGTGTGGAGGTTATCAAACACAACAAAGGCGGCATAAAGCTATGTTTGAAGGTCATCTCTATACCAAAAAATTAAAGTCTAAAGACACTGTCAGATGGCAATGTACCAAGCGGGCTGCTCTCTAGTGCAAAGGTGCAATAAGCACCAATCACGACATCACCACCTCGCTAAATAACGCTACAGACCACACCCGACTGAAGAAGGTCAAGACAAACCATCCGTCGTGACATCAAATGGCAGAAGCACGGCATTCGACCCAAAGAGCCATCTACTCTCGCACAACTTCAGCTTGATGACGAAGATCCCAAATCCCTCCTCATCCACGACAGCGATGCAGATAACAATAGCCGGGTTGTCATTTTTGCCTCTGAAGCTGGTTTACGTCAGCTTTGTAGAGCTAATATATGGCACATTCTCCATGTCACCAACTATCTTCAAACAAGTCTACGTCATCTGGGCACCACTGTGTTTGCTGTGTCCTGTGTATATGCACTACTACCAGGTAAAACCCAACTCATCTATCAACCCATTTTATCCGGGATACGATTCTAGTCGTAGTTACCCTTTGTATCCGGAATACGATTCTAGTCATAGTCTGCACTCGGCATGAAAACCCCGCACCGTAGTGTTATGGATCCCTATTGGTTGATTAATATTGAATGACATCAGTATCTTGCCATCATTGGGAAACATGTAGGAATCACCAAATCAGCACTGTTGATTGGTTATTCGACGTAGAGGTCCGCTACCCCCACGTAAATCGAAACCAAAGATGGCGGACAAGTCGCAAATATCATCAAATTTTTACCGTTTTTGAAGGATAACTCTGCTAATTTACTTCATAGTGGTGATAACAAGGAGGCAGACAAGCGGATAGATGATATAATATGCACGGCCATGCTAATTGATGCGATATTTGTCCGTGAAAATATACTTTGAAGGCTTCGAATTGGAGTGAACTGACAACGGCGCCTATTTTCGCCCACTTTGTGCCACGACGCATTTTCGGCGGCAACAAACTTACGGTTACTTTCAACGACAGTAACTGCTACACATATAAATTTACATTGAAATGTTGACCAAATTCGTTACTTTAGTTTCTTGGTTTATTTGTTATAAGAAACAAAACACAAAAATAGATAGCGTTGTCAGAAGATATTAAAAAAATGTGCGTAAACCCTCTCAGTAACGCCACATGCTGCCACTCTGTTCTTTCGTGTAGGGGTGTTATTACAGAAATGTACATAACGAGATAATTATCCAACATACGTGAACAAGTTTTATGCCATTGTTTTCAGAGGAGAATGGTGTATAAAATAAAATCAACTTGTTCATTGAGATGTTACCTCCTTCATGGAGAAAATGTCTTGTGAAAAGTAAAGTGACAAAACGGAACACAAATTTGAAGGGAAATGTTTTGCCATATGCCACATATAGTAAATGTTATCAAACAACTAATTTGTCAATATAACTTCATAGTTTATTTTATCTGCTTTCTAATAGTAGAACACATTTCAAAATTCATTGAGAAATAATAAAGTTATGTCAATTTTAAACGAAGGCCTGTGATTATTATTTCTTGGATATGGTCAGGAACTGGCTACAATTCATCTGCACTAGCTTCAGGATAAAATGGGTTAAGAAATGCTCCAAGCTGACTTCATCCATTCTGCGATCTACTCGGCTTCAACCCAGATCCAACAACCATCATTACAGACTTCGAGTCAGCGACCATACAAGCCATACGCAGTGTCTTTGGTGAAGATGTAACAACCCAAGGCTGCTTCTATCACCTAACTCAAAGCACCTGGTGCAAAATCCAAGACTTGCCCAGCTGTACAAGGCTGATGAGACTGTTAAAAGGTTCTGCGGCATGCTCGGCGGCCTCGCTCTGCTGCCCCTTGAGGACATCTCGACAGGTATGCAGTTTCTCAAAGAAAACACACCTGAAGGGATAGAAGCATCATCTACTTTGATTCTACATATGTCTCCGGCACCTACAGGCACATCCAACCACTAGCTGACGATCCTGATGGCCCACTACCTCCTGCTGTACTATGTTGCTCACTACCTCCTGCTGTAGTACGTTGCCTACTACCTCCTGCTGTACTACATCGCCCACTACCTCCTGCTGTACTACGTTGCCCATTACCTCCTGCTGTAGTATGTCGCCCACTACCTCCTGCTGTACTACGTCGCCCACTACCTCCTGCCCACTACCTCCTGCTGTACTACGTTGCCCATTACCTCCTGCTGTAGTATGTCGCCCACTACCTCCTGCTGTACTACGTCGCCCACTACCTCCTGCTGTAGTACGTCGCCCACTACCTCCTGCAGTACTACGTTGCCCACTACCTCCTGTTGTACTACGTCGCCCACTACCTCCTGCTGTAGTACGTCGCTCACTACCTCATGCTCTACTAAGTCGCCCACTACCTCCTGTTGTACTACGTCGCCCACTACCTCCTGCTGTACTACGTCGCCCACTACCTCCTGCAGTACTACGTCGCTCACTACCTCCTGCTGTAGTACGTCGCCCAGTACCTCCTGCTGTACTACGTCGCCCTCTACCTCCTGCGGTACTACGTCACCCACTACCTCCTGCTGTACTACGTCGCCCACTACCTCCTGCTGTACTACGTCGCCCACTACCTCCTGCTGTACTACGTCGCCAACCTCCTCAATGAATGAAATTTTATTGATTAGACCAAGATCAATAACTTCAAATACATATTATAACTCAGTATGTACAATCAGTCAGGAGACTCTCGTTAAGGCATTTAAATGATGCTGCTACGAGTCACCTTGAATAATAATTATAGTAATAATGAGTCTAAACAAACGTACGTACAGTAGCTGACATATACATGTGCATATATACACATATAATGAATCATTATACAAAATGCATCGATATACATTACAATAAATTTTAGTTAATTATCTTCCACATATATAACAGTTAGTAATAGTACAATGTTTTTTTCTGATATCCTTCAATAATGTATCTTTTAATATAAGTGGAGAATCCATGGATACCGGGTATGAATATTTTATTAATAATGATATCGGGAGAATTATTGAATAAAGAAGAGAATAAGAGGAACCTTTTTTGTGGCATATGAAATATCATGGCTTTTGTTTTCTTAACATTTAGTGAAAATTTGTTCACTTTGAACCAAATATTAATTTCTTTCTCAGGTATAGAACGTCTTCCAAGACCATCATAGATGGGGGAGACCGTACCAACAACTTCTGTGAGGGATGGAATAACTCATTCCACATGCTCATTAGCCACAAACATCCAAGCATCTGGACTCTGATTGCTGGCCTCCAACAAGACCAGGTGATGATGGTGACTTGTGTGCTACAAGACCCAGATCGGCAAATGTCCACACAAGCAATGCCACCGTTCTCACAAGACGTTTAATGAACACATCAATAACCTGTGCAATGACTAGCGTCATGCACGTAAGACTGTGCAAGAATTCCTGGAAGGTGTCGGTGTATCACGTTTAAACAGATGTAATGTGTACAGAAAATTATTTGTTCAATTATTTTTGAATAAATACAAGAACCTGTGCAATAGTTTTACTTGTTTTATAACAAATTTAATAAGAAATTGCTCAATATATATATATACATAGACGTCTATGTATAAACAGAGAAAGTCTAGGCACTCCTATGCTGAGCACTGGGGTTTTGTCCACATTTGAAATAAGTGGTTGGTTTTTTAAACAGTTTCCTTTAATCTAATTTCATTCCATCAAAAAAACTGTTAGTTCCAAATATCAGCTAATGCCATGTCCTGAAGTTAATTTGAAAGGAAAGATCAAACAAGTAATTACACTCAAAGGGATATGATATGCATTTTTATGCTGCTAATATATATAATAATCTCTATCAACAATGTTGGATTTGGAAACTAAAGTGCATCACTATATATATATATTTTTTCAACACTTATTTAAACAAGGGTACATAATGCATAAACACAATTTATGAAACACCAAAACATTCTAGGCAGCGATGGGGTTTTGTTCACATTTGAAATAAGAGGCTGGGGTTTTGTCCTCGCACTCCTCCAACCTTCTGAAACACCTCCAAGTATGTAAATTGTATGAAATTCTATGTATACCATGAATCACGGACAGTTGCATGGGGGCAATTCCATGTAACATTGGACATGGTACTGAAAAATAAATCTTCCCATATTGACAATTTATTACTTGTATGATATTGTAGACATGTTGAGTGTAATAAAAATGAAAGTTACACACAAATGCTACTTGGTAATTATGAATAGGAGCACTTGGAATGGTCAGCTTTTATTTTTAAATTTTATCTCTGAAACTTTCCACAAACATTAGGTCCATTTCCATTTTAGCATTACACTAGTATACCAAGTAAAATAATGTATATTTTGATAAAGTGGATACTTGCAATTAGTAGCAACGCACAGTTGATATTTATCTACGTGTTATCCACATTAGTGCATATTGTTAGATGTGTTACTGGTGGCCATCACGTAACGCGAGTGATGAATTTGTGAATATTGTAATCACATGTTTGAAAGCAAGAAGTATATTCACAGAAACTGTTGTTTTTCCTTCTACTAGCTTAGTTTTATGTAAAACAAATTCACATTTAGGCCTTACAGAATTTATGCAATCTGAGGTTAAAATCTGTAACGTGAGTGACATCCTTAGAATCATACTACCGGTAGTCTGGCTCTGGTGATTCTGGATATATCTAGATAGCTTGAAGCTAGTGACCTATGGTGATCATATTAATTAATGTGATCATCAAAAAGTTCTGCAATGTACCATTTATGTGTAACTCTCTTATTTGTTACACCCAAAATATGTGTACAACATATTACAAACACTAAATCATCAATACATGTGAAGTTATATTTTTCATTGTCATGTCAACAATTATATGGAATTGACTACAATTATTTACTGATTGTGTTAAATCTAACAGGAAAATTCTGAAGGAAGGATTACACAGATAAAAAAACAATTGGACCATGGTAAGCAAATGGCTTTAACGAAGTGCCTGCTACCCAAAAACATCGGCAAATTTCACTGTACATTTTAAGATGTCCAATCAAACACTGAACCCTTCACTCCTGACAAGATAGTCAGATAATAGTGGTTTATCTTTGGTGAGTGACGAGAATACATAGTGTCTGGATCATTGTGGAATATGATGATGTCTACCCTGGTGAGGTTTCATATTTTATAATGATAACGTGCAAAATTAATCATAATTGTTTGTTAAGTAATGTAATCAGAGTGAACCTGGACAATGGACACTTCTAAGTTTTTAACAATTTCAAAGATTTTAAAGTGGCCCATTTACATTTTAGTTCTGACATGCTGAAATGAATAACTGTGGTATATTGTATTGTCTTAGCACACTTTTGAGGCCTAAAAGGCAGTCTGGTTTGCATCAACATGCACTGTTCATAGCTCATTTCAAGTGCATGGCACAGTAACGCTCCAGCTGGTGCAAACGGGACTGGTGCGGAAGGGACTGGTGCAGGCGGGACTGGAGTGGGCCTCAAAACGCACTAGGACGCAATATTTTATATAGCCTAAATATGCCTGAGATTATGTGGAATGATTTTAATTTTAGTTAGATATTGCATGTGTAAAATTTACGCAAAACTATAGAGCAGTTCCACAGTGTCGGACATACATTTCGGACATTTTAGTTATGCACTGCATCTTGGGACAGAAAATGCCACAACTTTTTACCGTCATATATTGTAAGAACCAACTATGACATCATTATCACATATAGACTTTGTTCTCTCCTGTAGTCATTTTGGGCATACAATGAAAATCAAGCATGGTGTCGGACGTATTCACACGGATCTAAAATTTTACCCCACATAAAGTTATGCCCGAATCTCTGTGATGTGTGAAAGTATGTTACAAATATTTTGTCATGTATCTGTGGGGCAGTTGTTAATAGAAAAAATAGACAAGAATATGTTTGGTATCGGACGTGCATTTGTTTGGTATCGGACGTATGCGTGTTGAATACAACATAACAAGTAATTAGATCTAGATACAGTTATCATTATATTTCCTAAGTAAGATACCGGTAGTAACAGTAACAAACACTACTGGAGCTAAGCCCGGTTGATTCATGTGGATTCTGAAACTCAAAATGCAAAAAAGTGCTACACTGTCCAGACACTGTGTAAGATCAAGCAGACCTTTAAAATGCTTCAAAATATAAACTGTCCATTTAACAGTAATTGTTGGTAAATCAGTCTTCTTAATGACATCAGTATTATTGTAGGTGTGATCATCTGGGTGAGGCTATTTCGAGTAATTTCTCAACCGCTGCAAAACATTCACTTTGTTTTCTAAAAATGTGTTGTTTTCGAAATGTTAGACGTCACCACAAAAAAGTACTTTTTTATACTTCACAACCACCCAGTCAGCTACACTGATGTTGATTTCCTGATGCACTTCTGTGAGTGTGCCCTGAATTTTGGAAGTAATGGTAGCCAAAGAGTTCAGCGAAATTCACATTTTCCTTACCTCAGGACTGTGAATCTGAGTTTTCGGCAACTAACTCAAGTGCTTGTTCCCCTTGATTTTAGTTTGAACATTTTGTGTAACTGTCAAGTAATGCTTTATCACAATGTGCTTCAAAAATTCCTTCTCTTGAGTAGCATTTTGGGGAAAATTTGACATAACTTACTGGATACTCTCATAATACAATCACATCAACAAGGCAACCATTCTATGTATGTGACATTCTCCCCTTGGATCACTTCACCATTTCACCAATACTGTCTACAATGCCCTTGCCATTTGAAGTTGCTAACAAATTCCTGCCCAATGTCATGTCAAACTGTTCTTCCCATAGGTGGAGGTTTGGGAAGAAGAACCGTGGTTTGTATTGAAAATATGTTCTATCTGACTCCTGAAACTACCAAGATGATCTTGATTCATGATCCACTGACACTTCTAGTTCTACAATATGTCTTCCAATCCAGGAAAGCATAAAATTATATCCATGAATGCACACACTAAACTTGATGTACTGTAATTCATCCAAGACAATGACACAGCTCTCAATGCTTCCAATATTTATTCATGCATACAGACACTTCTGGCATTAAAGAATAGAATGTGATAATCCTACTTTAAAAGATATAGTAGATATAATGATAAATGTTTTGGGTGAATTTTTCTAAAAATATTCTCATTATCATTGTGTTGTCATTAGTTGCATTACAAGTGATCACATAATACCTAATGGCAAAGGATTAATGTGATATCTACATGGAGTATTACCTTTCAAATGACACCACTCTTGCCCAATTTGAACCAGTTTAAAAAAATGACTTGTTGGTTTACTTGAACGCGGAACTGCCCTATAGTTATAACGACAAAATCGAGGTGAGTCCAAATTCTACACAAGTGCCTTAAATTGTAAATATTGTTTAGCCTTACGCTGGCCTAAGCCTTAGACCAATAGATGACTTGACAATATTTCCATGTATGACGTATTGGTTCAAGAAATTTGCAGACTGATATAGTTACTGCCTGAACTTACTGGGTCATTGTTCGACCCACACCAAAATCTGTCGCTTTGAATCTCGCGAGATCTAGCCATTAATCTCTCTTATATGACTAACGAGAATTGAGAACGATTTCCCTAGACAAATGCGCCAGGTGCGTCACCATATCCTTTTCATTGGTTCTGAAAGATGTCTACGTAATGTATTTCTTACAAGTAGGCACATTCCTTTGGTTTGGTGTGAAATATAGTTTTCTCTTTTTGCACAGAATTATTGCATGCATATTGAATTAAAAGATAATTATATTTCAAAATAAAGTTTTGTGGAAGCTATTTTAAAATTCTTGTGCTGATGAGAAACCAGGAATAATTTTATAAAAGTAAAATTATTTATGTGACCTTATTGTAAGACAAAATATGTTTAATATTTTATAGATACTAGACGTTGTACAATGCAGTACCTTCATTGAAGAAATTAAATATCTGTACGTTAATATTCCAGATGCTGTCAGAAAGAATGAAGTGGCAACATTGTTACTGACTACATCATCAGGAGAACATTCAAAAGTACTCCAAGACTGCCTCTGACAGGAATGATGTTAGACAGCACCGGATGACAAATACAGCTGGATGTAGCATAAGGGAGTTTATGGACAATAATTAAGCAGCCATTTCATAAAATATTTGAGTTGTCATGTGAACTAATTGCAACTTTGCTTTTTGATTTTCTTGTATTAAATTATATGTTTGTTATGCGCATTGGAGTTGTTTGCATATTTAATTTTAGTTTATAATAATTGGATGGGATACTCACCACTCATTCTCTTTTTGAAGCAGATTACATTTGTTATGTTCCTAAATAATATATTACTATATTATTTTATAGTTTCGAACTTCCAAATTCCAGTTAATCTCAATAAATTGATGAAAGTGTATCAAGTAATGTTCATTTTAACATTAAAGTGACAATGCATGATGATTACTATTGAAATGTTCAAGTTATAAGACCAATATGGGCTAGAATTTCAAAAGATGTACCAGTGCAAAAATTGGGTGTCTTCGCACTTTGAAACACTCTTCAACACATACAATCACATTTTTATTCAGAATTAATAGTTATATGAATAGATACCTATAATTCGAGTTTGGGTATATATGATTATCTATATATTTGGGCTATACTTTAAGATTTATAGACCCTAGATCACAAGCAAGTAGCCAGAAAACCAATGTCCACAGAGCCATTTTCAAAATGGCAGTGAAGTTTAAAAATATACCCATGACCAAAATCTTAGTTTCAGCTGTTCTTATCCGTAGAACAAACATTTGACAATAATGTCAGAACAAATCATGGTATTATTGGCAATATTCTTTATGAAGTGCATACTTACAGAATGTCTCAAAAACTCTGTTTACTATGACATCCAAATTTGCAGTAGTTAGCTAAAAAAAGGAATAAGGTAATACAAGTGTTAGATCTGAAAACCAGCACTCTTGGCTAGGTTGAGATGTAAATCCGCAAGAATGTATGTCAAAAAATGTTGCATCATGTTTAAGAGATGTTTACTACGACATCCATTTTCTAAAAAACTTGATTCCAGAGCTTGTAGAAAACATGACGCAGATAGAACATCGCCAATGGTGTCACAAAAATGCCATTACATCTATGTCATTGTAATTCAGGCCACAACGTCCTGTAGAGGTAAAATGTGTTTACTGCGACATGTCAAAAGGTTTACTGTGACATTCGTCTGTAATAAAATGTTGTAATTCACGTTATCCAGTTGTCACTTTTACCTATTTACATTCAAGTATCCAAACTTATGACATTGGACAATCAAATAGGATAGTTGGCCTTGTTTACATTATCTTTTCCCAGAACTTGTATGGTGACAGTATGCATTTTGTCAATGCTACGGCTTGTAGAGTTAACTTGGGACTACACTGAGTTAGTAAACCGTACTGATTGTTGAGAAAACATGTAACTGTTCAAAAGTTAATCCACAGAATCGACATTGGCAGGGCATTTTCTGTACCTGTGCACGTTAAATCCGAGCTAAAATGTTGCTGTCATAATAAACTTAATATGTTTAGTATGCACTTTGAACTTAATATGTTTACTATGACAATTTACCTTTCTGAAATAAAAAATTATGAATGTGCATATTTAACTTCAAAGAGATGCATACATCATAATACTACATGGAAATTAGATTTTTTATCAGTGCATTGTGTTATTTTATGTTTTTAATTACATTTATGTCTACGCATAACATGCCAACAATATTACTGGCTGGATGATGATAATGAATATGCAGCCATGCATTATTGGTAGACACAATGCTGTAAACTGCAAGAAATGACGTAATAAGCAGCTAACTGGTCATAAAAAGAAGGAAGGATACGTGTTAATCAGTAGTATGTACCTCAGCACAAAAACGTTTTGACGAAATTAAGAAGGCTCGGACGAAGGTCCGTGAATCAATGGCACGTCACTTTTTAAATAGACTACGCCAAAATTGTTGTTGTAACTATGGCGAGGAAGTTCAAAGTGCATACTACAATAAAGAACAGATCACGCTTCACGTAATCCTGGTTGTTCATTACCGGCGGGTGATAGCCCACTAAATTACATAAGTTATGTTGGGGTCAGTGCTGAGTGCAGCCATGCAACACCAACAACGTACAGCTTTATCAAAAAGTGATATTGAGGTCAAACAGCTGGTTCGAAATGTCACATTGGTACACTATCTCACCAGGCAGTTTCGGAACAAACACACTATCAACCTCACTGTCCATCACTAATTTTTGTTTGACTTCGCCGTCAAATGGAAATATTTCAAGGCAGGCAGCTGAAAAGGACCCTGCGATGGAAATGCAGGTTTGGCATTTAAGCGGCGGCGTCTCACCATCCACAGCACAGAAACCTTCAGTTAGTGGGACTTGAATAAACCCAATTAAAGATGACATACCTGATGGTAACCGTGGAAGAGGTGGCAGAGGCCCAGTAAGAAGTGGAAACCTCCAATGTAATGTAAATTCCTGGCACCACGCATCTACACAGGGTAATGCCTGTAGGTGCGGGACAGGAATTCACATGAGAGACATCTTGTCTCAAAGATAGTTGCTTCATAAATGGCAAGTTATGCCCGGCATGCTCTGGATGGATAAAGAAGCAATCAATTGGTGACTTTGTGGCTGTTCTTTACAACAGCAAGCTGTATAGGGGTCAGGTGAAAGACATTGATAATGAAGATAGAGAGTATTTGAACTCTTTCACGCTCAGAGGAAAATACATTCCTTCAAATGTGATGAGATTTTGGGTTGATGAAGAAAACGTCTGTATGAAAATACCTAAACCCAAGACAGGTCGATCTGGTCGTGTTTATCTTATCAGCGGAGCCCATGTAATGATGTCATGGTAATGAACAAATAATGATGGTTGTTAGACATATGCATATTGGAGATACTAAAAAAATCTCATTTTTGAAGAGGACGTAACGTGTTAATTAAGACATTGTGGGTTTATCAAATAACATTGTTTATTGCAACATCTGCATGTTTTCATTTCATAACATTAGCGTCACGTATATATATATCAGAATACGACCTGAGTGTGTAGGTAACATAATGTTGAAATTGGACTTGATTTTGTCAAAATTGAGCTCAACCTTGGTGCCCACTGGTCTGTCCTGGGAAAAATGTTTGTTAGAATATCCGGTACTATTTGGCATATGTTATGTGGGTCAGACCTGGGGCGGAAGTACTCGGTACTCGAGTACATTTTTGAAGTACTCGTACTCATAAAACTTATGGGTCATGTACTCGTACTCATTGTACTTTTACGAGTACATCTGAGTACTTTCTCAATATATACTTGGAACAATTAAATTGCAGTTATAAAATCAAACTTTCCTGAAATATTGAAATGCTCAACTATTTTTTTTAATACTTTGTTATTTCACATAGAATGCCACCTTGCCATCCCTACACATAGTACATCCTCATTCTCTGATAGCCATGAGTCCATGACTATGATACCCTAACATGGCAACAGGCAGCATCTTTCCCCAGTCAGAAACACCCTGTTAAGCAAACAATAATTGTAGGCTATCAGTTCAGGCCATAAAACAGTTTAATCAAGCCACCAGGATGTCCAAAAAGAGCCAACTACTAGTAGCAGTTAACCCACCTGTTAGACAGGGAATGCATTTAATGTAGTCTGGAGACAATGCCACTTGGCACTGGCCGACAGTGCTAACTGCTAAGAACAAGAACTGCCAGTCTTCCTCTGTAGAAGTAAGGTGGCTCAAGTCAAGTCACCCTACACTAATATAATCCGGTGCCAACTTAGTGTGACACCAGTGAAGCCATGTGGCATGATAGTCTAGGTCAGAGAGAACACACACTGAGGGAGCAGAGATAAGAGAAATGCTAAACAAAGACATGTAGCCAGTGGGATGCCAGGTAACAAATCCTCCTGTTGGTTGCTTTGTTTTACATGCTTAACCTGGAGACAACCAGCAAAGTTCAAATGATTGGCTGGGGTATCCACTGGTCATTCTCTTTTACCCAATCATTTGTGATCATTAAAGACTGATATCAACTTGATTGGCTAAGTTTTTTTCTCAAATGTCAATCATACTTTATGATTGGTTTACGTGTGCTTAGTTGGTCGGTGGCTCAATATTGCCCCTAGATATATCATGACAGTGATACCACATGCCTAAATTGCAGAGAGATCCACTAAATTGTCAATTTTAATATTTACAAAAATGTACTTGTACTCGTAGTCGTGAGAATGTACTCGTACTCAGCTTTTAGCAATGTACTCGTCCATCGTCAAAGTACTCGTACTCATAAAAATGTACTCGGCCCCAGGTCTGATGTGGGTTATAATTAATCTTAATTGAAAAATCTTGACAATATACTAAGTGCCGAGCTGTACAACTGACCCTATTGTGAAGAAGCAGTTTTTTGAAAATGATATACCATGTGGTTACTACGACATCCAGTGATGTACTCTTAATGTAATCTATAATTGATCTGAGTGTTTTGAATAATGACATCATTACTTTATTTAGTGCAAGTGCAGACGTAATATATAGTAGTATATCCGTTATTGTAACAGTAAGTTCAACATTCCTGATGATACTGTTACAATTTGCCTTTCCATGTGCATTTATAACATAACGCATCATTATATTCTGTCATAGCAATATACAATTTTATGTTCTTGGGTTACCATAATAAACGTTTACTTAAAAATGTTAAGATAAGATATTTATATGTTGTATGAACATTATCTTTTGACATAAAGTGAACATGATGTAAAAGTGTTTACTACGACATCTAGATAGGTCACGTAAAATGTACCAGCATGTCCAGTACATGAACCAACAAAAACATTGCATTCACTGTTTTCATATCGTGAACATACCTGTGCATTAAACAAATATATAATTCTAAGTAAGTCTCAAAGGAAAACAGCGGAATTGATAGCGGGTCTATTTTTTTTTAACTGTACAAATGCAGAATGCTGATAAAATCACATTAATATGACGACTCATAGTTGGCTCCAGACATCACAAGGCACACATATAATCATTTTTTTTGAAGGCCAATATATAATCTGTGACATGAAAAACTTTATTTCAGTTGTCAGATGTCTATGTTGTATCCATAAGTAGTCATTCTGTACCTTAAATAGCTGGATGTCGTAGTAAACATGGGTGCTTGTTTCATTACCGGCGACTACCACTCCAGACATGATGGATCGATCACAAATGTATTAATAGACCTAAAATTCAATACCCTATAAAGCAGACGCCGTGACCTATGACTTAAATTCATGTACAAAATAGCTGAGGGATCTATCCCAGTCATCCCCACAGAAACATATTTTCGGCCCCAAAGAATAAATAAAAGACGCATCCAATCCAAACATTTCCCAGTTCACGCATCCTCAAATTTTTTACAACACCTAACAACCAATAACAACTGGTGCTATACAGTATCTGCATCCCACACCGACCAATTCAAACACTCATACTTTGTAAAGACAATAGTAGACTGGAATAAACTAAACGAGTTGCAGGTCGAGACCATAAACGATTTCAGTCGCCCATCCTGCCGCCCAAACACTCAATAACACCATATGCACCCACCTCATCGTAAACCATAGCCAACAGTGGCTCCTTACGATGTAATTAATTAGAATTATAAAAGTAAAAAAATGCCATCCTGTTCCAACGGTCAACACATAAAAACCGTAAAAGTGGTGTTGACAATATTTTATGTCTAGATACTAAAACCTCTTTGCTTCCCAGAAATCGTAATAAAAATTAGAATTGAGGAACTTCGAAATTTCTCAAAAAATCATGTGTTGGTATATATTTTGAAATTCTAGCCCATACACATACGTACGTGTATAATTTGGTCTTATTACGTGAAAACACACACACATATACACATTTAGCAAAATTAGGCACAGTCGGCATATGAGTGGCCAACCATCGGCACAGTATCAGCGTTCGACTATACACGGATACATGGTTCTACCATATATGGGCACCCGCCTTCTTAAGTTTTCAAAAACGAGACTGTGAGTAAATAAAGTTTGCTGTTTATAGTATTAAGTTGATACAATTGAGTGTGATTTTGTTAAACATTATTAGAAAAAGTTGTTTTTGATTGGAAAGTTGACCACTATGGAATGGTAAAAAACAATAAATAAAAGGCGCCACCGCATGGCAAAACGCAACAAAATTGTAATGTATACACATCACAGAACGTTGTTATGTATTGGCAGATTTACATGAGTTGACTATTACGAATAGGTTCGTACAGTTTCGCCCAATAACGTGAAATATGTCGTAGGTTTACACCAACACATAGCAAATGTGCTACACCATCATTAGTTGCTGCTAATATAAATATGTAGTTTTGCATAACATTAATTTGATGTCTCGCAAACATCGTTACGCCTCATTTCCTGTGAAAGGTTAACTTAGTGGGATATTTTACACCCATTCATTGACCAAGATTCACATACAGGCCTAATTCCCCAAAAATCAGTGGCACGTACAGTTTATGCCATATCGTCATTATCGAGTACAAGTTTCACTCATTTAAAAACTGCCCAGTGCATATTAAGCACAAATAGTAACCGAAACTGACAACTTGAAGAGTTTAGACGGATCCTGCGATTCGCTGATTGCAGGCTTGGGGTTCATGGGGCTGATGGGAGGATGAAATGAGAATTTGGAATTGCACCCCCCCTTATGCTGGGTAATGAAGGGGGGTCACATATTTTCATATAGGGTCCAACTACCTAGAGGATCATGCCCTAACTGTGACCCGTGCAATGGTCAAATCAAATGGAGAGGTTGTAAAAAAGTACTATTAAATTAAACTGCTTTAAATAGCCTTGAATGAACAGATAAGATCGAATATTCACTTAAGAATAAGTAATAATAATACACCGTTCATTTAGTTCTAGTTGTTTCCAGCACTCGGCAACGTTCTAATAACTGACTAGTCTGTATATATTGTGGTTATATGTTATGATCTTATGAGGTCTCATTCAACTAGTCAGCCTTTTTCAGAACATTATCGCCAAGCCGACCTTTCTATATGCTGGCACTGAGGGTGGTCACTGCCAGGGTGCTTGTCGTCCTCAGTGGTTCTTTTACGTCCCAAATTGAGACGGGACCGACATTAACGTGATCTCTGAGTCACGAGGGATACACAATCCCCAATGTTGAGAGTCAGGTTTTTACACCAAATATTCCATACCTGCCATATAACAGGGGGCATGCTATAGTGTAGTGGTTAGCACATCCGCCTGACATGCCGGCGTCCCGAGTTCAATACCCAGAACTATATACACCTTGGCTTGGTGTATATAGTAGTAGTCTTGTAGTCTTTGTTTTACTTTGTTCTCGGGCTGTTCTCGTACCCACGTGCGTTTATTTACTCGCAACTCTGATCTAGGACAAGATGGCGTCGGAACCGTGTATCCGTGTATGACTATATGGGGTAAGACCACATTAAAGATTCGTCCGCCATTACCCACCGAAAGAGTGCCCTTGAAAATACCGTTTTGGTGTCATGTGTGAATTTTGTTCGAGCACTTTGGCATGGCACATGTCAGTCCAATGAATACTGAATGTACTACTACATTAGATCTTTCACAAGGTAGCAATAAACATACGCTAGTCGCTCGCGTATTCGCACAGTGGCTATTTTGCAGAACGCACCAATATTTCAAAATCCGTCACCAGATTAGGGCGAAATTGAGGGGTGTCAGGTTTGGGTGGATTTTTCTGAAAACTGAGGTATGAGAATTTTACGAGTTTTCCCCAGCACTTGTGTCAATGGAGGTTAAATGTTGTGAAATTTTCAAGAAAATTGTTCGTCAAATTTAGCAGGAATTGAAGGAAACGTTATAATGGCCGCCTATGTAAAATTTAAATGTGGTCTTACCCCAAATTAGAAATACGCCCGTTTTATTACAAAAACTGCCAAAATGTGATTTGAGCGACGGGTGATGGTTTTTCGGCTGTATTTGGAAGCTGGTGTAGACCAGAATATCGTGCAGCTATTGCATACTGTTAGTATTACATCTAAAAGAAGTTTTAAAAGTAATTAATAAGCCAGTTATTATGTGATATGCATGGAAAATAAAGTGATAATTTTGGTGGCGTGAAAGTTAAAAAGTACATTCCAAGCATGTTCTATGATACTGAGTACCACGAAAGCTTGTGTAAAAAGTGTATATGTGTCAGGGTGTGGAGTTTCTTTTAAATCTACATCATGTGCAACAATATTGACATATTTCCAGTAGGATGAATTTCGCCTTAGTTATATCATTTATATTTTTGTAAGCGACATCTATAAATGCGTGTTTCATAACCCCAATACTAACGTGGGTGTTTCTGCTGTTCCAACTTGTCCTTCCTAATTATATGGCACTTATATATATCATACTTGGATCGCACAATAAGCAATAATGGGCAAGCAGGCAACATTTTGATTCCACCCCCCCCCTAACGCGGCCCTAATTTTAGTGAAATGTTGGCCACCATAGGAAGCAAGTTGTCCACACACTTCTACTAATCAGGCATCTAGCACCTATTTTTTATAGCAACATCCATACACTAACTGAGACAAGAAGAACAGTTGAGAATCTACATAAATATACCACGAATGTAACAGAGAATATCATAACAGTGTGTGACTCTCCAAATGTGCAGCGACCGCAATGATCCAAATTAGTTCATTTTTAGCCATAAAAATTAAAACTGGTCACCTAAGAGAAGGGTCATATGTTGAAATTGTGTACATGGACTGGCATGCTATCATTTTCAACGATCATGTGCTTTTCAGCTGTAATATAACCGAATCATACCGAAGTTTGCACAAGGCAAGGCAGCTTAAACTAATTGTAGGCTGACGTCAACTACTCTGACAAGAAGCTGTTTTTACCACTGGTATTTTGTACGTTATATCCGTATATTTAACATCAGAAATGTTTGTTAGTACCCTTGTAAGAATTTGGCGATGTTTGAATAAAATATCATTAGGACAATGGACTCGTTGATGTACTTGGAGAGATACTGGGTGCCACAACTGTCAACAACCTTTATCACGTGTCTTGGATGTCCTTGTCAAATGTTTGTTTCTTTCTGAAATTAACTATTTTGCTAGTAGTATCTCTTGTTTCCAATAATGTGTGTACATCAGCGAAATATATAGTGGCCAAGTAATTGACGTGTGGCGATGTTTGGACACTCTGTATCAAGCAGAGATCTGCGCCTGTGTAAAAGTATGGTTATTTTAAGGGGGGTTGGGACAACAATTTGTGTGACGCAAGATACACGTTCCACTGGGCATCTCAGTTTTGGTTTCATAATGTACTATGTATATACCTCAATTTACACCCAGCATTTTAGCCCGTTATCTACAATATAATTGTAGTTACCATCAAAAGACGCCTCTGTGCCTTTCAATATTGTGAATATTGTTGAAATGCCTGGCTTGTGCTTTTGACACCTACTGGTGTCGTACACGAGTGACATATAGTTCATGATTGCATCAGATTATTTAGCATAGTTTGTGGGCATTACATAATACAAAAATTCGTGAAGATTTGCAAAGTGCATGTCCAATAAAATGCTGCCTAAAATAATGATTTTGTGTATTTTTTTGCAAAAGGATACATTTAAGAAAAATTACAAAAAAATATATTTCGTTAATATTCTATATATTTTATTCCCATATCGGTAAGATACTGTGTTGGCCTGTATGCTGTGCTCAGTACCATTCATACCAGGCAAACGTCGTATGTAATATAAAGTACCGAATAAGCATGTTTAAACCAACTCAAGGCGCTGTTTAGCTTGGAGGTGTGCACAGTTTGATGACGCATATTTTAATTGTTACTGAGACAGTGTAAATTTCCCTTTGTGGTTAATCTAGTTATATGTATAGCTTGATATAAATCTAACTTTCGTGAAGATTTGCAAGATTCAGGAGATTTATTTGGGGTAAGACCACATTAAGGATTCGTCCGCCATTACCCACCGAAAGAGTGCCCTTGAAAATTCCGTTTTGGTGTCATGTGTGAATTTTGTTCGAGCACTTTGCCTTTGGCATGGCACATGTCAGTCCAATGAATACTGAATGTACTACTACATTAGATCTTTCACGAGGTAGCAATAAACATACGCTAGTCGCTCGCGTATTCGCACAGTGGCTATTTTGCAGAACGTACCAATATTTCAAAATCCGTCACCAGATTGGGGCGAAATTGAGGGGTGTCAGGTTTGGGTGGATTTTTCTGAAAACTGAGGTATGAGAATTTTACGAGTTTTCCCCAGCACTTGTGTCAATGGAGGTTAAATACGCTGTGAAATTTTCAAGAAAATTGTTCGTCAAATTTAGCAGGAAATGAAGGAAACGTTATAATGGCCGCCTATGTAAAATTTAAATGTGGTCTTACCCCATAATCTATGTCAATGAGCCGCCCTCGGCCCGAACTGGCCGAAGTCGAGCCGCCGAACAAAAATCAGTAACCCAAAAATCCCTCGGCTCGCAGGCGGATGCCGATGATTTTGTGGCTTGCCGCTCTCGGCCCGCTATAGTATAGGCGGATGCCGATGACTTTGCCGCTCTCGGCCCGCTGTAGATGTGCTATCAGGGGAGTCGGTTTACCCTCAACACGATTCGAGTCAACTCGGTCTCAAGACTCAGTCTCGACTTAACTTCAAGTAAAGAATCAAAGTACAAACTCAAGTCAAAGCCAAAGGCAAAGCCCAGGCCAAGGCAAAGCCAAGGCCCAAGGGCCAAGGCAAAGCCAAGCCAAAGGAAGTCAAAACAACGAAGACGAATAACTTAGAGAAGCAGTTCATTAGCTATTGTTGTAACACCAGCAAAGTCGACATATTGTACCTGATGTTGAATGACTTCATAAAATCCATTTCGAAAATCCTTGACCAACACCATCTTAAAACAATACGAGTAGCAAAACCAAAAAATGACAGAATCTTTTGATTCTGGCGCCAGCTAAAGATGTCGAAATGCACCTTGGGTAAAGTTTGGCGGGACTACCTAAAATGCGGATAAAAAAAGCGGAGAAGACCCCGACATAACCACCGTCTCTAACATGTTCTGCATGTGCGAGTGTGCACGTGTATACGTATATGGGTGTGGGCGTGTGTGTGTGTGGACACATATCTGTTCGTCCGGGCGGAAAATAATTCCCTCTCCACTATATTTCCAATCAAATCAGGTGAATATATATTTTTTCGGGAAGTGGTGTGTAGGGTAAACGAGATAACATTTTTATTATGGTTGATGGAACCCAGCAAACATAGCAGAATCGGCCTAATGCTGGCAATCAATATACCGACAAGCACTGTTTGTACCGTTAATAGTACAGCCGGTATTGAGTCAGTATTAAATTAACCTTATAGGCCCAATACTGACCCAGTAGCCTACTTGCCAGGATATTATAGAATTCGTAAGTGAGTCTTTTTTGACAGACGCTGAACCATCTTTATTAAACACAAACTTGACATTGACATCACATGTCGTATCCCATCATGCTTTGGGATAAATGCAAACATGAAGTATGGTGGCCGATATTGGCTGTTGCTACACCTCCCACCGAGTATATTGAACATCATATACGTAGAAACAATAACACTGAAAGTCAGAATGAATTACGTGTGTATGACATAACCGTTGTCTGATTAGTAGTTAACATTAAAAGTGAACTTTAATTAAATGTCTGAACAGCTATTAGTGTTCATGATTCTGACTAGTAGAAGTAATGCACTTTACAAGTCTAAACGCTTCGGTGGTTTCACCGTTCTCCCCGACCGAGTCACCCTTTCAGGTGCCGCTGGTTCAGAGAGTGAAGATGTCTCTCTAGCAGGACGTGAAGCACTCTTCGCTGGTGTAGCTGAGAGCTGCATCTCAGCAGCGGGTGTCGCGAGGACAGCAGTTGTAGCGAAGTGTGCAGGCAGTGTCCGATGACCGTCGGAGTCGTTACCAGCGCGAGACCCTGTAGTCTGCACCAGCGCTCTACGGTTGCGACGCACAGTGCCGAGGTCGGTCTTCACCAAGTACGATCGCGGCTCAGGTGTTCGACTCACAACTAAACCTTGGCGATTTTGGTCTCGGATCCAAACTGGATCGCCTGGCTGTAGCGTCGGCAAGTCACGCGCTTTGTGTCGCAAGTTGAAGGTATGCTGCTGGTCTGAACGACGCAAGCTCTCCTTCATTTGCAGGGATTCGTCGCCAGGACCCCTCTGTTTCAGTGTGCTGGGAAGGACGGGTAGCATGAGCATTTCTGCCGGAGACAGGCCATTCTGAAGCGGCGTCGATCTGTACGCCATGAGAGCGATGTGTACGTCTTCGTTCCTCTTCAGAAGCCCCATCATTGTGCGCACTGCCCGTTCTGCCTCTCCATTCGATTGAGGGTATCGCGGAGAGCTCGTCACATGCACAAACCCGTAATGCATTGCGAACTGACGAAAGGTCGCTGCACTGAATTGAGGGCCATTGTCCGAAATGATGATGTCGGGAATACCATGTGTTGCGAAGATCTCCTTCACCACGTGCACTACGCTCTCCGACGACATGTCGTCGATACATTTGCTCTCGATCCACCGCAAGTAGTAGTCGATCACGATGAGATTCACTTTCCCACGGAGTTCGAACAAGTCCATCGCAAGCCTCTCCCAAGGACGAGATGGGAATGACGAAGTCATCAATGGTTCAGTTGGGACCGGTCGATCTTTCGCACACGTTACGCACTTTGAGACCATTGCCTCGATCATCGTCGACAGACCCGGTCACCACACAGATGCACGCGCTCTGGCCCGACATTTCGTTATGCCCTGATGCCCTTGGTGGTCTCAATGCTCGAGGAATGACGATGCGTTCGTCATATAGGAGAATGTCATCAACGATCGCCAGATGGCTCCTGCTCTCCCAGTATTGACATAGTAGCGGCTGGTTTGGCATATATGCAGGCCATCCATGAAGACAGTATTCTCGGATTTTACTGCATTCCTCGTCTACTTTCTGCTCGTCGACTATTTCCCGTAGGCGTTTGTTCGTTGCTGGGAGAATGTTCACCGTCTGTTGTGCGAACGCTTCGACTTCTGCGACAAACAGTTTGTCCTCTGATGCGGGCGCTTCTACCGGCGCACGCGAGAGTGCATCGGCTGTTGTTTGATGCTTTCCCGGCACGTACCGAATCGCATCAGCCGTAGGCGAAACCTTTGTATCCTTGGCGGCATTTTGTATAGTTCGGTGGTGTTCAACAATGGCACTAACGGACGATGATCTGTCTCGAGTGTGAGCCGTAACCCAAGCACGTACTCGCTGAACTTTTCACATGCCCAAGTCGCTGCCAAGGCTTCCTTCTCGATTACCGCGTAGCGTTTCTCAGTGTAACTCAGCGATCGCGACGCATAGCAGACTAGACGACGCTTGGTGTCATCTTGCACTTTTAGCAGGACCGCCCCAATGCCTGTCGACGAGGCGTCTGCTGCAATGATTGTGGGACATTTTGGGTCGTAGTGGGCGAGTGTCTCGGGCGCGACCAGGGCGTCTTTCACTCGCTGGAATGACTTCTCCTGTGCGTCACCCCACAACCAGACATTGTCGCTGCGCAGTAGTTGGCGTAGCGGCTCATTGTACTCAGCCAGCCCTGGGATGTACTTTCCCATCTGATTTACCATGCCCATGAAACGTTGCAGTTCTTTGTCCGTCGTTGGAGCCGGAAAATTTGTGACTGCTGTCGTTTTTCGCGGGTCGGCCTGAATGCCGGAGCCATCGACAATGTGACCAAGGAACGTTATAGAGCTCCTGGAGAACTCGCACTTGTTTGCGTTCAGTGTGAGTCCAGCCTCCTGAAGGCGACCAAGAACGGCTCTCACACGTTTGTTATGCTCTGTTTGATCTGTGGCGTGAATGAGAATGTCGTCCATGTGACATATGACCCCCTCGAGTCCTTCCAGAATGATCGACATTGTTCGCTGGAAAATCTCCGGAGCGGAGCTGATCCCGAATGGTAGCCGGTTGAAGAAGTAGCGACCATGTGGTGTGATGAAAGTCGTCAGCAGCCGCGACTCGTCGTCAAGTGGAAGCTGCCAAAAGCCGCTGTTGGCGTCAAGCTTCGAGAAGACTTTGCTGCTGCCTAACTTTGCAAGGCTTTCGTCCACTGATGACATCGGGTGTATCTCTCGCTGTACTGACTTGTTCAGTTGCGTCAGATCTACGCAGATCCGCACGGAGCCGTTTGCTTTCTGGACAGGAACCATGCCGGAGCACCATCTTGTCGGCACGGTCACCACCGATATGATCTCCTGTCGCACCGTCGACTCAATCTCAGATTTTATTTGTGGAAGTAGAGGATGGGCGATTTTCCTTGCGGTGTACAAACAGACTGGTGTGGCGTCTGCGCACAGCGTGATGTGATGTTCGGTTCTCAGTTTACCGATGCCTTTGAAGAGAGAGCTGTACTCGGCACGGTAGTTTGGTTTCTGACTCGTTGTTTCTTGGACGTTGTCGACACGCGCGACCAAGTCAAGACCGACACATGCTCGCCGACTGAGTAGAGAATACTCTTGGTGTCTAATGACGTACACCAATTCATCGAGTGATTTGTTACGATAGCGCAGTTTTGCCTTGATCACTCCCACTACTGGTAGAAGTGTGCCACCCGGACCACGTAGGGCTTGCTTTGTCGGTAGCAGCTTTTTTGTATTAAGCCACACCTCTTGATCGCTGACCACAGAGACAGCTGCACCCGTGTCTAGTTTGAACTTTGTGGCGTGACCATTGACCTCCACCTCAGCTGACCAGTGTTCTGTGTCGTCTCGTGCCCCAACATAACCGAGGTACGGCAAGTCGACACACTGTTGCACTTCGTTGACCCGGTTTTACGGTTGTTTCACACCTCGACAGACAGAGTGAAAGTGTCCTTTCTTTTGGCAATTGCGACAAATAGCTTCTCTTGCAGGGCATTGTTGTCGACTGCGGCCACACCATTTGCATGTATTGTGTGTGCCTGTTGTAGCAGAATTTGTTTTTGCGTTGTTGTAGTTCTTAGGTTTGTGCTTTGTACCAGCTTTGAGATAGTTTATTGGGTGAGACGGTTTGACAAAATCAACAGTTTTGCTAGCAACAGTGTTTTCTCTAACAAATTCTCTATTTTGTTTTCTTGCCTCTGCTTGTCTGCTAATTTATATCGCTTTTTTCAGCGACAGATCGGACTTCCCTTGTAGCGTATCAGATAAAGCATCACTGAACACGCCTACGACGATTCGAGCCCTGATTAGATCCTCTCGCAGATTGCCGTAGTCGCAGAATTCTGACAGCTTGTACAAGTCTTGTATAAAGGTGTCAATCGATTCACTCGGTGACTGAGTTCTTTTATTGAACCTCGCACGCTCACAAATGACGTTTCGTCTTACCTTGAAGTATTCGTTCAGCGCCATCTTCACATCGTCATACGCATCGGTTTCTTTGTTTACCGTCAGCGTAGACAGTATATCGTCTGCACAGTCCCCATACTGTAAAGTAGGATGCTGACTTGATCTGCATTTGGCTTATTTTTCAGCCCTGATGCTACTCTATAGCGTTCGAACCGCTTTAGCCACTTAGGCCAAAGTTCAGCCTGTTGAGGGCTATTTGCGCCATCGAACTTTCTCGGCAGTGAAATGTCAAGCTGGATGCCAGTGGGCGCAATATTCTGCGCTGGCTGAACCGTAGGATTCTCCCCTGGTATGCTCATGTTTACCTTGTTGTATTAGCGTCGACTATGGGTGTTTTAAAACCCGCTGCCACCATATAGAATTCGTAAGTGAGTCTTTTTTGACAAACGCTGAACCATCTTTGTTCAACACAAACTTGACATTGACATCACATGTCGTATCCCATCATGCTTTGGGATAAATGCAAACATGAAGTATGGTGGCCGATATTGGCTGTTGCTACATATATAGCTAGATATAGCTAGCATGCAGCGCCACCTAAGGAATTAACTGATGCAATTTTTTTGTATGGGCCCATCATTGGGCAAGTAGGCATGCTGGTACATACCTTGTACTGTATGTTCGATCCGTGATCGCGGAACCGTTTACCATACCCCGTTTCCTCTTTTCCTTTGGATCTCGAGTTCCGCCTGTGTCACAATAAACGTGTTCATACTTTCTCTACGAGAATATTCATTCTATAATGTTGTACACACAGCCCACGGCCAGTACACGACATTAATTGGCGACGAGGTAAACTGACAACTCTACGAGTTACTTTGAACTACACTACGTCTAATTTCTGTGTGAAAATGGAAACTGTCGCTGACGTGGCACCTTTTTCGCTGGAGCCGACTGACAGCGCAGGCTAACGCTGGGAGCGTTGGGTGCGGCGCTTTGAAAAGTTTATGGTGGCTAAAAACATTCAGAACGATACAAGAATGAGAGCGATGTTGCTTCATTATGCTGGTGAGGCAGTGTTTGAATTGAGTGAAGCAGTGGGGGTGACAGAAAATGATGATTTCGCAGAAACCAAGCGGAAGTTCACTGCTTATTTCAGGCCGCAGTGCAATGAAGAATATGAAATATTCAACTTCCGACAGGCTGAACAGACGTCGTCAGAGACGCTGGACCAATTCAATGCACGATTGCAGCAATTAGCCAAAAACTGTAAGTTCCATGAGAAAGACAGATAAGTGAAGTCGCAAATCATCCAAAAATGTGCGATGTCAAAAGTGCGTGACAAGGGTTAAGTGAACCTACAATCACGCTAGAGAAGTTACTGACGTTCGGGCGCACACTGGAAGCTACGCTACAGCAGTCGAAGATCATGGGAAACTCTTCTTCGTCCATGCCGAGGCCTGTCCACGCCGTATCGAATGACGAGGGGCGGCGCAAGTCTTCACGTGGAGGTTTCAGTTTTGGTCGCCAGGTGGCGACACACAGAAATCGCAATCCACCAAGAAAACGCTTTCCGCCTGATCGCCAGGGGACGCCACATCGAGACGATCGACCAGTCGTGAGCAGTCAGCAGCGGTACAGACGTCACAAGGGGGCAGCACCGGCATGCTCAGGCTGTGGTGGACCGCCACACGACGATCGGCGAATGTGCAAAGCTTGGGGCAGGAGATGCTACAAGTGTCAAAAGCTAAATCACTTTGCTAATGTGTGCAATGCAAACACTCAGCAGACACACTTAGTAGAAAATGACACACACTCGCAACGCAATGACAAGTTATGTGAAGACACATACACACTTGGCCTGTATCACACAAGTGCCACCCACACCATACCACCGTACATTTGCAATGTCCAGATAGAGGGAAGTGAAGTGGCTATGGAGATAGATACCGGAGCAGCAGTTTCGCTTATATCGGGGGATGAGTGGGCAAAAATCTGCAAGACATCTGTGCTCACTCTCGACACGCGTAACGTTCCGAGGTTGCGAACCTACGCAGGGCGAGCACAGATGAACGTTTGTCACAACAATCAACAGCACAGGATGCAGGCAATCGTTCTGCCTGGGTCGGGACCTAACCTGCTGGGAAGGGACTGGCTAACAGTGTTGAAAGTGAACTGGGCTACCGTGAACCAGGTAGACAGAGAGGACTTCCTAAAGCCTTACGAATCAATGTTCAGTGAGGGACTAGGCACTCTAAAGGGGCTGACTGCGAAGTTCTACGTTGATGACACGGTTAAACCGAGGAATTGTAAACCTCGACCTGTACCTCTTGCTTTACGAGCCAAAGTAGAGGACGAGCTAGATCGTATGCAGAAGGCCGGAATCATCCGTCCTGTGGAGTATTCTGAGTGGGCCGCGCCCATTGTACCGGTCTTGAAGTCTACAGGCGCAGTCAGAATCTGTGGCGACTATAAGGTAACCATCAACAGAGCCGTAAAGGTAGACAAGTACCCGATCCCGAACGTATCTGATCTGTTTACAAAATTAGCAGGTGGTACACTGTACACCACGCTGGACATGAGCCATGCGTATCAACAGGTCGTAATGGATGAAGAATCACGTCCGTTGACTACAATCAACATGTCGAAAGGGCTATTCGCATCCGAACGTCTGCCTTTCGGTGTGAGTTCTTCTCCAGGTATCTTCCAGAGAATCATGGAGCAGTTACTACAGAACATACCCACGACCGTAGTCTACTTCGACGACAACCTGGTCACAGGAAGAACGCCAGAAGAGCACGATCGTCATCTGGCTACTGTGCTAAAGCGACAACAAGACGCAGGGTTACGCCTGAAGAAGGAGAAATGTGCGTTTCGTCAGAAATCGTGCACCCATCTAGGTCATGCGATTGATGCTGAAGGTATTCATCCTACGGAAGACAAAGTGCGAGCAGTACAGAACGCGCCTGCACCGCAGAATGTACAGGAGTTGAGGAGTTATCTAGGACTCATTCACTACTATCACAACTTCTTGCGCAATCTCAGTACGCTGCTTGCTCCGCTGCATGAAATGACACGCCAACACACAAAGTGGAAGTGGGGTCCGACTCAACAAAAGGCTTTCGAGGAGTCTAAGGCACTGCTCGTTTCTTCAGATGTGCTTGTACACTACAACCCTGAACTTCCGATCATCTTGAGCAGTGACGCATCTCCTTACGGGATTGGAAGCGTACTGTCACACAGATTGCCCGATGGCAGCGACAAGCCTATCACATACGCATCACGTCCTCTCTCCACAGCGGAAAAGAAATACGCACAGCTGGAAAAGGAAGCGTTGTCGCTGGTCTTCGGGATATCCAAGTTCCATAAGTACCTTTACGGGAGGGACTTCACGTTGCAGACCGACCACAAGCCGTTGATCGGGCTGTTGAAGGAAGATCGTGCCATCTCCGCAATGGCTAGTGCAAGCATTCAGAGATGGGCACTAACACTAAGTAACTATCATTACCATCTGGAGTACAGACCGGGTACGAGTATCGGATTGAGTCGCTTGCCGGTACCAGACACTCCTGAACGAGTACCAGTCCCGGAGTAAGTGGTTCTAGCACTTACAACTATGAACGATACACCCATCACGGCAGAACACATCGCTAAATGGACAGTAACCGATCCGATACTGTCACAAGTTCTACGGTTCGTGGAAGGAGGATGGCCTAGCGATGTACCACGCGAGTGGGAGAGTTACACTCGAAGGAAAGACGAACTGAGTGTCAAACATGGGGTGCTGATGTGGGGAGCAAGAGTCATCGTACCACCAAAGGGTCGTGACACGTTGTTGAAAGAACTACACGAGACGCATCCGGGCATAGTGAAGATGAAGGCGTTAGCCCGAAGCTACCTCTGGTGGCCAGGTTTGGACGCTGAAATCGAGATGTGTGTTAAGGACTGCACGACATGCCAAATACACAGCAAACAACCACCAGTGGCACCACTGCATCCATGGGAATGGCCGGGACGAACGTGGCATTGAATACACATTGATTATGCGGGACCGTTCGAGGGACGTGTGATGCTCATCATAGTCGATGCTCACAGCAAGTACATCGATGCACATGTTGTATCAGCTGCGACAACCAGTGCAACTCTCACGAAGCTAAGACAGACGTTTGCGATTTTGGGTCTACCAAGCACAGTGGTATCAGATAACGGAAGCAGTTTCACCAGTGAGGAGTTTGAACAGTTTTGTCGAGCTAACGGAATCAAACACATCAAGTCTTCACCTTATCACCCATCCAGTAATGGCTTAGCTGAACGCGCCGTTCAGACTGTAAAAGCAGGGTTGAAGAAGACAAATGACAACCCAGAAGATCGTCTCTACACCTTCCTAGCACGCTACAGGGTAACTCCACAAGCTACAACCGGCAGAGCTCCAACAGAGTTTGTGTTGAAGACACCACCGAGCATACGACTGGATCTTCTACGACCATCCATTCAGAACCGAGTCTTGCGCAAACAGAAAGAAGACAAAGAACGCCACGACCAGAGAGCAGTGGAGCGAAGTTTCATGACAGGAGACTGTGTCTGGGCGTTGAACTTTCAGGGACAACCGAAATGGGTCGCTACGGTGATAGAGAACCGGCTGGGTCCGCTGACCTTCGCGGTACGTCTGCAGGATGACAGTGTGGAAGCGTCACCAGGATCATTTGCGCGAGAGAAGGCCGATCGAGTCGACTGAAGAGCGTCTGGTACCACTGAGGATTGAAGAGCCTCAACTTCCACCGAGGCTTGCAGAGCGTGAAGTACTACCTCGGTTCGAGCGAACACCATCGACACCGCCACTATCATCTGGCAACTCGGACGTGACTACGGTTCAGCCACAGGAGACGTGATCTCAATACCAACAGTTGAACGGTCGCAGTCCTGTGTAGTACCAGACGTGGTAGTACCGCTGAGAAGATCACACAGAGTGGTGAAGCCACCGGATAGATTGAACTTGTAAAGTCTATATTACTGTCATAACGGGCAATGCATAGATCAAGATAGCCAGAATAGACTATGTTTCGGTAGCTGTAGCTAGTCGCGAGAGCACTAGATTAGTACTATAAACAATTGCATACTATCTATCTTAGATATGACATTGATACGTATAAGTGACTCTCGTTGGCGTTAAAAGTTTACATTTTTATAATTATACTAATTATGTTTTTCTTATAGGGGGAGGAATGTTATATCCTTGATCGCGGAACCGTTTACCATGCCCCGTTTCCTATTTTCCTTTGGATCTCGAGTTCCACCTGTGTCACAATAAACGTGTTCATACTTTCTCTACGAAAATCTTCATTCTATAATGTTGTACACACAGCCCACGGCCAGTACACGACACTGTACAAATACACTATGCCAGCATTGGGCCACTACTGTTCCAGTATGGCGCCAGCATTGGGCCAGTACAGTATATGATATTACTGGCCCAATGTTCAGCCTCTGTGCAAGACAGTATTGGGTCGACCGTTTTACTGTATCGGGCCAGTACGCCGTTAGTTATTGGACTAGTACAGGCCCACGACACTGATGTTGACTGAGAAGATGTTCATGATATTTTGTTGAATGAAGACCTGGCAGGTCCTGTGACGCAGTTTCGACAGGCGAGTTGCCAATGAAATCCGGGACTACCTCGATCAGGGAAATCAAATTGACGGGATCGGACTCATCGGAGTGCGCGTATTGATGGCAGCGGATGCATGACGTCTACCGACAGCTACAATTTGTCTGCCAGGTGGCCCCGTCGATCATCTCCCCAGACGTGGGAACGAACGATCTCAGTGAACTCTATACAAGTGGCAGGGGACATATTGGATACGGCGCGGGTTCTCGGACAAAATATAAACTAAAATTGTTGGCGATTAATGACCATGACATTTACACGTATGTAACCACATATCGATGGTTCGCCACTAAATGGAGGGAGTAAGTATGTTCCGACGGTGTACATAGGAGCCTGCGTGGCACGACAGTGTAAATGAAAAATATAAGTTGTGCGATTCGCAAGAATGCGCTTGGGTAGGCGGCTAAAATAAAATAAAAGCGGGAATGAGAATCTGTTGTGCTGCCCACACAGCTTATTGTTCTTATTGATCTTTATTAAACTCGCGGACATTCAGTCGTTATTTTAGAACTATTGCATATTGGTGTAATGGGTACCAAGTAGACGTTACTAGCTGTAAGTGTCCGTCCGTGTTTTGTACCGTATCTACAATACACTCCAGAGACACTCTGGGATACCGCCAACATCATGTGTAATTGATTACTATTCGTAATCTGTCTCCTTAAACATGCTAACTTCACAATACATAACAGTGGCGACGAGGAAACGAATTTAAGCATGTCGGGGAAGAGCGCCCGTATCGAGTCGTATGTGGAAGAGACGGAGGGGTTCGAAAACTACGTTGAACGGTTCGAGTTCTTCGTGATCAGTAACTGCGTATCCGCAGTTGTCAAAAAGAAAATGTCCCTGTCAAACGTTGGAGCTGAATGCTACGCGACGTTGAAGACGCAACTGAAGCAGGATACACCGGTAAATGCGGACTACGATGCGGTAATTCGTGCGGCGACCACGGTTTACAAACAGCAACTAACAATCATAGACCTGAGAAACAAATTCATGAATAGACTGTGTAGGCCTTCAAAATCAGTGGCGCAGTTTGCGCTGGCGTTGCGTGAGTTATGCGGTGAATGTGAGATACATGTTGTAAAGCGCCACGAACAATTTGTAATTGGATCTGGCGCTATATTAATTAAAATATATTATTATTATTATTAAGATGAGGCTCTGAGGGACAAATTCGCAAAAGGGCCTGAACTTGACGGCGGTACGAGCGAAGTTAATGCTCGGAGACAATTCGCTAACCTTCAATGAGGCTTATCAGAAGGTGATCGCCGAGGAAAAGGCCGTGAAGAGCTCAGCGGAGTTCAATGAAAAGCCCAAAGATACTCCATCGGCGACGGCAGCGGTGCATCACGTGACTAGTCGGAGATCATCAAGACATAAGCAGACGTTGGTGCCAGCCGACCGAGAATGCTTCCGATGCGGCAGACACCACTCTGCTGCTAAATGCAAATTCATTGATCAAAAATTTTACTTGTGTGGTAAAATTGGTCATGTAGCAAAAATGTATTGCGTAGCTTTCCACTAGAACAAACCGGTCTGAAGTTAAGGTCATACATTGGATAACTAATCCCATTGACAGATACAGTATGTGTGCCTGTCAGATACCGTGGTAACAAGCATTCATTGCAGGTGTTTGTGGCGAAAGGGTCACGACCAGCATTTATGGGGCGGGATTGGTTAAAGCAGATACCACTTGACTGGGGTGCAATTTTCAGTGTCAATCCACAAATCGCTACAGTGGTAGACCAGTTGTTGATTGGTTACGGGAATTTGTTCAACGAGTCACGTGAGGGGATTAAGGGCTACACTGCAGCTCTTAAAGTGAAATCAGATCAAAGGCCAGTTTTCCAGAAGGCGCGTCCGGTGCCTTATTCCATGCGAGAAGTCTTGAAAAGTAAACTCGAGCGTCTTGAATCAATTCGCGTTCTCCATCGTGTTGAGTCTAGTGAATGGGCAAGCCCCACAGTCAATGTTCCAAAAATGAAAAACGGCAAGATGTCGGTGCGGATTTGTGGCGATTTCAAGTTTTTGAACGCAGCAATCGAAGATGACAAGTATCCGCTTCCTACAACGCAATATTTGTTCACCAAATTGGCTCAGACAAACAAGACGCCTAAGGTGTTTTCGGTTCTTGACTTGAGAAGGGCCTTCAATCAGATGGATGTGTGCGAAGAGTCGATTCCTCTGCTGAAAATTAACACCTACAATGGACTGTACAGAATGCGCAGGCTAGCATATGGCGTGAAGACATTGTCATGTTACTGTGTTTGTTCGGGTAGCGTGTAACACAGAACACGGATTAATAAGAAACGTTTATGCTTTATGTCTGAAACACCAGCCTCCCTATCTAGGTCAAGACGACTGAGCTGCAGCTAATCTGCAGCTAGCCATAATGATGTGCATATCATTACATCTCCCTTCTTTCGAACAGCAGAACTAGATAACAATCGAAAAGTGCAAATAGCAAACGTGTAAATGTCAAAACGAACTATCTAAGTATCATGCTGATAAATGTTCAAAGGTAAAATACAAATACTAGCTATGCGACTAAAAGGATATGGCACAAGTCCTAATAGTCCAGTCGTCGCGGGCTTCTCACAACTCTACCGCTTCGCGTGGTGTATCGTGCAGGAGTTGATGGCGAAGGTATTGGGGCGACTGCTCAGTAGCTCAGTTTCTGTAGCCGCGGTCGGTGATGGCGTTGGTGTCGCATGACGTGTTTCCTCGATGGCTTCATCAGTCTGCGGAAGTTGACGACTCTCGCGGATATGCTGACGGTTTCTTCCGAACTCCTTCCCGTTCATGTTCCGTAGAATGTAGGATCGTGGTTCGGTTGATTCTGCTCGTACAGTGGCGGGGTCCCATCGTCCTGTTACCGGGTGTTGCACACGAACTTGTTGATCGGGATAGAGAGGAGGCAAGTCAGTAGATTGTGCTCGTCGATCAAAGTAGTGTTTCTGTGAGACTTGTCGCCGCTGTAGCTCGAGGTGCACATCGTCTTCGTTTGGGACGTCGTTTCGAACTCTCACAGGAATGGTTGACTTGAGGCGTCGTCCCATGATCAACTGCGCTGGGCTAGCTATTTTTGCGTTGATGGGGGTGATACGCCAGTGAGCAGGGCGAGTTGATAGTCCGTGCCGGACTGCTTAGATTTCTTCAGCAAGGCTTTGATTGTCCGCACTTGTCGCTCGATGAAACCGTTTCCCTGGGGCCGTCTAGGTGAAGTTGTGATGTGATCAAACTGCCAAGTCCGTGCGAAATCACGGTAGGCCTCGCTGGAAAAGTGCGGGCCATTGTCGCTTACCATTCGGTCAGGAATTCCGAACTCGGCAAAGATCTGTTTTGTGGCATTCACCACGACATGACTTGGAGACGGGTTTGGTAGTTGTCTGATGATGGGGTACTTGGTGTAGTAATCAGCGATTATCAACCACTGGTGCCCTTCAAACTCAAACAGGTCAGTCCCCAACACGCTCCACGGCTTGGATGGAATATCGTGTTGCAGCAAAGGTTCTGGTGTCTGCGATGACTGGTGTTCTTGGCATACGTTACAGGTTTGCATAAGTCGATCAATGTCTTTATTGATGTTCAACCAGTACACCGTGTTTCTTGCCAGCAACTTGGTCTTCTCTCTGCCGAGATGAGCGGTGTGTAGTTGTCGCAGGATCTCAGGCTGTTGTGTTCGTGGAATGACGAGTTGTTGGCCTTTCAGGACCAGACCATTCTCAACAGACAGTTGGTCTCGGAAACTCCAAAACGATCGAATGTCTGTAGGTAGATCATTGACGTCTTCTGGCCAGCCTGCCACGATTGTTTCCAAGAGCTGGTTCAGTACTGCGTCCAGTGATGTGTCACGCTTGACTTGATCCAATCGTTCCGTTGAAAAACGAACAAGATCTACTCGCATATCAAGGTCGATGGGTGTGGCGTTGTGCGGACTAGGTAATCGCGAAAAACCATCTGCGAGTTGGTTTTGTGAACCGGGTCGGTGCGTCATCGTGAAGTTGTACCCATGCAACTTGATCAACATCCGTTGCAGTCTTGGCGGAGCTGATGCGATGGGTTTATCGGTGATCATCACGAGCGGTCGGTGGTCCGTGATGACGTTGAAATCTCGTCCGTACAAGTACGTATGGAATCGTTGCATTCCGAATACGATCGACAATAGTTCACGCTCGATGCATGCGTATCGCTGCTCGGTAGTTGTGAGACTTTTGCTCGCGTACGCGACGGGTCTGAGCTCGTCATCTGAGTCTGGTTGCAGGAGTGCAGCTCCAATACCTTTCAAACTCGCATCACACTGGAGGAATGCCGGTTTACGCGGATCATAGTAGTGTAGCAAAGAGTTCTCCGATACTTCGTTCTTCATGTCAAGGAACGCTTGTTGGTGATGCGCTTCCCACACAAAGTCCGAGTCTTGACGTAGCAGCTCTCTCAGCACCGCAGATTTGGCGCTGAATGCTATCACGAAACGTGAGAGATACGTGATGAAGCCCAGGAATTGTTGTAGTTCGGCTTTTGTTGTCGGTACAGGCATTGCCCTGAGGTCATTCATTTTTTGAGGATCTGGCTTGATTCCCTCGCTGGTGTAAAGTTGACCAAAGAATGATACTTTGTTGCACTTGATGTTACACTTTGCTGAGTTGAGTGCTAGAGCACGCCGAAGGTAGCACAACTGGTTCTATGGCCGTGGGCTACGGGACCATGAGTACGCATCCATGTGGATTTTGCAGAAAAAGACGGACAGAACTTCCTTGTCGAGGTGGATAGTCATTAAAAGTGGCTGGAAGTGGTCTCAATGTTTCGCACTACTGCAAGCAAGACGACAATGCAACTGAGAAGAATGTTCGCAGTATTTGGGTTACCACGCGAGGTGGTATCTAACAACGGACCTCAGTTCGCTTGCGAGGAATTTGGTCATTTCTTGATGTTGAATGGCGTCAAGCATATACTGTGTCCAGCTTACCACACGGCGACGAACGGCCTCGCGGAGAGGAATGTCCAGACGTTCAAGAAGATGCTTGCAAAATCGAACAGCCAGCTACCGTCGCAGCACCGTCTGTCGGACATACTGTTCCAGTACCGAAACACACCGCATTTGCTTACGGATAAAATGCCGTCGGAGTTGTTCCTGAACCGAGCGCCACGCACCAGACTTGCGATGTCGAAACCCAGTCTCGAAGCAAAAGTACAAGATCCACAATTGAAGCAGAAACAACATCATGATGGAGCTCATTCACGCATTCGCAAGTTCGACGTCTACCAGAGAGTGAGAGTCAGAAACACGAGAGGAGGAATGGAGAAGTGGACACTGGGAACGGTTTTCAGAGTTTTAGGGCCACTAACATATTTGGTCTGACTGCCAGGAAACAGGAGGCGATCCGTTCATGTGGACCACGTGGTCGCGAATGATGACCAATCAGCTACACCGGAAGGTTAGAGCGATGTCGCGATTGCACCTCCCATTGGCGTGACATCCGAGACAGAACCTGTGGTGGTCGACCTAGTTGATCCGGTCGATCCAGTAGGTCATGGAAGGCAAACAGAACAAGCACCTAAGGCACCTAACGTGTTAGAGTCACCAGCACCGATTGTTAATCAGTCGCCAGCTGCTATCAGGCGTTCATCACGAGCTATCAAACTTGTTGTTAAGTTGAATTTGTGATTATTCACTCAGTTACTCTTAGTGTAAGCTTGCTATATTAGTCGCAGATGGTTCTTTAGAATAGAATCTCTTTAGAATCTCCATGTGTAAATACTCCACGTGGCCAAAGGATGTGATGGAGCAAAGCCACACCATACAACATATATACTGTCCTTCACCGATTGGCACTGCGGTGTCGGATGTTAATCTGTTCCAAATGGCTTTGAACAGCAAATACATATTCTTGAGGTTATCGTGGCATGAGTGAATAACCAAACAGAGTCGGTTAATTGGTGGCTACACAGCTCACAAAGGCCGGAACATTGCAACATTATTTCCGTGTCACCAGTCGATCTGGCTTCAACCATTCGACACACGAAGAGGAGCTATGGCCTATGGTCCACCTGAACCTGATCGCCACCTACAGGCATGGCTGTTTTTGATTGAAGAGTCGACGGCATGGTCACAGCGCTTGAATGAATATTGCATGACACATTTATATGTCTTGGGTGCCATAATCTTAATTCTGACCTTCGCAAACATCGAAACCAGAACTGGCACCCATCCCGGTCGCGAATTATGTTCCGCAGCAGAAAAGTGTGCATATCTTTCAGGTTGCGATGTTGTCATGATTTGATCATGTCCCTGAAGAATAAAAAGGTCATAACCTTTCCCCTAACCATTTGGAGTATTCACGACTTGGCGAGCTAGCAATGGACACTATAAACTCTTGTTTTCCGATCCATTGCGCACCGCTGAAGCGAAGAAGGAAGGAAGGAAGGAAGGAAGGAAGGAAGGATGGATGGATGGATGGATGGATGGAAGAAAGGAAGGAAAGATCGAAGGAAGGAATGAAGGATCGAAGGAATAAAAGAAGGAAGGATCGAAGGAAGGAAAGAAGGAAGGTAGGAAGGAAGGAAAGAAGGAGCTAGGGACTTTGCAAAAGTATTGTACGTTTAATAGTGCTACTTGTTGCCGCCGGTTTGTTGCTCAACGGGTGGGTGTAAACTAATAGAGATTTAAAAATTGGCCAACGTTTTTTTTTCTTGATGCGCCTCTGAATTTGGTTTCCAAGGACTTAGGCTCAATAGAAGTTATCTTGTTATTGTTATTATTCATTATTATATTTCAATATGCTAATTTTAGGGCATTGTAAGTGTATATCATCCTAAACGCCGAAGTCCAGTCGCCTCTTTCTATGCTCATTCACTTCCTTGGGCCAGTGGCCTAGTGATCAACCAATTGGCTATGTACTAAAAAAACTAAGGTAGTTATTTATATATGAATTACGAAGTTGCGAATTAGCATTTAGCTGATATTGGTCATATGTGGCTATTGTACAGTACTTAAAAATTCTGAACGAATTTAATACATGAACACACTGTAATTGTAATAACTGATGCCTTTGGTTTGTTGCGCAACTGGTGGATGTAAGCTTGTTTTGGTTTATGTTTTCAAACAACGTCATTTTATATGTGGTGTCTCCCCTAAACGAATTCGATGTGGTCCGCCGTTTCCTCATCCGCCTTTTAGGTTGTCCCGCGTTTGGCGCCGGCTGTCAAGTTTTGAACCAGGTTCTGTGATTGGGTCTTTTGTTAGCAAATAGAATCTCAACTAAGAAAAATACTTGCGCACGTGAACAACATTTCCTGTGCGCATTGTTTTTGCCTTGTAATTTCCTGCTAAAAACTGACGATACATGGGTAACGGCGATCAGTATCCTCTCATAAATTAAGAATCCAAATCAAGAAACATGGTAATGATGGTGTATATTGGCTGACTCATATAAGTTGTAATTATTCCTGTTAGCGATTTTTTTGTCAAATGTTCTGCTTATGTCATTAACAATAAGAGCTCGAACTTGACAGACGCAGTGCCAGTGCCTGTGGCCGTGTGGGCAATGTGGCTGCGCTACGGCTACACTACACTGTCTACACTGCAGGCAACAGCCTGTAGCCTGTAGTACAGGCTACACTACCTACAGCATACACTACTAGGCCTAGAGCCCATGCCCCAGGCCCAGGGCAGTGACAGCATGTCGTGTATTGGAAGAAGAAGAAGATGACAGTTTGCTACTTTCTGAGTATGGCAGTGATGCCCTTTTGGATGTATATGTACAATTAAAATACATTACACAGTTAATTTAATAAGACCCTGCGACGCTGCGTGTGAATGTTGTAATTCTAATTGTCAAGACCCAAACCAAGAACACGAACAGGAATGTGAACTTTCTGTTCACATAACTGTATTCTTTATAAGTCCATAACTAAGTTCTAACCAACCATGCCATGGTCATGTCACTCATAAACATTGACTGGAGATCAGTTCGTTTCATTTTGGCTCTATGCAAAATATCCTGGGTAAAATTGCGTTCAAGTGCATAGACATAGTGCAAAATTCCATTTAAGCAAACAGTAACAAGAACAACCGTGATGCCTGCAGTCAAGACAAGTTTGATGGAGCACAAGCAATACATCAACACTTTAAATAACTTGCCAGTCCAATCACAATACAAACAGCGTTCGAAATAATACTTGTCCGTTTGTCCGGGACAAGTGATTTTTGGCCCGGTCAAGTAAAATGACTACATGGTTATCCGGTGGACAAGTGAAAATTTACAGTAAATGGTGACGTGTGCAACATTGCAAACTTTTTATTTGAGGAAATGCAAACGTAAATGAAGTTTGCTAGCAATCGCGCGTGTTGCAATTTTGTTAGTGTGTCGGCGTCTTGTCGTTCTGCCGCTAGTGTGTTGTACGTCACATTAACAGGGTCATCCGCTGAGCGCACCGTGCTAGCTCTCTCATACGTGTAGGACAGACTCCGCTTCAGCCATCGTTGATCGAGGCTGTATTTCACAAAATCATAAATTGTTCAGTTTGGCTGACGTACAACTTGCTTCCACTCATGGATCATATTTGATGAACTTTGGAAATATCTCTACCTGTTATTTGATCGATTATATAGTTTTAACCATTATTACGCCTAACTCACGCGGACTCGGCAGTCTTCCAAGTCATCGAACGTTAGTCATGTCAGCTTCCGCCAACTACGGCTGTCTGCGCGCAGCAGCATTGTTACAACGTAACTAAATCTATAAATTATATTCCGCCTGGTAAATGTAATTCGGGCACCGTTAAGGTAGCAAGATCCCATTAAAAATGTGATTTTTCTGAATTTGTACATATTTTTTTAAACGCATTAGTTGTAGCTTAATTATTGCTAAACAAGTATAAAATTACAAAAACCCTAATTAGAAGAAAACAAACTAATTAGTGAAACTGGAATTTGTTTATGTTCCATAGCCACGTATTGCAGTGCAAAACTTTAAACGCATTTTACTCAACTAACATTTTTTCGTGAATGTGTTCTACCTTCAAACATGTTATCTCCAACACCATTAAAGATATTGCTCTGATTTTTTCAGCATTGTTTCTTTATATAATTGGCTAAGGAATGATGGAACGATTTTGTGTTTAAATGGTGGAATGTGATTTTTTATTAAGCACGAATATTTAATTAGGCGCTAGAATATAAGAACAAAATGTATAAATGTAAAAATATTTAAATTTCTTTTTTGTAATATCTATTTCCCTCAGAATATGCCTTTATGTGTTATCTTTGACTGTTGTTAATTTCATATCCCTGCTGTGTATAGTTAAAGTTTTATCATGTTTGAAAAATGAGCCCCTTTCGACTGTCGCTAATTAGCATAATTTATGCAAAAAATAATTTCCTACCAAATTTAAACCATATGCTATTTTATGGTACATCAAGTTAATGACAATATTATATGGTGTTAAAAGTAGTTCAAAAGGGATCCTGCTACCTTAAGACTGTTTTATTATCATTGAAATGGTAATATAACATTTAGGAAAAATATGCGTTTGTTTGCTGATGATCAATTGAATATTATCTTCGTTTGTATAAATACAGAACTTTGTTAATATTGAAGTTCATAGAGGTTGAACAAAATATTATCAGATTATATAGTTTATTTTGATTTTTGTGACAACATTTCCTGGCTTTGAATTGCAACCTGATGGTTGAGCGGCATCTTCAATGACAAACTGGTGCCAACATTTTACAGCAGTGTTATATGTTATATATATATATATATATATACACACATATATGTATATCGTATTAAACATAAACAGTTTTTGTAACTTTATAACAAATAGCAAGGAAAACAATTATCTCATTCCTATCATCGTAATAATTATTTGTTATTAATAAAAACGTTCATATCAGCATCAATAAAATATTGGTATACATCATGTAACGTGTCTACTTTTAATATTCGTGATGAATAATAATGATAATGGACCGGGAAATAGTTGGAAATATAATTTTGCAATTAAAAAATTTGTAGATTAAATAAAATTGTGTCTTTGGTCACAAGTCACTCAGATGTACATGCAACGAAACAGCAGGAACATTGTGTTGTTGTCATAAAAATAAGACATTTTTTTTAAGTTTTTTTTCCAAAGCTTCGATTTCCCTTGACAACCACTCGAACAAGTTAACATTTTGGCAGACAAGTAGATTTCAAAACTTACTTGTCCGGCGGACAAGTAAATATTCTGGCTTATTTCTGAAAAAGAAAAAAAATTTTGATACACATTCTTCTGTTTGCATTTACATGTTGAATACAAGCGTCCCCACAGTTCCATGTTCGCACATTATAAATTGGCGATCCCCAAACAGGTAAATGGTAGCAGTTCCAGAATAATTTGTCTTCCATTCTACTAACATGGAAGACGGCCTGTTTAGTAGTCATAGTTTATCATTATGCAAGTTACGTGTTTGTTGGCCTTAGAGATACATCAGTACCAAAGATTATCAGATGTTGATAAATAGTTATTGTATTGACAGTTCAGTTTTGGATTCCAACATGATGGCATGCCCAGGACATTCTCCAGTACATACAGCTGCTACTCTGTGTCCATGTTACCGGGCCAGGAGCGTGAAGATGTTGAGAAAGGAGGCAAAAGTAAGTTCTATATTTTAGTAATATGAATGTTCACTTCAATGTCAGATTATGAGTTACCATTATATTGTTATGCTCTGAATGTTACATGTTTTGCTTCAGCTAGTTGTGCAGAGAGAATGTTGTATAATAATGTAGTTATACAAGTGCAGGGTGCACAGTGGCTTTAGCTGACAGGTAGTCCATCGGACAGACTGACTCGGAAACAACTAGTTCTGAAAATATTTTCTAGTCCTTAAAAATAAACGTACTGGGTACCACCATTCTGTTGTATCATATATATGTGACAGTTATATGACACATAGTAAAACTAAAAGTGGCTTTATTTCTACAAGAAAACAAGCCGTTTCTCATTTCAATTAAATGTTCAACTAAATGTGTCATTAATAGAAACAAATACATGTGCTTTCGTAGATCCAATTGAAAGTTTAGTTTAATCAGGGACAGCAAACAGCAGTGGACAGGGCGATGTCTGCAGAATTTGAAGCCTGACAGCAACGGCGATGAAGGACTGACATTGTCGGACTAAGTTGCATCATTTGGCCTATACTTTTCATTAGCATTTCCTTTCCTGAAGCCGACGACTGAACAATCAGTAACATTGATGGCATTTGATAACACGTTAAGATAATCACCCGATGTGGGAATAACGCAACTACGATGGGATAGCATGTAACTATGTCTGTAACCCACGCTTGTATGCTTGTTCATGTTGCTCATCACTCATGGTCGCTAGGCAGCACTACCTATCCTAACCAGATGTAAACAGCCACCATTTACATTCTTCGCTTTCAGCAAGTTTCCTATTCAACAGTTGTAGGGAATATTTAGCTGTGATAAAATGTTACCTTATTGTCTTATTTTGATTTATTCCATCACAACATCTAATTAGCATGTACACAACATAAATTAATTCACATAATCACAGCTAGTCCAATGGGACTGCTCCTCTAAACATGGACTAGTCCGGTCACTGAAACTACTCATCCAGGATGATCGGACTGGCCTTATTTCGCAGCCTGCAAGTGTCGTGTTGATAACATGATAATGATAATTTCTCACAATGCTAGTGTTAATCATAGAGATTGAAGTGATGATGTCATGCCTCTTAGCAACCGGCCCAGCTGGTTCAAACAAAAAATAAGTTGAAAGTGAGAAGCAAACAAGGGTGAACAAAATTTGGTATTTTTAATACAGGCTGTACACTGAACGAGAAAATGCGAAAGGAGAACCTGTCAATACTACTTAATTCATGTACGAAATTGTCAATATCGAAGGATTTTGTAATAGTCATGAAAGCCTCAAGAGGGGTGCAGTTGGATTTTTTTTTAGCCTGCAGTTGGAGAGTTTTGATGATATATTCATCATGTTCCGATGCATATGTAGAATGTCAACAACATGATTATTAACACATTTAAAAAAAGTAAATATGGTGTTAGCAAAATTACTAACTATACAAAATTAATAATACATTATGCAGTTAATTAAAGGAAATGTCACTTATGACACACATTCGCATCAGGCCGACCATTTGCATGCATTCAGAGCATGTTTACAAGTATAGCTTTTGAGTTGAAATGAGCGTCAGAATGAGTTATTGAGCAATATTCCGACGTCATACAAACACTAGTCATCATAGAGGAACAATCAGTTATCTTACGGTTCCACATGAATCAAATTTTATTCAAAACAACGAATGCGAATGGGCCTACAAGTCGACTAGGTTTCGCCGAGCTTGGCCTTGGGCTCTTTTTCAGAATAATTATATCGAATGCAACCAACTGGAGATAATCTACACCAATAAACATACATAGCAAACATATATTGTATCCAGCTACAGAAAGTAATGTGTATAATCTCATAATATCACTAGAATATCGATATATGAAGCAGGAGTTGTACAATTTATCATAACAACTTAAATCAGTCAGTGAATTTCTGTTGGTGCTGCTAGCTCAGTTGGTAGATGCGTTGCTTTCTTGCTATTTACTTTACAATCGGGCGACGCCGGTTCAATCCTGACAGCATGCAAACCATTGATTTTCTTTACACTTTTTTGTTTATGTTTTCACGAAGTAATATAAACCAAATCATTTAGTATACTATGATGCACTGTTTGTAAATATTTTTATATTTTTGTAGTAATTATTTATTCGCCACAAAAATGAGAATATGATCATTATATATACCCGGTAACAATGTTTCTAAATTTTATTTATCCAGCATGCAAACCATTGATTTTCTTTACACTTTTTAGTCCTTTGGCTGAAGGTCCAAGGGACTATTGCCATCACTCTGCGTCCACCGTCTGCAGTTAGTTGCCGTATCTCAGAAACCGTTCAGCAACTTTTTCTCTAATTTTACATAGACATATCTTAGGGCACTGCCACTATGCACGAGAAATCTGTATTTGATTGAATAATTTTAAGGACTCCCTAGGGCCTCCAAGGACCCCAAAACTGGTAAAAATGTAACATTTGGCCTATTTTTCTCAAAAACTGTTCAGCAACTTTTTTTCTAATTTTGCATAGATGTATCTTAGGGTGGTGCCACTATATACAAGAAATCTGTATTTGATTGAATCAATCTAAGGGCACCTAAGGGGCCCCCAAAGTGCAAAAGTTTTACATTATCTAGTGATGTGGTTCTGAGAAGGGCCCTTGAGACCACCCCCAACAGTAGATTTTGTTTAATGTGCCACAAAGTCCATGACTAAACTCTGCAGCCTAGTGCTACTGTTCCATTGAGACCTTGACTAATCTTTAATTGGTCACAGCGCCCAGGCAGAGTAGACACACTTGACCCCTGTTAGACAGAACAGTTGCCTAACACTTTTTATCTTCAAAACTATTGATTTTCTATAATTGCAAGTTGTGTTTATTTTGATGTTCATTTAATTATTATAAAATGGTGTGACTGTGGTGTCTATTGGTTAAGGATGTATTGTCTATAGAGAGGTAGGTGACAAACATAGACAATTAATATTCTGTCACCTGTAGGTGACAAACATAGAAAATTAATATTCTGGACAACTACAGAGTGAAATATCCTACACTTTATTGATATCAAATGCATTCTACTGATCTCTTTACGCTTGCCATGCCATGTGTAGACATGGTACTGTGTAAATCAAGTGTATCAATGTAGACTAATAATTACAGATTCACAATATAGTTGACACCTGAAACAACCAAATGTCAACCATTAGAAGAGTTGACATAGTTCCGCTATACACAAGCAAGAGTAGAACATACATTTTCTACATCATCATCCCTAAGATTGTTGTAAATTTCACCGCCATGCCATGTCAAGTCCGTTATAATTGTGACTACCGGGTAACAGTGTTCAAAATGATTCAGGTAAATAGCAAATAACAAAGGACACAAGTTTTTCTCCTTGCCATACCTATACATCACATGAGAAGAAGGCTGACACAGCCTGGCCCTGATTTATACATGATTTAGCATTTTTGTATATGTTGTATACAACTTTCAACACAATACCATTAATACCGCATGAAATTATCTTAGACCACAGGGAGGACCGGTCTACTAAATCAAATGCTTTCTTATAATCGATGAAGGCACAATAAAGCCTTTTGCGTCGAGACAAATACAATTCAACCAATACTCCTATTTGAACACTGCCTGTTCTTCACCTATTACATTCGCTTTGTTTAGGTATGTGGTCAGTCTGGTGTTCTGAACAATCACTAAGGATTAATGAACACTTGTGCAGAATGTCACCCACTTGGCAGGTTTAATTGATCTATTCAGCAATGAGGACACTGCTTAGGCCTCACTCTGGACACTGTCACTCACAGTGTTGTGTATTGTCTTAGTTGGTGCATTGAGCTAATCTACTTGACCATGAATCAGTGGTGGCTCTGGTTGTGTATTACACCCAGCTGTGGAGCTAAGATTCTCTGCCTGCTATTGTTTGATGGAAACTGTGAATAATCTGTAAGTGGTCACTGGCAGTAGCTTGTGTCAACAGACAGCATTAAGCCACTAGACCCCTGTTAAACTGGACAGTTGCCTGTAGGTTTTAAACTGTGTCAAACAGTGAGTCTACCTTTTGCTCTCAAATAATCTGTCCTCTTAGTTTTACACATAAAGACATAATCTGGCATAACTTGATAAGTCTTTGTAGCAGCACATTTGTACTTCCAGTGTATCATTGCAACATAACATACATATTACATACTGTGTGCCACATTTGAATGTTGTGCATGTAATATTTCCATGCAATCCAATTGCGTATATAATGATATAACTTCAACAGCCGTTTTCTTCATTTTCACTTTTTGATCTCTACCATGTTCAATGCTCCATAACTTTGCAAATTTTTGTAGCAGTCATATTTTTTGAAACCGTGTAAAGCACCCTACCAAACCTTTACAAGGATGAAAGAAAACAATGTTACAATTTTCCCGATTTATCACTCATTTAGTCAGCCAGGGTCACATATAGACGTATTAGTCCAAAGGACTTCAGGGCCACTTGGCCCATTTTTTTGTTTATATTTTCACGAAGTAATATAAACCAAATCATTTAATATACTATGATGCACTGTTTATAAATATTTTAAAATTTTTGTAGTAATTATTTATTCGCCACAAAAATGAGAATATTGTCATTATATATACCCGGTAACGATGTTTCTAAATTTTATTTATCCAGACAGATCACAATCTGTTTTCACCTATATAATACTGTACAATATAATATACAATTAATAAATTATATATCCATTACATTATATTTGTTTGGATAGATAAAATTTAGAAACATCGTTATATAATGACCATGTTTTCATTTTTGTGGCGAATAAATAATTACTACAAAAATAGAAATTATTTACAAACAGTGCATTATAGTATACATTGATTTGGTTTATATTAGTTCGTGAAAACATAAACAAAAAAAGTGTAAAGAAAATCAGTGGTTTGCATGCTGTCAGGATTGAACCGGCGTTGCCCGATTGTAAAGTAAATAGCAAGAAAGCAACGCATCTACCAACTGAGCTAGCAGCACCAACAGAAATTCACTGACTGATTTAAGTTGTTATGATAAATTGTACAACTCCTGCTTCATATATCGATATTCTAGTGATATTATGAGATTATACACGTTACTTTCTGTAGCTGGATACAGTATATGTTTGCTATGTATGTTTATTGGTGTAGATTATCTCCAGTTTGTTGCATTCGATATAATTATTCTGAAAACGAGCCCAAGCTCGGCGAAACCTAGTCGACTTGTATGCCCATTCGCATTCGTTGTTTTGAATAAAATTGGATTCATGTGGAACCGTAAGATAACTGCTTGTTCCTCTATGATGACTAGTGTTTGTGTGACGTCGGAATATTGCACAATAACTCATTCTGATGCTCGTTTCGACCCAAAAGCTATACTTGTAAACATGTTCTGAATGCATGGAAAGGGTCGGCCTGATGCAAGTTTGAGTCATAAGTGACGTCACATCTCGGCATCCCGAAAAGCGCACCAAACATATGCATATTCGAAAATGTTAGGATGCACAGCATAAAATGTGGAATTTCTACTTCATTGAATTTTTTTGATTGTTTGGCTTGGTGGAAGTGGAAGTAGATAGCAGGATGTAATATAACATGAATTCAAGCAATAGGTGTTTTTATTCCCTTTAATAGTAACATCAATCATATGTATTGCATATAATAATTAACTCCACAAATGTCTATGAACTGGGGGCCTTGCTACCACGAAAACTGGTTATTGTCTTGGATTTGGACCAATTTCTGGTTGTTTTCATAGCATATTTTCAAACTTAGTGCTATTGTGAATTATTTCTCCTCCATACTAGCATGCACCGCACCTTGAAGAATGCTTAGAAAATAAGTGAAACTATTAACGTGATCAGATCTGACATGATTTTCTCCCCTTTTAAGTGGTTTGGGCTCATCTGAGAAGTATGCAGCAATTGCAGAGATAGGCGGCCTACTGATGCCATTAGCCTAATTCGAACGATGAGCGATGCTAGCGGTTTCTTTTCGATGGGTAAATCCCCCTACAAAATGTTTTTTTTATTAATTGTGAACTAACATGGATACCCATAGATTTCCAGCAAGTGGTGCCCCGGAGTGCGAATGGTTTTTTGTCAACAAAACATATTTTTAGAATATCTGATTATTATCTTTAGTTGCATTCTTCTTGCAGCTTTTAGTCTGGATGTGTAGATCACAACATTATTGTCGCCAACTTAATTATCACTCCCTGACTTCTCAGTCTGAAACAGAATTCCATATTTCAAGATTATTATCAATCCTTCGATTTTAACAATTTCGTACAATAATTGTACAATTTGTAGTTGACAGGTTATCTTTCCGCATTTTGCAATAAAAGTAGCGAGAGATTCACAACAAAACATATGTTGCACCACAATTGATTTTGTCACTGTGATCAAGCAGTTTGCGTTAAAATATCGGTTTTATGTTCCAGAATATATAAAATACCTAATTTGTTTCACCCATATATGCTTCTCACTTTCAACTTATGGGAACCATAAAGAACTACAAGTATGACTTTCAGAATAATGATTACAGTTTGGAACAAAACATAACACCATGCTAACAGATACGACGGGAGACATTTGTTGGAACCAACGGCACACTTCGGTTCTCTATATACTTTTAGTTGAACACACTTTAATTACAACTTAAAATTAATTAACATTAATTAATCAATTATTTTTTGCTGTTTTGTACCAACTGGTAAATTATCACATATAGCACAATGTAATAATTTTTGTGTGAAAAGTACTTTTATTTCATTGTCAGCACTTTAAGTTTACTTTTTGATCAGTGTAATGGTACACATTACTGGAACTGAAGGCTTCTGCTACATATCATAGTGATGTTGCGTGGAATAGAACTGATCATATGTTGAAGCAGTGTCATGTATGGTTTGAAATGGTCTTGACATTTTCTAATGATTTCGCCATTACTTGATCATAGCAACGATATTGTTTTGTATAGACCCAGCTTTATGTTTATAACAATATCAAATATTAACTAAAACTAATGGTTGTTTTTATTTTGATATTGATTTGTTTACAGTTATTATGCCACCTTCAGCATTGGATCAGCTGAGTAAGTAATATTTTATTGAGTAATAAGTTTGTTGTCTAAATGTATAATGACATACTGTAAATGCTCCCTGTGTAGAAACTATCAAGTTTAAGTTATGTATTTTCATTTATGTAAATACTTATTATTAATTGCAGGTATCTTGTAAAGAGTGATTGTCTTTAACAAAACGTATTATACATATTATAAATTACGTGCTGTTTCTTAATAAACGTAACAATATATACCTGGTACGTATGTATATTTTGTGGTTTCTCTATTCATAAACACATGATAGCTGCACTGACAATAATTTAATTTATACCACTAATTAATGCTGCCACTGAAATTAATATGTACCAGCTATGTTAGTTGTTGTCAGATGAACAGGTGGCCGAGTGACTATGTTAGTTGTTGTCAGGTGAACAGATGGCCGAGTGACTATGTCAGTTGTTGTCAGGTGAACAGTTAGCTGAATGACTATATTAGTTGTCAGGTGAACAGATGGCTGAGTGACTATGTTAGTTGTTGTCAGGTGAACAGGTGGCCGAGTGACTATGTTAGTTGTTATCAGGTGAACAGTTAGCTGAGTGACTATGTTAGTTGTTGTCAGGTGAACAGATGGCTGAGTGGCTATGTTAGTTGTTGTCAGGTGAACAGGTGGCCGAGTGACTATGTTAGTTGTTATCAGGTGAACAGTTAGCTGAGTGACTATGTTAGTTGTTGTCAGGTGAACAGATGGCTGAGTGGCTATGTTAGTTGTTGTCAGGTGAACAGTTAGCTGAGTGACTATGTTAGTTGTTATCAGGTGAACAGTTAGCTGAGTGACTATGTTAGTTGTTGTCAAGTGAACAGTTGGCTGGGTGACTATGTTGCTGTCAGGTGAAAAGGTGGCTGAGTGACTATGTTGGTTGTCAGGTGAACAGACTAGACTACATGGCTGAGTGACGATGATAGTTGTCGGCTGAACTTGTTGGTAACATAGTACAATATAATGTGTCTACAGTGTAGCAAAGATACCAAATGTTATTGGTCGTGCTAGCACCGCAAATGAGATGACTGGGTGTGGCAGGGAAAAAACCATCATGCTTTAATTTCAGCACGGCTAAACATCCAGTACCCAATGTTGTTCAAGCTGACGAACAAGAAAACAACTCGAGAGACTCACTGTGGAGTGCTTGAATTCATCGCCGACGAAGGCAGGATATATGTACCATATTGGGTGAGTTGTCGTGATCTCTACTATTCTCTAGACATCAGAAACATCTTGAACCCTTACATTTCAGCACTTAAATGGGAAGGAGTCTAGTTATTTTAACAAAGACATTTTAATATGAAAGTTCACCTGAATGATACTTTAAAGGGAAACAAAAGGTGATGTTGTGGTGTTATGCTCTTAAAAAATAATACATACTAAGTATTTGCATATAAAAAGTGTCATGTTGATTTAGTCAGATTGTTGTCTAAAAAAAAAATTCTAATGAAACCCCAAATATCGTGAAGGATGACAACTTCTTCATGGCATGGAGGCATAACCAATAAGTGAGCTGCAAACTAAGTTTCTGGTGCGTCATCACTTCCGTCAAACTCAAAGACCTGTCATGGAATATAGTGTTTGGTGTAGTTTCACAAGGTTGGTTTGCAATAAAACGTGATTTTGTAGTATATCATACCGTGTGCTGTGGTAGCAATACTACAGTGAAGAATAGAGAGCTGTATTTTTCTATTTCCCTGTGAATAGACCACAAGTGAAACGGCAGATGGATCGAGTCATTGACCGTGTCTGGCCCGAGTGATCTCTTACTTTATGATCAAACTATGGCAATGACTGCCTTCTCCACGTATATATATATATATATAAAATACATGTACATGCTACGTTACCAAAACATTACACATTCTTATAATGATCAAATTTTACAACTAAACATTTGTGAAGCCGAGCCACCATAGGCGGAAACCATAAACTATCCGCAGGATGGCGTACTTGATATTTATGCAAGCAACAACACGGAGACAAATATAGATATGAAAAAGGCCAAATGGATGACGTTTGTTTATTATGGGTAACCAGTGTATAAGCCTTTTTGGCACACTGTAATATTTAAATGAAAGAAATGTGGACTCTACAACCCAATGCCAGGCCTGTGACTGAGCCCATACTAGTCTCCTGAACATCAGGCTGTTAGAGCCCACATTTCAACATATAAAGCAGCAGCGGTATTCCTAGAACAATTGAAAGGAATGACATGTAATCACAGCAGAGCTTGTTATGTGTAGAGTTAATTTTAAAGCCAACATGATTAACTAAGCCAACATGATTAACTAAAAAGTGCCTTTCTGAATACCACGCTATCTGCTGCCAAAAACACTAAATCTACAATTATACTAATACCAAATGTGGGGGTATTTCGCCACAGGTCACCGAACATGTGACCCCCCCACATAAACAAACCAGGCCTAACCGAAACCATATTATCCTTTTAAGCTATTCTGATGTACTTCTTAAAAGCATCTGATGTCCATCTGCCTGCCGCTCTTATCTGCGCGTCAGATTCACCCCGCAATGCTGCCGCGGTAGCTGCCCCAATGCGGAAGCTGTGGCCCTTAAAGGCACTAGTTTGATATCCACAGAAACCCAGCAATCGCTTTAAAGACACATCAAATTCACTGCGTAGCATTGGGGAGCCATCCGCATAGGCAAATAAAGATGATTGTATCTGACCTCTACCTAACTGAAACTCTCTCATAAAGGAAGCAAGGTATATGGGTGAACCAGGGATGCACTCACCTCTCACCTGGAGGGACTGCGGACCCTGCCGCGTGCTATGTTTGAAGCGACGGAAGGAAATTGATATTAGATCTCCTGACATTAACATGTCACCCAACTGCAAACATCCCCCTACCTGATTCCTTGATCGCGGTACCATTTCTCCCACTCGCAAATAAGCCTTGAAAGCTAGCACCATCATGGCACGGAGCATTAGACATTTATAACGGGATGTAAACACGGTGGGCAATGCAAGCACAAGACGAGTGAGAATAGGCAGAGTGACAGGCAGGCGGACATCAGGGACAGATCCAAGATTACGAGCACCTGCCAAGGCCTTGGCTACAATAAAACACTTAGATGGGTCATCAAAACCATGAATCTTGTGAAAATAAGCAACGGCTGACACAATTGACACAATGGATGCTGGGGCAGCTCCACTAGAATGCAGATGTGCTATAAAGAGTAACATTGTCGACACTGAAGCCGCAGCTGCGAAGATAAACCAAGCGAAGCATTAAACAAAACAAACTTGTTCCAAGACCGTTCATAATGAGCACGTGACGACGGCGCTATAGAAGCCTGCAGTAGCTGGTTCAAAGAGTCCCTAAGCCGGCCGGGGACACCCGGTAAGGCACCCTCACTGGGTTGACTTCTGCCCATGGCGCCAATTCCCGGAACCTGTCCACCTGTGAACGGGATAACTTATCAGTGAGAGTGTTAAATCGCCCTGGAATGTGGCGCGCTGCAAAATTGATATTATAATGCAGGCAAGCCAATACCAGTGGGCGAAGTAAAGCCATGATGTGGGGTTCGCGTGACGTCTGGTTATTAATTACCGGAACAAGTGCTTCATTATCCGTAAAAAAGCAGACACTCTTGTTTGCCCAAGCATTACCCCAAACGTGTACGGCTGCCATGATTGGATATAATTCTAAAACAGCGACATTGAGTGAACGCCACGCCTCTGGCCACAGGCCCCAAAACCATTCTACTCCACACAAAGCCCCATAACCTATTCCCCCCGCAGCATCAGTGTACAGCTGAAGATAGTCACCTGTTATGAAGTCATCATCCAAGAAGAAAGATTTGCCATTGAAATGTTGCAAAAATTCTAGCCACACTTCTAGATCAAGTTTTGCCTGCCTCGTCAAGCGGATATGATAATGTGGCTTACGTACGCCGATTGTCAAATCGATTAAACGGCGTAAAAATGGTCTGCCGGGTTTGATTACAGAACATGTGAATCCCAAAAACCCGAGTAGCTGTTGTAACTCCTTCAGTGTCACCTTCTGTCTGTCAAGAAAAGTCACTAGTAATGCCCTGGCTTTATCCAACTTATCCTCTGGAAGCCTAGCCTCTTGGTTGACTGTATCTAGAATAATTCCTAGAAAAGGGATCGAGGTGGACGGGCCAACTGTTTTATCAGGTGCTAGCGGTACCCCAATTTCCTTGCAAAGGTTAACAAATGCCATCAGATCCTGATTACACTTATCTGCTGAATCAGACACAATTAGGAAATCATCGATCACGTGAATCATTGCTGTCACACCCAGTTTGACCTTTGCCACCCACTCTAGAGCCGTACTGAAACACTCAAAAATGGCGCATGAACTAGAGCAGCCCATAGGCAAAACAGCATCCATAAAATACTGTCCCCTCCACCTAAATCCCAACATTGGCCTATCTGCTGGCGAGACTGGTATGATACGGAAAGCCGATTCGACATCTACTTTAGCCATGTACACAGGTTTTGGCGAATCCTTAATAACATCAATGGCATCCTGAATTGTGGCATAAGTGACAGATGATATATCCTTTGGAATGTAATCATTAACAGATGAACCTTCTGGGTGTGACAAATGGTGAATCATTCTAAATTCACCTGGGTTCTTCTTAGGGACAACACCTAGTGGGGAGATTCTGTAGTTATGACAGGAAGGAGGAACGTCATAAGGCCCCAGCACCCTGCCTAATGACAGCTCTTTCGCTATCTTCTTATCTATAACTTGTGAATATTCATCAGCAGATTTTAAATTGCATACATTGACATCAAACTGGGTTGGCAAGTCAAAACAACCTATTTTAAAACCATGTGAAAACCCATGTACAAGATACTTACGTAGGTCGCTGTCATAACCAGTCAACCTTTCATGCAAAACTGCAGGAGAAACCGGGGAGGGCAACTTACCTCCTGACCCAGGGGGGTGAACCACTGGCAGCTGGTTGTCTACCTGGGAAAAGTGTGTTACTTGAGGGCCCTGGTCTACCTGGGGGGCCTGGTCTACGTGGGGGGCCTGGTCTAACTGTGGGGTCTGGTCTAACTGAGGGGTTTGGTCGAGCTGGTGGGCTTGTAACCGGTGGGCTACTGGACTGTGGGCGTTTCCCCATGGTTTGAAAGCACCGCACAGCGGGATGGCCACTGCCGCCACATGACTGGCACTTGTGTGCAAAGTAGCAAGAGGCTTTGTCACACCACTCCCCCGATTGTAGACAAAGCAGGGACCGACATATGTGGACTGGGCCCTACCCTTGCTTGGAAAGGGAGAACTTGCCGGGCGTCTAACTGTCTGGGACGCTTTCAACCATAACTCCCAGTTGATGGAGTCCCAGGACCACCCCCTGAGATAACGCAGGGACCTAAATGCTTCATCATAGGTCTGCCAGTCACCCCCTTCCTCAGCCAGTCCCTGGATTATCTCTGCGTACTTAAGCATTTTAACTGCGAGCGACGTATTGGTTGGGAGCAAGAGGTATACAGACATATACAAATAAATGCCTGCAGCCACCGCTCGTAGGTAATGATTGCATGGCTAGCCCTGTTGGGGGATGGGCTTGTGGACACACCAGAAGTTGGGTGTGCAGTACCCCCATACATAGCCTGGCTATACTCCTGGTGCTGGAGGAGTGTTGGCTTCAACATTATTGACAGGTCAATGTATTCGTCTGCCCAAATCTTTGCCCTGAGCCCATCGGGGATCCGGGCATCCAGAGGAAGGGAGGCGGATGCACATGACTCTATCATTACCCGAGCGGGGCCAGGCAACAACTCGAATAACTCTGTACCTGGTACGGTGTTAGTGTTTGGCCATGGGGTCACCCTTGCGTTGCCCTGGCAAGCCGACATGGGTGGCACAGTTTCGTTCGCGGCCAAGGGACGTGTCACTTCTGGGAAAGGACCGTGGCCGGAAGCGGCTGCCAGCTGGGCGGCGCTGCCAAAGGCGGCTGACACAGACGCCAATGCCGGATCTGGGCACAGCACTGTTGGGGTCGGACGCAAAGCCTGCACCATCGAGTGTATCTCATGAAGCATCTTTTCCGATGCCGCCATCCGCCGCTCCATGTCCCGCTCCCACGCAGATTGTGGTCCGACTGGCCTGAGTGTGCCATTTACCACTGCCTGCAGATCGGCAGCGCCCTCGAAGTTCTCATGGACCGAACACTGCAATGGAGGCGTGCCCAACACGACGGGTGGTGGCGGGTAGGCGAGCAAGACGGGCGGT